>JAJKLA010000039.1:0-328635 GCA_022432515.1 Hypoxylon sp. NC0597
TTAATTTTTTAATTTTTTATTTATAATAATTAATTAATTATAACATATAACTTAATTTTTAACGTTTTTTACGTTTATTAAATAATTAATATTTTTTATTTTTTATTTTACTTTAAGTTAATAAATAAGTTCGTTATTTTTATTATTTTTATTAAAAAATTATATTTTAAATTAAAATAAATACTTTTAAATATTTATTAAAGTTTTTTTATAAGTTTATTTCTTTATTAATTATTATAATTATTAAATAATCTTTTTTAAAAAAGCTTTAAAATTATAAAAAAAATAAAATTAAATAATAATAATTAATTAATAATTTTAATTAATATAAAAATTAAAGCTTAAAAATTTTAAAAACTTTTTATTTATATTAAACGAAAAATATTTAATATAAACTTTTTAAACTTTATTTTTTTTACTTATACGCTTATAAAATAACTAGCTTTTTTACTTTTTTTAATATAATTTATTTATATATTATACGTATAATTTTAATATTATAAATTTATATAAATATTACTTTTTTTAAAAAAACTTTTAAAAAATTTTTAATAAAAATTAAAATTAAATAAATTATTATATTTTTAAAGTTTTTTTACTTATTAAAAAAAAGTAAATTTGCTTTAAATTATAATCGGTTAAAAGCTTACTTTTTAAGTGTTCGAATTTGTGGGTTAAGTCTTTAAGATAAGTACTTGGTACATTACGCCTTTAACGTGCATAGCGTGACTGATTGGTGTGGAGCACAGTCCATGAGTTGGCAGCTGCAATTCAGTCGCTTTGAATCGCTACGGCCACTAAGGGGACAGGGGTGACCCAACCACCCTCCCTAAGTCCCTTGACCGCTTTGTGTTGCCCCTCTCCACCCCCTTGTAAACTAGAAAAATATTTTCTATTGGAAGCCGAAGATTTCCTACCCAATAACTTCTACCTGCCAACCACCGAACCTATCGTATCTTTTTTTTTTTCTCTCCTTCCACTTTCCCCATGTCATGCATGCATCGAGGAATTGAATGAACGATTGATTGATTAAATTTGATACCTCTGCTTTCCATTCTGTTATTTGATTGATCGCGATACCCCGACCGAGCAAGCATCATTCAATTGGAAAAAGAAGGTTACATTTCGGAATCACCTCAATCCATTTGTCCACCACCAACCAATCCAATCTAGAAACAGCACATTTGTCTGTTTCATAATTCCCTCGTAACGACATGGGTAACGTACTCTCCGCCTTCTCCAGTGCTGCCGCTCTTGCAAAAGAGGAGAGAGAGGCCATAGAGAAGAAGATTGCTGAGCGAGATGACAACATCAACACTCTTGAGAAGGACCTAGCTACCAAGGAAGAAGAGCTTTCGGACGCCAAGAAAGAACTTAGCAAGACTTCCGAAGAAGTAGACGCACTGCGAAAGAAGGTCGAGGAATTGGAAGCCCAATCTGCTACGATAAAGCAGGAGAGCCAAGAACAAGTTGAGAAGCTTGAGACCGAACTGAAGCGGAAAACCGACGACTCTACCCAACAGCACCATGCCCTTGAGGAGGCCGCCTCTGCACGCGCACAGGAGCTTGAACAAGCACGTGCCCAGTTGGCTGAACTAGAGGAAAAGCTCAATGCTCTGCAACAGGCCAAGAATTCACTAAGCGAAGAGCTCTCCGATGCCAAGCGAGAACTAGCCGATGCTATCGAGCAACGGAATTCCTTGGAGGCTTCGCTAAAGGAGGAATTGGCGTCCGTGAAAGAGGAGCTGCTTGCCTCGGGCAAGAAGAATGAAGCACTTCAAAACGATCATAGCAAGCTCGTAGAGGAACTCGCTTCCGCGAAGTCGCGTCAAGGAGAGCAAGATGACACTCTGGCCAAGTCGCAGAATGACTATAAGGCTCTCGAGCAAGCCCATGATCAGCTCAAGAAGGCGCACGAGGAAGAACTTTCACTGGCGAAGAAGAATCTGGCAGAAGCACAACAAAAACAGGATGACTTGCAACAAGCACACGACCGACTATTAGCGGAATCAAACGAGAAGATTGCCGTCGCAGAGAAGGATGCCGCCGAGTGGAAGCAGAAGCACGAATCGTTGCAAGGGGACTACGACAACCTCGGCAAGGAATTAGCTGCTGCAAAGGAAGATGTGGCCGCTAGCGAAGCTAAGATAAAGACACTTGAGCAGGCACACGAAGCTGAATTGGAGAAATTCCGCGCCGAGGTGGAGAAGCTACAACAGAACGTATCCTCTTTGCAAGATGGACAGGAGAGGCTCAAGGCTGATCATTCAGCCGAGCTCGAGAATGCCAAGCAAGAAGCCGCCCAGTTGCAGGACAAATTGAATTCTGCTCAAGATGAGCAAGAGACGCTGCAAAAGCAGCGTGACGCCCAAACGGCGGAGCTTGAGAGAACCAGAGCAGAATCATCTGAGTTGCAGGAGAAACTCAAGTCCGCTCAGGATGAGCAAGAAAAGTTACAGAAACTACACGAAGGGCAAGCAGCTGAGCTTGAGAAGGCAAAGCAAGATGCAGCTGAATTGCAGGAAAAGTTGAAGTCTGCCCAAGACGAGCAGGTCAAGCTGCAGAAGCAGAATGATGAACAAACGAGCCAGATTTCTGCTCTCCAAAGTCAGGTGGAGGAAGCCAAAGCAAAGGCGGCAGAGGCCGAGGAAGACCTGAATGCGACACGGCATGTAAGTGGATATTGAATTCATTCTCCCTCTCGTTAACTGTACTCGTATTGACTGGGAACCCTAGGAGAAGACAGCTCTTGAAACGAAACTCGGCGAGCTGGAGTCCGGAAAGCAACAAGACCAGAAGGCACAATCCGATCTGAACGCCAAGCTAGAGGAAACCCATGCCGCTTTAACTCGCCTAGAGGCGGAGAACAAAGAGATCACGGAGAAAGCAGCAGCTCTTGAGAAAGAAGTGAAGCAGTTGAAGGCAGAAGCTTCAGCGCCGCAGACGAACGGTTCTGTTGAGAGCAAGGCAACGGAAGAAGTGGCTGCTTAGTCCCGATGATTGCTTACCAACACTAAGGTCGCGTAATCATCGAATGATACACAAATGGCACTGTCGATAATGCCCGTTATGACGAACGAATTCTAATGTTAATACCAGTCAGAATGTCTATGTAACGTTTGGCCAATCGTTCTATAGAAACAAGGGGGCGGCTGGTTTGAAGGCTAGGCTCAAACACGCTGTCTTCAGCTGCGAATAATAGGGGTACGTACTTGGACGTAATGCCTGCTACTTGGTAAAACTCCGAAGAGGTTATGTTCAGGCGGACAAGGATGATTTGATGAGGACTGAGAGTTACCAATTGAAATCTGGTCGGACGTTGTATTTGGACCGGTTTTATTCGCTAAGTTGGAGCTCCCGTATAGTGATGACCCGCTGAGGTGATGGCATGGTAATGAAGATATCAACGTTCGTTCACCAACGTGTTTCGCTATTCTTAGTTGTGATTATTCCAGGTTGAGGTCACAACCATCTGATTAATATCTTTGTTTTAGTTGTATCAACCACAAACAGGCTCATCTTCGGCGGAGTTACCGGTTGCCTGACTAGACTTACCGCCGTATGCTCCGCCGTCTAGGATTACGGCCTCATTGTCGTCCAGGTCGTCTTGTACTCTTCTCCACCTTGTTGCTCTAGGATCACGGCCTTCTAGCTGAGCCTCCTTGCCTTTGCCATTAAAGACTGGCTTGATCAACGAACCCAACAAGGGATTATTGCTAAAAGCTCCCCCGGTGTCTCCGCCGCGGTTATCACTGTTCTCCTCTGAAACCGCGCTGACCTGTGCATCATCTTCGGGACTCTCTGGTCGCTCAACAGCAGTCATCTTTCTTACTACCTTACCACCGACTAGGTCAATGCTGACAACCTGCCGTCGTTTCTCGTAATCTGGGCGAGCATTCCATTCCATCTCCCTTAGGACCCTTTGCTGACGTTTCAATTCCCGAGCTCTTTCTTCAGGAGTGGCCCAAATATTGTTGCCAACCCCTATCATTGCGCCACTGACGTCGAAGTCGGCAGCTTCATCCCTTACAGTTGTTCGCCGTGCATTCTGGGCCTGGAAGCCTAGAAGACGATCCCTATGCTCCAAGGCTTTCGCCTGCGCCTCGCTAGTTTCACTAGAAACGTCTCTGGATTTGGAGAAAGGGGCAGGGGTCCTCGACACCTCAGCTCTCTTGTGGGCCTCTCGGTCAGCAGCCATTCTTTCGCGGCCGCGCTCTTCGCGCAGCTCACGTATCATTGACTGTATTTCAGTTGGACTTAGAAGGGCAGTCCCGCAGAAAGTACAAGGGCCGAGTCCCTCCTTCACGCATACGACTTTGCCGCAATTCAGGCAGTTTGGGGCTGCAGCTAGAAGAGGGTGCCTAACAGCCACGCAGTTACATCGTCTAGCAGCGTTATCAGTTCCTTGAGTTGGATTGGTAGTCATCTCAAGGACACGAATGGCATCGTCTAGGTCTGCCAGGGCGGTTGACGCGCCATGCATGGCAGTACCTCCAGAGATGTGGGCCTTAGCTTTCGGAACTGGGGTCGAAGAGCGTGAAGTAGGAGTAGATCTTTGCTTGGGATTTCTGGCATCGGATATTAGGCGACCTGCAGCTGAAGGGGGTAGTCTCGGTAGCGAAGGAGTCGTGGATTTTTGAGATGACAACTTCTTCTGGGCTTCGGATTCGTCCGATGTCACAACTGGACTAGGTCGCCGAGCGATGTAGTCGCCTTCAGCATTTTTATTATATACTTTCCCAGGTGCAGGATCTAGATTGGTAATTTGGCGTGGCGCAGGAGTGTGCAGCGGAGCCTTTTGCTTCTTGGGTGCCCTCGCATGTTTCGGCACTGGTTCAATGCTTGACGAGGGCTTACTAAACGTTGCGGTTGAATTTTTTGGGTCTTGCCTTTTCGCGTTGAAGGTGGCTATAAAATCGACAGCTTCGGGTGATTCACCTAGTAGGTTGCGAAAGTGCTCAACGGCATCCAACTTGGACAGTGTGGCCGCATAGTCCAAAACTTGCTTCAACTCAGCATCAGGAAGAGGAAGTAGTTTAGAAAGTTGCGATGTCGACATGTTTAGTTGACATGAGGCTATAACAATGAAGGCTTTCTAGAATAGGGGGAAATTAGCTTGTTGGATTTAGTAGGGTTGTTTAATTATATCATGGGGGATCTTAAGAAATCAGATATGTTGTTTTTCTTGTTTTTTAATGGTTTTCCTTCAATGTTAAAAACGGGGAGATGACTCAAATTTGGTGGTTAGGTACATACATCCTACGTATGTACATGTAGGTAGTTGATAAAGAGATTCCTATTAGGGCGTAATTCTACCTAGCGATCTGCTTATCGCTCCTATCTATACCTTGTACCTACATATATGTAGGTATGCATATACGTAGTTAATGTACCCGATGAGTACAGCTGCCACCATAGACACACAGCTGATAGCACCCGACACTGTCAAGCAGCTGGCGCTTTAACTTTACTTAAGTTGAGGAGGGTAGAAGATGCCAACCTGTTTCCTTCAACCTCGGAACGACCATGATTGACTGAATCTGCGACTAGGTAGTGGAAGTAATGTAACCTCTTGATCATGTACCGGCTGGCGAATGCTCCAAGCTTTCGTTGCGCTGATGATAACGTCACTAGGTAGTTCTCAGGGGGTCCAAATGAAAATTGAGTTTCATCTCGATTGAAGAAGAAAATATGAGGATATCAACTACAACAACAACAACAACAACAACAACGACATTGCAGAATCTAACTTTCTTGTGCCTCCGGTGAGTGCTGTTACGGAAGTCCTGCATCGCCGATTTGGAGTAGGAGTAAGCAAGAAGTGTAAAGGTGAGACCAATCCATTATCACGGGTTTCTTGCACTCCCCAAGTCTACCTAGGTAGTTGTCTTTTCTAGACATGCGGGACGTGTCATTCCTATGATGCTATACACATGACTTATAGCATTTTTGACCACATGCAACTTTCCTCCAGCGACATACACATGTCTACATGATTAGGAAGGCAGGGAAGGCTACATAAAGATGGCGTCGATGCTCCTAGGAAACAGATCTTGGGTCTTCGTTCAGGGATTGATACGTTCCGCTCTATGAGCCTCTGCGCAGATCGTTGCTAAGAAAAGAAGTTTGTCTTTTGTCTTTTGTCTTTCCCTATCTGCCCATTTGGCTTTCCCACAGACTCTAGTGTACCTAGGAAGAGCATGCGACTAACAAAACTTGTACAGGGCCGATAAGGTTGCTCCCGACACATTTACCTTTACCTCGGGGCTGTTCTAGGGCTGTTCTAGGGCTGTTCTAAGGCTGTTCTTAGTTCTCAGTTCTCCCTACCCCGCAACCCCGCAACCTCGCAACCTCCGTCTAACGTGGGGCAGTGCCCCTGAATTGAGTGACGTCGCTTTGACGTTGTCTAGCGTCGTCTTACCAACTCTACACTTACACCATCTGCAGCCTTATACTGGTCCCTACATCATCTAGATTAATCGCAGATTAACAAGTCATTTGTTCTAGACCCTATAGATTGTCTTCTACCAATCAATCCATGTGGATCTGATAGGTCACCCGGGAGGTAACCCTACTTACTTAGGTACCTACATTATTTGAGGTAATGAATGACATATATACCTTTTGTTTATGAAATGGCGCGACCTTCATATAAAACATTTGCCTCCTTTGCTTCACCCGCTATGAGGAAGTTCAAATCCCAAGGTCGAGATGACTTGTTGCCGCAACATTCTAGCAAAGGAAACTTCGTGGGGGGAAAACAGGATGGCCAGCCTTCTGAAGCTGACTACTTCTTGCTTAAAGTGGCCTCTTTCATCTCGGCCATCGGCGTTCTGTGGGTGCTTGCGTATACTATTATTGTACAGCAATCATCCCCTTATCCCGAAAGAGACGACATTAGGGGCACTTCGTTTTTGGATCATGAGAAGCCTATCAGTTCATTTGCGGGAAAGACATTCTTGAAGCATAATATCCCTTTTATTGACATTCCTGACTCTCTCATTCAGGATGTTTACTACTACAGGTGGACCTCGATTCAGCGAAATCTTCGATATATCAAAGCTGGAACAGGTTATATGTGCACTGAGTTCGTCCAGCCAGTTGGCTACGCCAAGGCCTTTGGATCCATCGACGCTGCGGCAGGACATCAAATTGATGAGTCAAGGTGGCTGAGAGACAAGTTCTATGGCGACGACTATATCCATCTATATACCCGTGGGCCAGCAGATGCGCTGCAATACACACAATGGATCCTTGATGCGGCGAGTCGTAGGGCTATGGTGACCGGAGATCCTCAATTCCTGGCCTCCCAGCTCGACGACATGATCCGCCTGTGGCATCAATGGGATCAAGTCTATGATGACGCGGCTGGCTTATATTATTACCAGCCGGTGTGGGACGCACAGGAATTATCCCTGCCTGGATTCGTTGCTGATCCGAATGGCACAGACTGGACCTTAAGAAAGGATGGCCCCGACACGTTCAGGCCTAGCCACAATGCTTATATGGTGGGAAATGCAAGAGCTATCTCCAGGGCTGCTAAACTAGCTCTTGATGGGTTTAATGAGTTTCTGTTTTCTAGGTTAGCGGACGACCTCGAGACAGCAATGTATGAGCGAATGTGGGCTCCCGAACAAAGATTCTTCATGGATATCATTCGACCCAATAATCCAAATTTAACGCGGCTCACAGGACGGGAGCAAGTTGGACTGTTCCCGTATCGATTCGGCATTGGGTTAAATAAGTCATATGCCCAGCCGGCTGTCGACTCCATGTTCGATACAAATGGGTTTTTGGCCCCATATGGTCCGACGACATTAGAGATACGAGATCCCTGGTTCATGGCTGTTAGGCCAGATGACTATTGTAATGCGATGCCTCATATAAAGTTTCACTTTGCTATCCTACTAATTACCTTTCTAGGCTGCTATTGGAACGGTATGTCCTGGCCGTATTCCACGGGTCATACCCTTAAATCACTTGCAGCAATATATCGATCTGGGACTACCAATGTCACTGCGGAACAGTATCACCAGTATCTTCAAACATATGCAAGGACACAACAAAAGAACGGTCAGCCATATGTTGCAGAATCGCATTACCCTTTTATAGATGGATGGAGTGCAGATGGCTGGAATCACTCAGAGCATTACGATCACTCAACTAATAATGACGATGTCATAACCGGCTTGCTCGGGATCATACCACAGCAAGAAGACGCATTGGAGATTTCCCCTATCGTCCCGGGGAACTGGACTTATTTTGCTCTCGAGAATCTATCATATCATGGCCATTTGGTAACCGTACTCTACGATAAATATGGATCAAGATATAAAGCTGGACGTGGACTTACCGTCTTCATAGATGGGAAGAAAGTGTTCAATGGTGTTGGGAAGAGTGCTTCTATACTAATACCGCCGCCAATATTACCAGCCGATCCGTTAGTCAACATTGCAGGTTAGTAGTACCGGTTTTATCATACTCCCAGTCGTTTTTATTAGCTGGTTCAAGCATTTATTAGAAGTTGGATGCAAATCCAATCCCATCCCTGCTGTCGAGAACTAACCGCAGCTCCCGTCTAATGAAAACACTACCAATGGGGCTTTTGCTAATATTATACTTATTGAAGCGAACCCTAGTGGACCTGGTCAATATCCTACGGCCGAAGCAACATTCACCAACTCTGGAGATTTCCAGTATAAAGCCATAGATGGTGTCTTGTTTTATGATTCAATCCCCGACAACAGATGGACTAATTACGGATCTCCTAATCTGAATGATACTTTGACGGTCACATTTGCACGGCCGAGAAACGTCTCTTCTGTCACACTCGCCTTATACTCGGACATTACGAGGGGAGGAGGAGTGGATGTTCCAGCCCGTATAGAAATATACGGTTCTAATGGCTTATTGGCTACCGTTAATGATTCCTCTAGCTTGCTGCCCAATGACCGCAACGAAGTGAGCTTCGACCAAGTCGAGACCCAATTCCTAGCTATCAACATGTATCGGAAATCATCTCGACTCTGGGTCGGCGTCTGTGAACTGGAAGTTTGGACGCCACCTATGCGTGGCCCAACCTATTATGCAGTTGATTCTTATCTGACTGGTCAAGAGACGAGCGTTGCATTTGACAATATCTCAACTGCAACGACTAACGGAGCTGTCGTTGGAGGCTTAAGGTCGGATAGTAACGTGGCCTTCTCCGGAGTCGTGTCTAGTGGTGGTCGGACTAATCTAACGCTAAGCTACTCCAACGCCGGGAATGTCACAGTAGGGTTAAGCGTTGAGATTAACCAGGTGCCGCAGGCAAGCTTGAGTCTGCTCCCAAGCAAAGGAAAATATGTCAACACTACAACTATGGTCACGTTAGCTGCAGGGAAAAATTATGTAAACTTAAGAGGGGGTTCGGATGATGGCGATGTGAGATTAGAGACTGTGACGTTGCGTTGAGACTATTTGAAATTTTGTATAGAGCGTTTGACTCGAATTGTACTCTCCCTCCTTCCTCCTGTTGATGCTTAGACAGCTACCAATAGACCTACCTAGTCGTTATATTCCTGGATATATCCAAGCTAATGTTCAACTAGCATACCCGGTCGCACAGTCAAAACCAAACGGGAGGCGAGGTGATAGCTCGACGCCCCTATGTATCTCTATTTTTGTATATATAGATATATATATCTTTTTCTTCTTATAAGCCATGGAGATGTTTGAAGATAATGCCTGGAATATTGAGAGCACATTCTGTCTAAACCCCTTTTTAAAACAAGCGTGATTCGAAATTATACCGTCATGTGGGTGGGGGGACGGGAAAAATAATATAAATACCTAGTAATACAATGCATCAATTGAGGCCTTCAACGATACCTTAGTATTGAAAATATTTAGAACTCTGCCTAAGAGGGGTCCTGACACAGGACTTACAAAGGTATCGATCTTTTGACGGTGTTGAAGATTATAGGTCGGAGTCAATCTTTCCAGGTTTTCCCCAACTTCACCTTACCTTGATAACTTTAGGTACGTACCTACATGTACCCAATCTCGCGACGAATTGGGAGGTGTACCCACTCAGCCACTCAGCCACTATGTACCTTACCGTCATGGGGGGGTTTGCAACTACCGTATATATGCGGCAAATATACCGCTCCTTTTGAAATACCGTATTAAAAAAGGAGTGGAATAACTTGTGCAATAATTTTAAAAGGTTATAAACGAATAAAGCGTTTTATTATTTTTAAATGTATTAATTTTTAAATATTTTAAAAAAATTTAATAGTTTAAAAAGATAATATATTTTAAAAAAGTTAAACGTTTTAAATAAAAAACGTATTACTTTATTAAATAATTTATTTTATTTAAATAATATATTTTTAACTTAAATTTATAATACTTTAAAAAAAATACACTTATATTATTAAGTATATTTATTATATATATTTATTTCGTGTTTTATTTTTTATATATATTTTTTTTTAATAATATATTAAATTAAATTATAAACTTTAAAATAAAATATTTACGAAATTATTAAGTTTAAATATTATTATTTACGTTTGTTAAAATCGCGATTACGTAACTTTGTTACATAACCTTAAGGTTTAAAGGCTTTATAACTACGTATATAAAACTACCTTACATTAAATTAAACACACATTATAAAACAATTAATTACAACTACATTTATATTAAAAGCTATATAACATTATACCTTTATTAAGTAATTAATAAACCTTGTTTATTTAACAACGTTATTATTATTTACGTTATTATTATTTATGTTATTATTATTTACGTTATTATTATTTACGTTATTATTAATTAAATTATTAATTATTACGTATATATATAAATATATATTATTATTTTAAAATAAAAAGTTATTATAATTATTAAAATAATTATAACTTTACACGATTTACGCATATAAAGCTTATACGACTTATATAATATTTATATAACTTAAATAATATTTGTATAACTTAAATAATATTTATATAATTTATATAATATTTATATAATTTATATTTAAAAAAGTTATTAAAGTTATATATATTACTTTTAAATTATATAAATATTACTTAAGTTATATAAATATTATACAAGTTATATAAATATTATATAAGTCGTATATATATAACTTTAATATATAAATCGTATATATATAACTTAAAAAAATATTACGCTTTAATTAATTAAAATGTTTTAAATTAAAACGGTATAATTATTACTTATTAAAAAAGCTATTTAAAGTTATAAACGTTTAAAAAATAAAAGGTTTTATTAATTTAAATGGTATATTTATGGTATATATAAATGAATGGAATATATACGGTAAACGCAAACCCCCCCATGACGGTAAGGTACCTACATAGCAGGTAAGGTTTTAAGACATGTACCTACATATGTACATAGACTTTACCGAAACCAGATAACCTAAGCGCTTGTTGTACTACAACAACAGCCAGCCGATTTCAGCTGTCAGCCAGCATTTCGACAAAATCTAACCTGCCCTGGTTAAACTACACGTATTGCCAATTGCCACACGTCACTAAGGGAATTTCGAAGTTAACTCATTTCCATTGAACACTACCTACCTCCCAGGAAAACATCCTCCTCCTATTCCCCCGTACCCCCGTACGTCTACACTCGATGAGTCTATCCAGCTTTCGAGACTCTCATCGCCGGATTATAATTGATAAAGGGGAAAAGAGTGTGGTTCACATAATCTTTAGGCTCCCCCGACTGAAGAGCTTAGGGTTATAATGGTCCTCGTCGATGATCCTCAGATCAAGAGCGCTGAGCTGCTCTCTCCGCTTCCCATCTACCTCCACACATACGTTTGGCCCTTTGCCATAATATGGCCTGTCTTCGCCCGATATTTCTATACACCCGAGCTATACGAGAAGCATATCGGCTCGTCTGAGTGGACTTTTGTCTGGTGCGGCACCATCATCACTCTACAGAGCTTGGTCTGGCTCAGCACAAATTGGAGTGTCAATCTCAAGGCACTCTTCACTGCGCGTAAGGCAAAGAAGGTCGAAGATGCTCAGTTGATCAAGGTCATCCCCGTCGCCAACGCCGGCTCAGCTGATATCTGTACGCTTAATCGTGAAAAGGTATGTTTTATCGCCCCCCTCTTCTTGCCTTTTCTCTCCTTCGTCGGGCTATGCTACTCGTTTTATCGATTGCTTCCGACGGCATCGTGCCTTGTCCACTTTATACTAACAATCTTGCCCATCCTAGATTAGTGATGAGACAACTCTGTCTTTCTTGTTCCAGAAGCGCCGTTTCTTATACGATTTGGAGAAGCAATTATTCCACCCGTTAACCTATGAAATCGATGCCGAACCGAAGCCAAAGATTGGAAAATTTCAGAAATCGAAGGGTATTGCTTCTCAAGCCGAGCTTACGAGACTTGAGCAATACTATGGCACCAACACTTTTGACATCCCCGTTCCTACTTTCACCGAACTCTTCCGGGAACATGCCGTTGCTCCCTTCTTCGTCTTTCAGGTGTTCTGCGTTGGTCTTTGGATGTTAGACGAGTATTGGTACTACTCCTTATTCACCCTCTTCATGCTCGTCGCGTTCGAGAGCACCGTGGTTTGGCAACGACAACGGACCCTGAACGAGTTTCGGGGAATGAGCATCAAGCCATACGATATATGGGTGTACCGATTGGGCAAGTGGACAGAACTTCAAAGCGACAAGCTGTTGCCAGGTGACCTTGTTTCCGTTGGTCGAACCAAAGAGGATAGCGGCGTCGCATGTGACATGCTTCTGGTTGAGGGCACTGCTATCGTCAACGAAGCTATGCTTTCGGGTGAAAGCACGCCGCTACTGAAGGACTCGATCCAGTTGAGGCCGGCTGACGCCCCCATCGACGCCGAGGGTCTTGACAAGAATGCTTTCCTCTGGGGCGGCACCAAGGTTTTGCAGATTACGCATGGTAATCCCGACGAGGAGAAACCCGCACTTGCTTCCGGTGTTCCTGCTCCCCCCGACAACGGCGCTATGGCTATCGTCATGAAAACTGGTTTTGAGACTTCGCAGGGTAGCCTGGTTCGCACTATGATCTATTCGACAGAACGCGTCTCGGCGAATAATGTTGAGGCACTTCTTTTTATCCTCTTTCTGCTTATCTTCGCATTGGCCGCATCCTGGTATGTCTGGGACGAGGGCGTTAAGAAAGATCGTAAGAGATCAAAGTTGCTTCTTGACTGCGTTTTGATCGTTACTAGTGTTGTTCCTCCTGAGCTTCCTATGGAGCTCAGTTTGGCAGTTAATACTAGTTTGGCCGCCTTGGCTAAATTTGCCATCTTTTGTACTGAGCCATTCCGCATTCCATTCGCGGGCCGTATTGATGTGGCTTGTTTTGACAAGACCGGTACACTCACAGGCGAGGACTTGGTTGTCGAAGGTATTGCAGGCCTTGGACTTGGTCACGCCGGCACGGATACTCCTCGTGAAATCGATGGTGCCCATAGTCACTTAACACCTGTTAAAGAGGCTAGAATGGAGACAACTCTCGTGTTGGCTACCGCTCATGCTCTTGTTAAGCTTGAAGACGGTGAAATTGTTGGTGATCCTATGGAGAAGGCTACTCTGGCTTCTCTCGGGTGGGCTTTGGGGAAAAACGATACCCTTACGGCAAAGCCCTCAGTAACAGCAGCTGGTGGTACTACTGGCACCGTTCAAATCAAGCGACGCTTCCAATTTTCGTCTGCCCTGAAACGTCAAAGCTCTGTCGCTACTGTGCATGCTGTCGACCCGAAGACGGCCAATAAGATACGTGGCACCTTCGTCGGTGTAAAGGGTGCACCAGAAACGATAATGAAGATGCTTGTTACCGTGCCCAATGATTATGAAGAGACTTTCAAGTATTTTACTCGGCGTGGCTCTCGAGTGCTTGCCCTGGCTTACAAGCAGTTGGCCCATGACCATGAACTTGGTTCTAGCAAAATAAACGATCTTAAGCGCGAGCAAGTCGAGGCTGACCTTACCTTTGCTGGGTTCCTGGTTCTCCAATGCCCTCTCAAAGAGGATGCGAAGCAAGCAGTGCGCATGTTGAACGAGAGTAGTCACCGCGTCGTCATGATCACAGGAGACAATCCGCTTACCGCTGTACATGTCGCTAGAGAGGTCGAAATCGTTGACCGTGATGTTCTCATCCTTGATGCGCCGGAACATAATGACGGAGGGGAGAGGTTGGTCTGGCGCAGCGTTGACGACAAGACTAATATTGAAGTCGACGCGTCGAAACCAATTGATCCCGAGCTTATCAAGTCGAACGATATCTGTGTGACTGGATATGCGCTGGCCAAATTCAAGGATAACGTCCCTGCCTGGCGATCGCTGCTACGCCATACTTGGGTGTATGCACGCGTCTCCCCAAAACAAAAGGAGGAAATTCTCCTCGGCCTGAAGGATATGGGATATTTTACACTAATGGCTGGAGACGGTACAAACGATGTTGGTGCTCTGAAACAAGCGCACATTGGTATAGCTCTTCTCAATGGCACCCAGGAGGACTTGACGAGAATCGCAGAGCATTCTCGCAACACGAAGATGAAGGAGCTTTACCAAAAACAAGTCGATCTTATGAAGAGGTTCAACCAGCCTGCGCCGCCTGTCCCAGCTATGATTGCCCACCTTTACCCCCCTGGTCCGTCTAACCCTCACTACGAGAAGGCATTGGAACGAGAGGCGCAGAAGAGAGGAATCAGTGCTGCGGAACTTGCCAAGCTGAATGGTACCAACATCGAGACGGTGACCAGTCCAGCGGCCCAGCAACTGATGAATCACGATCCTAGAACTGCCAAGCAACGGGAAGCAGCTAACAAGGCTGCCGGCTTCGCTGACAAGATGACAAGCGCAATGATGGAACAGGAGTTGGGTGATGACGAGCCGCCGACTCTTAAGCTCGGTGACGCTTCGGTTGCTGCACCCTTTACTAGCAAGCTTCGAAACGTCATGGCCGTTCCTAACATTATTCGACAAGGTCGTTGCACTCTGGTGGCCACAATCCAGATGTACAAGATCTTGGCTCTCAACTGTCTCATCAGTGCCTACAGTCTTAGTGTTCTTTACCTTGAAGGGATCAAGTTTGGCGATGGGCAGATCACCATTAGTGGCATGCTCATGAGTGTTTGCTTCCTTTCCATATCCCGCGCCAAGTCGGTGGAAGGCTTGTCAAAGGAGAGACCGCAGCCTAATATCTTCAACTTCTATATTATCGGCTCGATTCTCGGCCAATTTGCCGTCCACATTGTCACTTTAATCTATATCGCACAATTCTGTGATAGACTGGAGCCGTAAGTTTTGCATATGTTTTTGGATCATCAGGGACGAGTTACTAATGTCGTTATAGAAGATCCGAGATCGTCGATCTCGAGGCTGAGTTCAAGCCGTCGCTGCTGAACAGTGCTGTGTACCTCTTACAACTTATCCAGCAAATCTCGACATTTGCAGTCAATTATCAGGGCAGGCCGTTTAGAGAATCTCTATCTGAAAACCGGGGCATGTTTTGGGGTATTATCGGTGTCACCGCCATCGCCTTTTCGTGCTCGACCGAGACCATTCCGGAGCTCAACGAGCAGATGAAACTGGTGAAATTCACGAGCGAGTTCAGGACCACCATGACCACAGTTATGATCGCCGACTACGCGGGTTGCTGGGTCATAGAGGTGGTGCTTAAGCGGCTTTTTAGTGACTTTCGTCCCCGTGATATCGCAGTACGAAGACCGGATCAGAATGAGCGCGAGAGAGTAAGGAAAGAGGCTGAGAAGGCAGTGAAAGAAGCAGAGGAAGAGAAGAAGAGGCTGGAGAAGGTAGAGGAGTTTGAGCGAAAGCTGGAAGAACGCAGGCAGAAGATTCGGGAATGGAGCGAAGGCACTCGTGCTCGAACACAGGGTCTAGCTCAGCCGGCAAGGTGATTCTCCAGTCATTCTCACTGCTTAAGGAGACATGTAAATTTTTCCCCCCCAGCACAGGTGTCGGAAGGGGATTATCGATGCAGACATAGACTTAGCATTGTAGATCTAGAGAGTCGAACACGAATGTCATAGACGTACCTACTCGACAATGTCTTTATTGTCACTTTTAGGGGGATCTAGTGTCGCGATGTGTTCCCTTGAATATGGTGTATATTATATAGTTGTTGTATGAGGCCGGGCAAACTTCGGGATGAATTTATTCGAACAACTTGTGTCTTTCGTAATAAAGCGACCTTTGACCAAACATGTACCTCTGTTCCTTCGTCCCCTCGTCCCCTCGTCCCCTCGTCCCTTCGTCCTCCCCCTAATATTTTTCAACCCATGGGGTTGAATTTGACAAAGTATGATGTGAGATGATCTATTGTATTATTTCCCATCTAGATTCATATTGTTCGCTACGCGTGCATGATGGATTATTCTCGACAGAGAGGCATAGTTGTCTTTGGGGGCGGAACAGCGACCAATAGCTTGGTTGACGTGTTCGAGAACATTAGGCAGAGTCGAAACTGTTCACTTAGCTACGTCATACCTATCAGTGATAATGGCGGGAGCTCGTCAGAGTTGATTCGAGTATTTGGTGGACCTGGTAAATATTCTTCTCAACCCCCTCCCCCTTGTCTGTGTCTATCCGTCTATCCGTCGAGACTGACAGTTGAATAGGCATCGGTGATGTGCGCAGTAAGTTCCGAAATTCGCATCAGTAAGGAAAATGCATTGCTGATAACTGCTTCCGCTGTAGGCCGGCTGGTGCGTCTGATTCCCGGCTCGGAAACGGATGCTGAACGAGCATCCATCAAGGGACTGTTCAATCACAGGCTGTCGTCTGATCCGCTACATGCGAGGTTGCAATGGCTAGATATTGTTGAGGGCCGGGACGAGCTCTGGACTAAAATCTCCAGCGAGAAACGCGAGCTGATCCGGTCTGTCTTCAACCATGTCAATTTAGAGATTGTGAAGAGAGCGAGGCCAAGTTCTGTTTTCAATTTCGCCAAGGCTAGTATTGGTAACCTATTCTTGACTGGGTATGAAATTCCTCCTTTTTTTTGGTATATACCTACTCATTTATATCAAAATCACTCCCCTTTTTTTTCCTTTTTTTCTCTTTTCTTTTATTTTTTCGTCTCTTTCTCTCTCTCTTAATAACATTCATTCTTACATGTTATATTACAAATCATTCCGCTTATTCTCCCCTTTTTGTAGAGGACGGGTCTTCACCGGCTCCCTCGAGTCGGCTATCTACTTGCTCTCTACCATCTGCTGTATCCCGCCGACTGTTTCAGCCTTACCCGCCATCAACACCAACTTCACGCATCACATCTCGGCAGGCCTAGCCGACGGCACCCAGATCACGGGGCAGAACTCCATCTCTCACCCGTCGGCGCCCACGTCGCTAACGGACGATGACCTGCTAGGCAATGGCAACAACAACGCCTTACGGGAAATGGAAGAGCACGACCGGATCGAGGACGCGACGCTCCCTGGTTCGCTACCAACTCTGCGTAAGCAGTATATCAACTTCAGTAAAGCGGGCGAGGAGGACCTTCCGGCGCGCATTGAGCGCATCTGGTACATTAACCCGTACGGGCACGAGATATGGCCTCTTGCCAACCCCAAGGTTCTCGAGGCGATCCGGCGCGCCGGCGCTGTCATCTATAGCATCGGTAGCCTGTACACGTCCATTGTGCCGAGCCTGGTGCTCCGTGGGGTCGGCGCAGCCCTCGCCAACTCAGGCGTCCGGTACAAAGTCTTAATTTTGAACTCGACCATCGATCGGGAGACGGGACCAAGCTCGGCGCCGCTCACAGCAACCGATTTTGTCAGGGCGATTGCGCGAGCGGCGGCTGAGAGCCAGGGCGACTTTTCCGTTGACGAGAAGCGCAAGGGAGAGGTAAAGAAGTACGTAACGCATCTAATCTACCTTGAGGATGAAGGGGCGCCCAAGGTTAACAAGGACGAACTGGCGGCACTGGGTATAGACTGTATTCGGGTTTACGGGCGGAGAGTAGAGGGTATGATGAGATACGACGAGGCAGGCTTAGAGAGGGCTCTAGAGGCCGTGATTGGCAAGCCAGAAATGCTGAGAAGCCGCAGAAATACGAGCGGGCAGTGAAGCTGCTCAGATATGTATGTACGTAATTATTACAATGGATTAGGATCAGCAGTACAGGACTACGGTTGTGATATAAAATCCTCTGGATAGACAAATAGAGCCCTTCGACGAACGTATCAACACAGAGGACAAACAATATCCTAGGGACATCTAGAGATATTGTGCGGCACGTCATAAGATCATTTCTTCTCTCTTTTAATATCATACAACTCTCAAGGTACTAAGTCTATCGCGTTTTCCCACGAGATAAGCAAGGGGTAAAATCAAGCTGCTGTGCCAATGACGAAATATGGTCTACGTCACTCAGCCCAGAAGATTGACTATTCCTCTCCCTCCATGATTATTCATGTGCATCCTCTTATCACCAGGTTCTATATTTGGGAGACTTATTTGGGGGGATTCGCGGATACGAAAGCAACGCCCTTCTCGATGTTCTTCTTGAGGTCACCTAAGCACGCCTCCAGGAGTTTCTCCTCATGGCTGTCGATTTCGCCCACGGGGAGGATCTTCTCGACACCGTTGGGGCCCAGCTCGACCTTGGAAGCGAAGAAGTCAATGCCTTGGTCCTTGTAGAGTGGGCTGTCGACGAAGGTGGGCTCGATAACGCCCTTCTCGCCCTGAGAGGCGCGCAGGAGCGAGTCGGCCATACGGGCACCAGCCATGGCCATGGACAGAGTAGCCGAACCAGCGCCATCCTTGGCCTTGACGACCTCATCACCTCCGAACTGGACACGCTTCACAAGCTCGGCGTTAGAGCTCAAGTCGGGGTGACGGCTCTGGCTGAAGAGGGGAACAATGGTGACACCGGAGTGGCCACCGACAACGGTGATGTTCTCATCCTTGGGGTCGGTGCCCTTAAGCTCGCTGACGAATCGGCTAGCACGGACAACGTCGAGGGTAGTAACACCGAAGAGACGCTTGGGGTTGTAGACACCACGAGCCTTGAAAACTTCGGCAACGATGGGAACGGTAGAGTTGACAGGGTTGGAGATGATGAGTAGGTTAGCTTCCGGGCAGGACTCAGCGGCAGCCTTAGCCAAATCGCGAACGATGGAAGCATTGGTGTTGAAAAGATCGTCACGGGTCATGCCGGGTTTTCGGGGAACACCAGCAGGGATGAGGACGATGTCGCTACCCTTTAAACTGTTGGCAAGGCCCGTAGGTGTGGGGTCGAAGCCCTTGACTGTGCTCTTGGTGTTGATGTGGGAGATGTCGGCAGCAACACCTATGCGTCGATTATAGGTTAGTTGACTAGAGTTTCAACATGGCAAGGATGACAAGGAGGGAAGACTCGAAGATTCGAGTCCCATAGCATGTTACGTTTTGCCAATTGGAGAGATAGACGTACCGGGACCGCCGCGAATATCGTACAGAGCGAGCTCGGTTACTCTGGGGTTCAACTTCAGAAGAAGAGACAGAGGCTGGCCGATACCACCTGCGGCACCAAGGACAGTGACCTTGGAGAGCTATAAACAGCGAGTAGGTTAGCAATTGGGCTTCCATTTTAGTTCAAATAGGCTATCGCAGCCTCATCAATGTCTGTCAATGTCTCGAGATAGGCAATTGACATAAAATAAGGGCTTTCTCACATTTCGCGCCGATGCCGAGAATGCTCGGCGCTGAACGGCACCGAAAACAGCTCGTGCGGGAACCATTTTTATGTATTTATTCTCTAAAGTGTATAGACAAGTTTATGATACGTGATAGAGAAGAGACGAGAAGATGGAGGTTCGGGGGGTTAACCACGGCACCCAAAGTCAAGAGAAAATATGAAAGAAGAAAAAAGGGTTAAGTTGATGAGTTGAGAAAAGAGGCGGAATTGTTGGCGATGTTTTTACATATAAAAACTCAATAAAAGGCCTCTCTGGGGAAAGGATGCGAGCCTTGATTTTTTTTCCCGCCGATGGACCGATCGTTCTTGGGGAAACAAACCATGAATAAATCGGGCAATCCCGGGGTTACAGCGGTACCTACTATGTACACCAATGTACCTTAGTAACACTAGCAGCAATAGGTTAGGCGGGATTTCTTCTGGCCTCTCTAAGAAAAAAAAGTGGTACAAGTCACATAGGTACATATGTACATATATGTATGTACCTGCATCGGTGGAAGCTCGGCTTTTGTCCATCTGCATAACCGAATATTCTCATTCATAGGTACCCAAGGTTTAGGGACATAACCGTCTACTATGTACATGCATGTATGCTTCTCTTTCATCTTCATATTCCCTCTTATATCCCGTCCCTCTTGTATCCCGCTCCAATACTTCTCTTCCCCGAGAATGGTCACCGTATTAAAAGAATCCTTTAAGCACTACCTATCCACCTACATACCTTTTATTGGTCTCTAACATAGGTAGGTACCTAGTGTGACTATGATCATTGATTGACTGGCTTCCGCTCCCGCTTCCGCTCCCGCTCTCGCTCCCCCGTCGAGCTTCAAGATGACTCCTGACATTGAAGAGGTATCGTATGGCGACATCGGCTCTCAGGATGCAAACCCATCATATGGCCTCCAGTGGACCAACGATGGTAATCCCTTTTCAACCAGGGCTGAATGGACTGTTGTACCTACAATTGATTCCATTGTGCTGACTCTCAAGGAATTCATCCATCAGAGCAAGGAATATCATGTCCAGCACCTCTGGGATGGAGTATACAACAAGCTATATTCCGTCTCGTACGAAGAGAAACATTATGTTATGCGTGTGTCTCTGCCGGTCTGCCCAAAATCCAAGACGGAGAGCGAAGTCGCAACGCTGAAGTGGATCCACATGAATACCAGGTTGGCCGTCCCAACCGTCAAATGTTACGATTCTACACGCAATAGTCCTATAGGGTTCGAGTGGATATTAATGGATCGCATTGACGGAATACCCCTTTCTGAATGCTGGCAAGCCATCACACGAGATGCTAAAGAACGCATCGTGAAGCAGATCGCTGAATATGCCGTCACCGCTTTCAGGGGCCAGTTTGAAGGCGTAGGTAATATATATCCTCTGAAGTCAGATCCAGCCTCCGGTTCTCAACATGTGGGCGAAATGGTTTCGATGGCACTCTTCTAGGGCGGGCGTGCTAGTCTACACCATTATAGGACACCTTTCCGTACTGCATTTCAGTGGACTAAACGCCGTCTCCGCCTTATTTCGGCCGAGCTTCGTCTAAAATTACAGGAAACAACCAGTGAAGGTCATCGTGAGACTGCTGCCAAAATGTTAAATCTCGCCAATCGCCTACGAGAGCTAGGGGCCCATTTCTTCCCAACTCCCGAGTGTGACCCTAACCGAAAACTAGTACCCGACGACGATGAGTCGACCGACGAGGATGAGGATCAGCACGCTGTTGATAAGGGAACAAAGCCCCGCGAACCAACTATACTCTGGCATGATGCTATCTCCCTTGATAACATCATTGTCGACAAGGACGGCATTCTCTGTGGCGTTATTGATTGGGCTTGTGTTTCTTGCCTTCCCCTTTACGAAGCCTGCCAGTTCCCTGCCTTTCTCCAGCAATCAAGAGATCGGCACGTTGAACCACTAACTCCCCATAGAGTTGCCCAGAAGAAACCCGGCAGCAAGGAAATCCTAGAATATGAAAGGGACTTGAGGCAGTATGAATTAACTCTGTTACGCAAGTTATTCATCAATGAGATGATGGGTAGCTGTCCCGAATGGGTTCATATCTACAACAACCGGAAAAGCCTGAGAGATTACGAAGCGGCAGTGCAGAACTGTGATAACGAGTCCGCATACGAGGCAGTCGAGAGGTGGGTAGATGCTGTAGAGCAATGGGGAACTCCTGGCGCGACGCCTTGGAGCTTGCACGAACGCCTAATGTGATAATTTCGGTTCAAAGTATATCAAAGTCCAACTGTCGAGGCTCCTAGGGACATGGGATTTTGTACCATTATGTGGGAATGTTTCGGCGAGGAGTTAATACAAAAAGAAGGAAAAGAAAAGTTCGATACAGATGATCTACTAGGTCTATAATTGCCAACGTGAATTCCACAGTATGCGTTCACGATAAACTCCCGGTTTTGACTTAAACCAACTATTGCTTACGACTATTACTCTATAATAATAAAAATTCATATTTGGGATAATCGAAAACACGACCATAATGACCTCTTTCCCTTCGGTTGAGTCTCTTGGGTGGTGATAAGGAAGTCAATGAAGTCATCCGTCATCTCGTCGGCCTCATGGAGTGCATCCATTGTAGGGTCAGACGTGTAACAAGAACGGCCAATGTCCTTATGCTTAGCCGAATCTCCTCTTTCATAATTAGAGCCAACATTTCTTACCCTTGGGCTGTCTAGAGACATGCTGGTATATCCCTCGATATCCTTTTCAACCTCATTTGCCCCTGGAATATCAAAAGAGCCGCCAATGTTTGCCCCGACACGTTCTTCGCTGTCCTTCCCGGCATCGTTATTAATACTAACCTCGACGTTTGCCGAGTCGCTGACACCAGTCTCGTTATAGCCTATCTCAAAGAGCCTAATCTCGGCTTGCAGCTCTGCGTCAGTTTCCATACTTTTCGGTTCCTCATCTTGACGCCCCATTCTTACTACTGCGTTTTCCTTTTCCTCATCCTCACTCTCTGCCTTGAGTTCCTCCTCTAGGGCTGTATATCGAGCCTGAAGTTGTGTATTGGCTTCCTCTAGTTCTGTTCCTTTTAGATAGACTGCCTGCGAGACCAACGGGACCCCTTGTGAAGGAGTCTCAAGGCTCGCATCGGTTTTTTTAAGAGTTTGTCTTCGTTGGTAGTGACTATGAATCTCTTTAACCCAACACTGGGAGTCGGATCCGGCAAATGGTGGAGTTAATGCGCCAATGTCCTCCCTAGTGCATTCTGGGAGGATAATGAAGCTCTCCAACCTGCTAGCTGAGCCAACCTTTCTGGTGAGCTCGGTCGTTGCAACGTCCTTAATCCTACATGCTTCAGACCGCGCATTCTGCGAGGCACAGGCGAATGGCAGGCCTGCTACAAGCAAAGTTGAAACTTTTTGGTTGCAAAATCTGACGCTGCAGAAGTGCACTGAGTTCATAGTAGACCTACATCCGCAAGAATGATAAAACACAACGGTTTGGCAGGGAGCATCAAAGCTCCGTGGCGTTCCGGCGTTTTGCTCTTTAGGGCAGAACTCTTGGATTGGATTTCTGACCGGGTGCCAGAGGTTTGACATTAGTTTGCCCGGCCTTTTGCTTAGCAAGCCTGCTTGCTCTGTGGATTCCATGTGTTACTGGCCTGTTTCTGAGCTGCGGTTCCTTTGGTCAATTCGAAGTGGTCAAGGCTTGCGTATTTGACGCGAAAGAACTGAGCGACGACTATGTGAAACCGTGCTAACTTCCAGAGAAGGTATCTAGCTTCATTTTATTATCTAGTTGCGTCTTGTCTATTAATATTACTGTGAGATGGGCAAGTATTTTTTTACAATCCTAGAAAGGCAATATTTCTTTGTCAGGTTCCGCAAGGCTGAACAATACCTTGTCATGCTCCTTGTCATAATAAAACCATTCTTCTGTCTCTTATTATAAGGTTGCTTCCTTAGTGCTCTCTCTCTTGGTCTTCTTTATTGTAAACAGGTTTAGTCTCCGGGACATACTGACTTGACTGGCTGGGAAGGAAGAATTGCATATCGCTTTACGTCTTGAATTTGACTAAAGAAATGGAATGAAAACTGGTTACCGTCTGCCCTACACGGACTCCCCCATTCCGCCCATCTCTCGGTCTCTCTCGGTCTCTCTCGTGATTATCGATAGACCCGAGTGATAATAGATGTGACATTACTACGCTACTCTTTCTGGCGCCTCGCTTCTTATTATACGCTGGAACGTTATCTGAGAGCAAGAAAGGAATAAAATACCGCTGATTCCGAGAATAGTGTAATTTGCGTCGAAGGTCGCCTCATGATTCTATTGTAAACTGGGTAAATAGGCAGGTATGTATATGTGAATTCAAGTCGCTGAGGAAATTTGTCACAATGGTATGTCTCCCTAAGTTGTTCGGTTTCTCTCTGATAATTGAGCGACGTACTCATACCAGAAGGGAAAATCATCCTCGAGGTCTAACAGTATGAGCGTTGATTGCCAACTACTCAACCACGGATCCGTTGCTGCTCTCCCGAAAGTTCGATCTCGTAAGTAATCTTTCCACTTGACCCTCATGGCCCGGTACTCATCTGCAATGAGCTGAAGTTTCTCGGTATACTCAGATGTCGGCTTCGAGGCCAATTGGACTATACCTGCCGTAATCCGAACCCACCTCCAGGCCAGGTTGTAGTCCATCGTACTTTGAAAATGGCGAAACTCGATAGTGCTATGGTCATTCTCTCGGACGTAGATCGTCAGAGCTAACCTCTTGTTCATGGAACTCGTGTTGGCATTGGATAAAAGTGCTGCAAGCTCATCCATGTCTCTTGCATTCAAGAGAGTTGTCATCCATTTCTTCTCAATGGGCGAAAACTGATCGGGGATACTGTGAGGGCCGTCGTGTTTTACAACATTAGTTACCGCCTCTTCTTCGACAGGGTCTTCGGCGGAGTTGGATTCTGCGACGGCAAACTTGGTTTTGGCCAATATCGACTCCTTCCGTATTGGCGCATGTGATGCCATACCGCGGTCCTGATCACAAAGAGAGAAGAGGCTCGGTTCTAGAAGCCATCCGAGAACAGCTGCTTTTTTTGCGGTATCTAAGTCAAGTCCGCCCTTGACACCGATGTGAACGTGGAGGGCTGCGGTCTTGGTATGCGAGGGCCTCAACTCGTTAGAAATCCTCATGTTTGTAGGCGGACCGCCATCTCTGATTGCGGCGAGAGCGGCTTCGAACTCGGGGCAGCCTTGTTTGTCGAAGTCGAGAGCGCGAGTAGAGACTTCCAAGCCAACTGCGACTTTGCCCTCGGCTTCTAACTGGGCTCTTTGCTTGGTGTTTACTACAACGGAGCTGTCTCCAAAGAAGCAGTAATAATTTTTCCAGTCCTTCTTATCAAGGGGTAGTCCATCGGGGTACCGATAGCCCGTGCCCCTATACTTGCTCCATTTCCGGTGTATGCAGGCGCAGGGTAGGGGATTTGCCAGGTTTCTCAAGAAAATGTCTGCCATGGCCTCATATGTTTCCTCATCGCTTTCGTGGTCTTTGTTGATAGTAATAATGAATTCTACCTCCACGCCGAAGGTTAAGGCGGTGTGGGAGGCCATAACGAAAGCGAAGGGAGAGAAAAAAAAAAAAGGGAATTAATTATAACCAGTGGAACGTCGATAGATGATGCGAAATATATGCCCAGAGGGGGATGGGGGTAACATTAGATGTCGTTTTAATGGTAAAGAGGACACGGATATGACAAAAGTTGAAGATAATATCAGGTAGGCTTCATTGAATAGGTGGGTATGTACCTAGGTATCTCTATGAATCTTGAAGATTTAAATTCTATCTTTAGAAGGTCGCAACATCCGTTTGGTGTGATGGTGAATAAGGTCATAACTACTTCCATCATATTACCTACCCCTTTTAACATTAGAGAAAGAACGTGCTACGGGGTCCCTTAAGTAGGTAGTGTGTATCAACCTTGCATATTAAAGATCAGGAGCGAACTTGATTCAATACAACTAAAACTAAACTACGAATGAAATCCAATATGTATTTTGTGAGATTCAATGTTGTTGTTACCGCTGAGGTTGTGCTATCGAGATAATATACGTATATACCTACCTGTCTACATACATAGGTAGGTATATAACTCATTAGAACTGATGTATTACAATACAACCAGGTATTTGTCCCGACTCCCCCCTATATCGGCTACAGTGGTATGAAATAACTCCCGTCTTCCTGCTCGTAATCCTTCACGCCGAATCTCCTCGAATTCATAAAGAACTTGAAGCATCCGGTTTGAAATGATTCAAATGCTTTGATGAACATGTCAATATGCTCTTGGACGCTATCATCATACTCGCGTCCCTTGGCACGGAGAGAGGCCGCAGCAGCATCAAATTTCCTGGCCGAGGAGTACATTTGCTCCACTAGCTCACACACAATCGATTCAAGTGATATTCCTGATTCTGCAATCATGATGGGTATGAGGTTCGTTGGGGTGGCGTCTTTCTATGGGTTGTTTTAGTAGGACGCGCTGATGTCTGAATAGGCGGATAGACATGCATACCATTTCTTTCTTTAACGAGTACAAGTCGTTACAACTAGCCGCGTTACTCAGAGGATTATGGAACACGTGTGGACCAAGAGCAGTATACTTACACGAGCGGTTGGAAACTGGCTTCCGTTCGCATGATGCTTACTTCCTCGCACCAGGCAAGGCCATCAGGTAAGCATATGTTGTTCACATATTGGTGCAGAGTACAATAGGGAAACACGGCGCCAACACCATGGCGGTACGTCCAATATTCCTCAATACTTGGCAGGTTTCCGGAGAGTCGATACGTTTGCTCTAAGGCGTTGGCTTCGATGAATTCCTGCACGTCATCTGCGAGTTTAACCAGGTCAACTTGGCCCGGGACAGTCGCTGTCACCCTCGGCGCAAAGGCTTCAAAACTTGCAAATTCCTGTGGTACACGCGGTGGTTGGTTATCAGAGCTAGGCATGGTATGGTCCCGAAGTAGCTGATATCGCATGTAGGCGATTGAGTCTTGTCTTAGTTTCGTGGCAGCATCGAAGTCGGAGGCAAAGTCCGGCATCTCGTGATCGATCTCCTTATCAATCGTATCGTCGAAAATGAAAAAGACCATAGATATTAAAGCCATTGTCTTTAGCTGCTCTATTTCCGCACTTGGATAGCACCTAGGACTCGCAGCGTTTAACGTATACGTCTACCGGGTGGGTCGGGCAGCGTTCGAGGCCATAACTTACAGCGATGCAAACCAACCGAGATCGATTGCCTTAGTCTTCAGCCGAACCTTCTCATTCTTGACATAGTAGTCGATTTTCTCATCTATAAACGCCCTCAGCTCCTCGAAGTGGGGATTAAGCCCGGATGTCCAATTCGCGTAAATCGGTCGTAGATCTGGGATCTGGAGTAGCTTTCCTTGCAGGCTCCTGAGAGCGGCTACACCCTCGCTTTCATACATGATTGTAATTCTGAAGGCTAGAAGCAGCTGTTGAAGCAAGACCCTAGCGAGAACTGCCGATGGAAGAAGAGGAATGCCATTGCAGATTCCTATGAAAGCTCCCAAGAGCCACCCACTCGCATCTTTGAGTTGTTATATAACCACCTAGATATTGGGAGGGCCTCGGCAGATCCTTCTGTGGGCTGCGCTAGACTATCCGCTGCGTCCGGTCCGAACTATTCTCGATGAGGGATGTGCTGAAGATGTCAAATATTTCGGTGGAGCCCGACTATTTTAGTAGGCAAGGGGACGTTGGCAACGTGGCAGTGCATTGAGACAGTAAGCCAATGGGAATATCGGCGAACATGGATTATAAGATTTCGTAAGAGTGAGAGAGAATGAGTGAGAGAAAAGAGGGAAAAAAAAGAGAGAAAGGGAGTAGCAATGTGGTACCAATTGGCATTCAATATGACTGGAAATACCTGGTCTAATAACCCCTGTGAGCTATGCAACGTTCGATACTTGCTGCTAGCCTTCACTGGATATCGACCCTGAATGGCTAGGTAGATCCGAAATAGCATAGTATAAAACTGCGTGGCGGTAGTCACTTTGCTTTTCCACGAGCCTTTTCAATGCTGGTGAACCGACGGTCGCTAATAGTTTCTTTAAAAGGCGTCAAACAACTTGAAGTTTGGATATAAGCATGCACGGCGAGTCGCTTTCTGAATGTATGGCTCTAGGGGAGAGTGTTGCCGATTCCTTCCACATTCCCGTTTTGTACGGAAGCAGGATATATCATTGGCCCGTCAGATACGAGAGGTATGGACTCCCAATTTGTACGAACCGGCTATTCGTTCTACGAACCGATTCTCTTACCGCTACTTACGGTGGATATTATAGCTTAAAAGACGCTGTTGTACGTCAGTTAGCGAACTAGGTCTATAGGTAACCAGTGCTGCGCTTCTATTGCTTACATCTGTACGCATTTGTGATCTGACATACTGCTGCACTACATGTAGCTTCCCGAGTTCAATACACTTACCTTACGAGCCTTTTATTGGATCATGACTCCCATTGTGGAAGGTCGACTTTGTGCTCATACACATTGGAAAGTTGCTGCCGAGCAGATATCGAATTGCATGCAGGCGGCCTCATCAGATAGAATTTCTCACTGGTTACCAGATTCAATTGGATGCTCTATTGTTAATAACAAAGAAATTTAATTGGGAGAAAGGAAGCGCGTTCTATTCTAGGGCAGCCGGTATCAACCGAACTAGGTGGGAAGGGACCCTAAAGGGATTAAAAATATATGATGACATCTTAGTTGAAAATATAAGGCGCTTATAATTACATAGCCTACCCTTTTTTTTTGTTGGGAGGGGGACTTCGAGGAGTATCAAAATCTGATGAATTAATTTAGAATAAAGGCATTCTTAATGGCAAACCATAGCAAAAAATAGTTGGCAATTAGGTTAGGTAGGGAGCCAATACAATGGGTACCTACCTATATATAGGTATCTCAATATCAAGCTTTATAACAAAGAGATGGCCTTGTCATTACCATTGGAATGCAACGGTAAACTGACACAAGAGTAGAACAAAGAGAGCCACAAGAGGCTGTCAAAGCCCAGGCATTTTATACCATAGTCATCCGCTTTAGTGAATCCTTCATAAGAGCACGGACGATCCCCCCTCGTAGCCCTGAGACAACACCACTTAGGTTACCTAGGTAGCTGTGAAACGCGAGCATTGCGACTCCATCTAGAACAATATGTGTAACTTTAGTGGCACGAGGTTTTCTTGTGGTTGTATTACATTTAAAGGGAGCGAGTACAAGTATTGTGCTAAGCGAGGCAAAGGTTGCAGTGTCAAGATCTTCCAAGAATATGAATGGCAAACGTTCTGCCCCGAGTCTCGCAGAGCTCTGAAGGGAAAGAAGTACGATGGTAGCGTCGTTCTACCAAAATGTTGTTCTCGACTCGATCGATCGAAACTCGAGGCTCTTTGCATAAAATGCAATTCCATTCCTGACAAGGATATCGAACACCGCTGTCGGTGCTCACAGCATCTAGTTTGCCTATCCGTTCGTGTCGAAGCTAATGCCGAGAAAGAATTTGAAAAGTTTGTGCGGCTTTGGCCGTCTAATCTGCGGACTAGATACTTTCGAAGGAAGCAGGACCATGCAGCGAGGGACTGCGGTTGGTCTTTGTAACTTGTTTAAGCGAGGGAGGCCTGTAAGATTGGATTGACGAGTATAGGTACATAAGATAGGGTTGGATGTTAGGAAGATTGCAATATTAGGTACTCATTGATATTTTATTTTACAACTCACAACATGGAGTAGTATGCACAAGTCATTCTCTCCCGTGTCAATGGTGTCATTGGTGTTTGAGTCAGTAAACGACTTCAATTTTAGGTAAGTATTGAGGGTGTTGATCGAGACGTGGTCTTAGAAGTCGGAATTTTGAACTATTGCACCCCGGTCATTCAGATACAATATATACATGTATGTACATGTATATATGGGAGTGTTTTAGGTATCAAGGTATCTCAGGTATGTACACAGAATGGGACATCGAATGGAGCACTAAGGTTCAAGACCACAGCTTGTGCTACCGCTGTCTCGGTTAGACCCTTATTGTGTGCGGGTATAATAGGTAACCCCGCTCCGAACAGTTGGTAACCTTAAATGATTTGCTTTATTAGTTTGATGTCCGTGTGACACGTGTGACGTTATGACACACAGCTGCAGCCACGGTCTGAATTATGTCATTACCCGTCAATTTTCCCTATCTTGAGTGTCGGCCATCGGCGCTTCAAGTTACCGCATTACCGTCGTTGCCACGCTCCCATCTTGTTCGAAGTCCTCATTCCGTTCTAGCGCCATGCCTAGCGAGGAAGTAGGCATCATTCTTATTGGTTGAACTCGTTGTGACTTTCGTTTTAGGAAATCTTACTGCGTAGCACCGAGGAACCGGTCTTCATATCTGCGAACGCGCCGCGCCGGTTTCGTCGCTAACTGACATAAGCTACAGAAGTTAATATACATAACGTATGATGAGAGGGGAGAATTTAGAGGGCACGTTATATTTTATTTTACTTTCTATTTCTATTTTTTCCCCTTATCGTGAGCTGACCGTATCTTTCTCTCCTCGCTCCGGTTTCGAACTCTCGGACAGCGAAAATATGCGCGGGAACCAGACGGCATAGGGTCTTATAACATAATATAAGCTTCGTGCCAATCGCCAAGCCTTTTCCTCTCTGCTCTCTGCTCTCTCTGCTGCTCTCTTTGTTTCTCCGTGTTCTCTCTGAAGCTTCCACCTTGATCCCGTATGAATGGAATAATTTGGTCTGTTTTGTTTTCTACTCCCCTATTACTTTGCCAGTATTGAATTCCGCCTCCCTCAACCGAACATTGTAAATATCCACATCACTTATTTACGACCTTACACATACGCCGCCGCCTACCCGTCCAGAGTTCGCCAATAATAATAATACTAATAACATGTCACAAATACAACAACGGCATCGGCCGGGACCGCCGTACGCCCCCACGACAGCGAGTGTCGGCGGCGTCCCTTCGGTCATACCTGACGTTCCTATCTCGGCCGTCTTCATTGCCCTGTATCTGGCTTTCGCCGCAACTAACTTGGTGGTATTTCGGATCAATAATCGGAGGGGGCACAAGTTCATTCCATCCATCGCACTGTTTGGGTTCTGCATGGCACGCGTCTTGACCCTCGTATTGCGTATAGTGTGGGCTACTCGACATACAAACGTCAGCTTAGCCATTGCTGCCAACATCTTTGTTAATGCCGGTATTCTCATCGTCTATATCATCAATCTCGTCTTCGCCCAGCGCATCCTTCGAGCCAAGCAACCTGCCCTCGGTTGGCACAGGTCGCTCCGTATCATCTTCACCGTCCTCTACGTCGGGATCGCTTGTGCCCTCATCATGGTCATCACCGCCTTGGTCGTTTCTGTCTATAGCCTGGATTCGTACACACTACGGGCCTGTCGAGATGTTCAACTGACCTCCGGCACTTATCTTCTTGTCTTCACCACTATACCCGTCCTCGTGATAGCCACCGCTTATCTGTTACCTCGATCTCCAATCGAAGAGAAATTTGGGGAGGGTCGCATGATAGTTAAAGTTATAGTTGTTCTTCTGATCGCCTGTCTGTGTATCATGAATGCTGGTTTCAGGGTGGGAACAGCTTGGTCGCCTCCACGGCCGACCAGTAATCCGGCATGGTACCACGGCAAGGCACCATTCTACGTCTTCAACTTTACTCTCGAAATCATAATCTTGTGTATATTGACCCTTACCCGGATTGATAAGCGGTTTCACGTCCCAAATGGGAGCAACCAACCTGGCCATTACTCCGGTCGCGTCGAATCATCGACTGGAAGCATCGGTGACCCTGCTGTTGAAAAACAAAGGAAAGGCGAAGGCGCAACTTTACATAATGTTTGATCAGATACTCTGCGGGCACGGAATGATTTGACCTTGATGGGATGTTTATAGATGGATCTCAAGATACCCTGACCTATATAGAGCGAAAAATGTACCTACACTACTGAACTCGCACGATACGGTTCAACGGAATTTCAGAATATCTGTTGCCACAGGCTTTCCAAATTCTAGTGTGTTGCTTGTGTCCAATATCTACAACAATCTAATCCTTTATAAACAGGTTACATTTCATGTAAAATTGATTAAAATGACAGTTTAGAGTCTAATTATCTCGTGGAATGTGAAAACACGCTTCGGGTGATTGTTGTCTGTCTCGCGACAAAACGAAGCATTTATGACGCCTGATCATGAGTTTGTTTAATACAGGAATATCATTTTTGGCAGACTCATACGACGAAAGTAAACTCCATATCGTAAAATCACGATAGATAAATACGATACTGTCAACATAATCTCGTAAAGATCAGACAAGTCAAACCAACTATAGACACATTATGAGGTTTGCACTAATATTAAATTAGGAGCGTTAATTATGATCAAGTTCTGCACCATCCACTTGCTGTACCCACGATCAGGGGCATGGTCGATGTTGATGACACTTTGCGAACGTGGACTTAGCAAGTTCATGTGGCTGATAAAAGTCGTTCTAGTTTGTGCCTCGTACATTGCCTCGACGAAATCCCTTAAATATAAATGCAATGTGCGGCTTATGAAGGTGTGTGGTGCCTGAGTTTTCTCAGGTTTTTTATTTATTTATTATTTATTTTTATATGTATAGGTATATAATAAAGAAAAAGGGGAAAAAGGGGGGACAGTGCTTCCAAACCTAGGCCATTCTTACAGGCGAATCTTATATGCATGGGAAGCGGGGTTTATTATAGGGCTTATGTGCGGTCCATATTCCGAAGGTCTAACAGTCTAAACCCCCTTCCCTTCCCCCCCCCCCCACTTCGCTCTATAACTTCTTTCTATCTTAATAATCGCCGTTGGCCGTCTACTCTTAAAATATTAAAATGCAAGTGACGGACCTCAGCGAGCAGTACTTGGAGAAGATTCTATTGGAACTTGAAGATTACCAGATCTCTCATGGATCCCTTCTTAAGATCCCCCGCAACCTAACTGATTTCGAGTCACCGGTAGCCATAGCTCGTCCGATTGGAGTTAGCGTTGTTCCTACTACATTCCCTCGCTTTCATTTTCAGTATGCCCTAGATATTCAAGTGCTGTTCAACGAGCTCTATATTAGTGTCGCTGAAGATGACCTATGGCTTCAAACTATAATCAAAAAGCTAGGCGAGGTGGACCAGTTCGCCGCGAAGCTGTGGTCGATATGGGAATGTGTAAGAGACGAAGGAGAGACGCAACAATTGAGGTGTGGGATCTTCAGAAGCGATTATATGCTTCAAGACATTCGAAGCAGAGAATCTACGTTGCAAGACGAGGGAAACCAACGGCTAATAAATTCAGCGCTTAAGCAGGTCGAGTTTAACACGTATTCCTGTGCTGGGGGGGCGCATGCTAATATCGTGGCGAATATGCATCGATATCTCGCAGGCAAAGGCATTCACGGGGTACCTATAGTCAACATCCCGGGGAACAACGCAATTAGCTCAATTGTGGAAGCCCTCAAAGCTGCACATAGAGCTTACGGCTTACCGGCAGAACAGACAAGGCAGACAGCTATACTCATGACGGTACAACCGAACAACGTCAACATTTGCGATGAACGGGCTATTGAGTACGCGCTTTCCGAGTGCGAACCGCCTGTTGTGCTCTATCGGGCGGAGTTTAGCAATGAGGTAATACGAAAGTGCAGTCTAGGTCCGCATCGTGAATTGCTTTTCCAACCTGGAACTGAAAGCAAAGCCGTTGAGGTTTCGGTTGTATATCAGCGGGCTGGATACGATCCACACGAATACGACCAACAAGGAATTGACACCCGGTTCATGCTCGAGAGGTCAAGGGCAATAAAGTGCCCATCCATATTATCTCACATAGCCGGCTTTAAAAAGGTCCAACAAGAGCTCACTAGACCTGAGATATTGGAACGATTCATACCCTCTGAGATGGTTGACAAGGTACGGAAGACATTTATGTCTCAATTTCCAATTGACGAATCTGAAGAGGGGCGACGAGCTCAAAAGATAGCATTGAATGAACAAGCTGCCGAGAACTACATCCTAAAGCCTTCGCTTGAAGGGGGTGGGCACAATATTTACGGACAAGACATCGCAGCTTTTCTCCAAACCGTCCCAAGGCATAAATGGAGCAAATACGTCTTGATGGAGAAAATACATCCACCTTTGGTGTATGGAGTATTGATCTCGCCTATGGATACTCATAGAGGACCGGTCGTCTCAGAATTAGGTGTTCTAGGAACTTGCCTCTGGCGACGGGGAGAACAACCCAATGGGAAAACGAAAATACTAGCCAATGCTGTAGCCGGATGGACATTCAAGACGAAACCGGATGATGTCACGGAAATGAGCGTCGTAAAAGGCTACGGATGCTTTGACTGCCCATCCCTCCTCTGATCATTCCTTGGCCTCTAGAGGTCGAAGTGCGAGTAGCGGCGACTCGATATTAAGCCACGCCGATGCGACAGAGATGATGAGGACTTTGCAGCCAACAACACCCGTATCGCCCAAATATCGTCGCGATTGGGATATAGCAGCGAATTCAAAGTCAAGACCGCCATTTACTCCAGCAAATAGATGACTACCTGGTATGAACTGGAGTTATGTGACCACCTAGATCAGGGACCTATCGGGAAATGAAGCCATCTACCTTACATGACTTCCCCGCATCATATTAAATCTTGATTATCAGTAGGTCTCTATGATTATGTATTGCTAAGATGCATGTTAACTGGACATTTGGGCTGGTATCGCAAGGCATGCGACGCTCCCCTCTACCTTCCCCCACTTTCTTTTCTTTCTTCCCCCCTTTCCTCTTTCCCCCCCTTTTCCCCTTTGGGATTTCATATTGTAATTTTTTTGAATATTTTTAAAGGTTTAATCACAGACTGTAAGACATAATAGTTATCTACGGTAAGTAGCTTGCCATTTATAGTTACCTTATAGACCAGGTACTGACAGGTTTTCGCTATTCAATCTATTGGCAACACCGTATATCCGAGATCATCGCATAGTAGTGGTAACGTTGGGTGTGATGGATATCTTTATATGACCATTTACTAGCTGTCGTACTTGCCTGATGGAACGATGGAGTAAGTGGACGATTATATTAGGTACACGTATAAGGATGGCATTCTAGTCGAGTGGTGCAATTTCACCTCAATTCGTGCTCCCCCGTCCGCCCTGTCCGCTCTCTGGGCCATGTGTCAGACCTTGGCTTTGGCCACCGCTGGCATTCATTCCTTGTATGCCTGCACCATGTTCGTGCTTGGGAAGTTCTGCCGTCTTGTCCGCTCGCGCAACGTGAGAGTCCTATAATAGAAGTGTTTAGCACGATTTTCTTACGCGGAGGGTCCTAGAGCTAATTCATTGCATCATATATGGGTACAAGGTGAAACTCACCTTGGGCTCGTTGCCAGCACCATGGATAATGTTATGGTCGGTCTCAGGCGAGAGGTCTTGGGCATTGTGGGCTCGACCGCTTCCGTCTCGAGGCATCTTGGATTAAGTATATGTATATGAGATGGTTTATTTCCCTTCTTTCGAATTATGTGAATATTGTTTGGTGTTCGGTTGGTGTTTAATTAATCATGGAACAAAACAGATGGAAGCTTGGGTATTTGAATTGACCATGAACGGGTCTCTGACGTCACAATAGATGTCGATCTGAAGGGCTCAAGCCTATATGTACGTCATGATGAAGATGGAGCTTGGGTGATGTAACGATGTAACTACATACCTACCTACCTACATGTATGTATGTAATGCACATATGTGGGAAATTGAATAAAAATATTGAAAGGATATCATAATGCATAGTAAGAAAACAGCAACTTATTAACTAACCTTAGGTACCTACCTAGTAGCTATAACCAATAGTTCGCCTACTTAGATGCTCATAATGCCGAATTGCGCAATCCCTTGCGTGCTTAGTGTTGACCATTCACCTCGCACATTCGAGTTCGTCCGACCCCGCGTATTGGTAATCAACCTCGTAGCCGCACCTCTTATCGAGTACCACTTGGGTGAAATATATTAAGTGCCAAGGGTCCCATATATCCATAAGTTCTCTCCGTAGGCCTGATACTAGCCTGATACTAATCTTTTTAAGCTAATGTATCTCACCCTATTATCGAACTAAACCGTCCTTGCTTCCAAGCGTCTCTCAAAATATTCGCGGTTCTAACTCTAACTGAACATATCTAACCTAGTCTATTGGCGAAATGGCGGCACTGAAGATCAAGCTCTACACGAATCATAGTTGTCCTTGTACGCCAACCTCAGCTAAGATTCATATAAGGAGGGCTAATCTATTTTGTAAGGGGCCCACCGAGCGCACATCTCCCTGGCAGAGCTCCAGCTTCCGTTCGAGGAGGAGATTATCGACTTGTCCGTACCTCGTACTCCTGAGTACTTGAAGGTTAATCCTCGAGGTCTTGTCCCTTCCCTCGAGTTCAATGGCGAGATCCTCACCGAGTCGGCCATAATCTCCAATTTCTTGGCAGATGCATTCCCGTCTCATCTGCTCCCGGTGTCAAACGCTCCTGGCGGAGCTCTACTTCGTGCTCGAATAGCCTTTTTTGTCGATACCTTCATTTCCAAGGTGAACAGTAATTTCTTCAAGGCACAGTTCGCCAAGACGGACGAGGAAGTAGAGGTCTTCGTTAAGGAATATGTTGATGCCGTCGTGAAGGAAATTGAGCCCCTCCTCAGCAACGCAGCGCCGTTCTTCAATGGCAGTGACAAGCTCACCCAGGCCGAAGTAATTACCCCTCATATTTGTCACATACCATAGCAATATCATTAGCTAAGACCCTTAGGTTTTGACGGGCTCCTTCGTCGTACGTCTTTTCACCTTGCCGAAGCACGGCATCTTGCCTGAACACATCCTGAGCGATTTGTCAGCTAAGGCACCCAACTTCTTCCGATGGGGACAGGCTGTATCCAAGCACCCTAGCGTGTTAGGGATATACGATGAAGAGAAGATTGCAGCAAGAACGAAGGAGAGATTAGCTAAAGCGCGAGGGGCTTGAAGTAAGGTTATGTTAGCTCGAGTTTCCTCGTGAAGAAATATTGTTACGATGTGAGGATGAGTCGGATCGCGCCGTTCCAGTATCAAAGGGTCTCTACCTCTTACTTTTAGGCTAGTTAGGCGATACAGAAATATGACGCCACTACGTTTCTCAACTCATCATGCCCTTGGCATAGTTGAGCAAGGCTGGTTGCAAACGCATGTTAATGAAAGCTATCGCCGATCATCTTATAGCAAGGATATAGCAAGAAAACCCACCGCTAATAGATGACGAGAAGAGCCTCACTTACAAAATCGTATATTCCATGAAAAACGAAATCGAAACGTATTGAATTAAACATGTGCCTGGTTTCGAATGGTATAAAACACATGTTAAGATTCCGGGGGGAACTCTGTTAGTTCACATGGTTTCATATTTACCTCCAAACGTGGCCGCAAACGTGCTAATTGATCTATGGGTATGCTCCTAGAAACTGTTGTAAGGGACCTCGATTTACTATCAATGTGAATACGGATTTCATTTCATTCCATTTTGGGGTTTATTTATCTAGGTAGTATTTTCTTTTTAGACAGCGAGACTGTATAATTGTATACCTTAGCATAGATGACTCATAACCTAGTATTCTTTCTTCAAATAGAAATAAATATTTATGATTGTTAATGACGAGGAATACCTCATTATGATCATGAGACTGGAAGCCTCTTAAGTGAGTCTATAACATGAATGTTAGTGTAATTGCCGTGTTATTGCGCTTCGATATACTACTAGTCGTCCTAAATACAAAACAGGTAGTCTTCCGAAAGTTCGAAAAGTCACCATAGCTGGAGCCAATTATCGTAGCTAGTGTTCTGGTGTCATTTGATCTATGTGAACTCTAAAACCGCCATTGGTTATGTAGGTATATATTTAAAGGGATACTTTTAGAAGGTACCGATTAAAATGAAGACTGAGGCTAATGTCGTTCTTAGCTTATGTAGTTGCTTATAAAGGAATTGTGGCAGCACTAAATGCAAGGAATAGCCTAGTATATAAGAGGCTATAGCTATTAGCAATCCTTCGATGACGCTTTATACCCTGGTTTAATGTCTTAGTGCGTTCGATGTTTCTTGTTAAATGATAGGCTGAACACCGATTTACACCACTTCCAGGAAAAGAAGCTGAGTATTAACCCGAGTTTTCAACGAACATAATATTAATAGGTAGGTTAATCGGCGATATGGCTTAAGCCGAATCTTCTATTTGACTCGAGTTATTTATAATGGTTAACAAACGGATCTATTTTTCAAAGAGAGTACTTAATAACGAAGTACTTTATTTACTTATTTATGTTTATTTTCTTAAATACATGCGACATTTTGCCAGAGCGAGAAGTGAGCTCGATTTGGGATGGGGATGGCTGAAGGAAGGAAGGTAGTAGAACCTAGTCGTTAAGTTAAGTACCTAAGCGTCCTTCGCGTGTGTACCTCGGTAGGTACTAATCTTTGTACATAACCTTAGTAGGGCAGAAGGTAGCTTAAGGATAATAATGTACATACATTTGAAAGGATTTCACGAGTGAGAATGGCGTTGAGGCGAGCCGAAGCTCTTTTCGGATTTAATGGAGCAGTCGGAGATTATAGTCTCGTGAGCTCTATGATTGGCCGGCAGCTTTCATGGCCAACTCTGTTCCGGGTTTCTTGGTATTAGGCATGTTGCATTATTGACATTATTGGCATTACTTAGCTAAATCACAAAGAGGTACTATTAGGACTTCCTTCTCCTTGTTGTTGCGAGGCTAGGGAGTTATATACACAAAGACGAACCTAGAGAATGGTCCGACTTTCCGAAGTTTTCGGGGGTTGCCGTGTAAGCTTAAACGTACCTATCTTTGTAATCTTGACATGGCTTTCAAGAACGGAATTGGATGGCGCTGTCAGATTAGAAAACATCTATTCCATTCTTAGCTGATTCTCCCCCCCGGACCCCCTGGAGGCCCCCCCTCTTCCTCTCCCCCTAACCCACCCCCCTTGACTGACAGCTTGACCCTGGGAGGCTTAGCAAGATGAAATTAAGCGCGCCAACCCACTCAAAAGTCCCCCTTCCTCCCCACCCTACGCGAGTTCTCATCAATCAGACCACTCCACTCCTCTTTTTTTTCTCAGACTTACATACTTCTTTTGCCCACCTAACTCATCCCATCCCGCGCTCTCCATCACCGCAGCTATCAACCTGTCCCCGGCCCGCAGTGCAATTCATAAACTAGGAGCAGAATTCGTCGAGCCCAGCTCCCCGACTCGGGATCATGGGCTCCTTGCTGTCCGACCGCGTGTATATCGGCATACGGTGAAGGTTGGGATACTGACCGGAAACCCATGGGCCTGCACGAGGCGCGAGTAAGGAAGTCGGACGCGATGGGCCGCGATCTCCTTCATTTAATTCGGAATCCCCAGTCATCGCCTGATTCCGTGGACTCCGAACTGAGTCCCGCCGAATACTTACAAGAAACATCTCCGGTACCATTTGAGACCGCCCAGGACTTTTCGATATCGTGGACTAGCGAACAGCTTGTGCAGACCCCGGACGATGTCGATTCACCTGGCAGCTCGGTGCAGACGCCGAACGGTTCTAAGCGCAGCCATCGTAAGAGGACCCATAGTCCCGATGTTTGGGAAGCGCACAAGGCGGAAATCGCCCGTCTCTATCTAGATGAAAATAAACGTCTCAAGGATGTAATGGAGATCATGGAAAGTCAATGGGGCTTTCGCGCATCGTAAGCTTAGTAGTTTTCCCTTGGTGTTCTTCCGCCTGTTAACTAAACCAACGTTTAAAGCCAAAAGATGTATAAGACGAAGCTCACGCAATGGAAATTCTTCAAGAACAACCGCCAAGCTGACGTAGCAAACCTGCTTTATTTACAGCGTCACCGGCTAGCCATCGGCAAGGAGAGTACCTTTCGCAGAAATGGTAAGCCAATCGATGTGGAGGCTTACATGAGGAGAAGAGGGATCAACGCCTTCGATCTGGTCGAGGTCGCCGATTCTGGTGATTTGCCGCCGACTGTGAGATGCCGGACTCCGCCTTCGGTTCCGAAGGTCCTAGATCCTCCTGACGACCTTCGTCTCAAGGAGAGGTTCTTCCAATGGACATCCCAGAAATTCGTTAAGCCTCGTCCAATAGAGACGGGCTATCTGAAGAGGCTAGACTCCCACCACGCGAGCAAGGCGCTCCATTCTGTACAACTGCTGACGCACGGATGCTGGCTCTTCTCGACCGGCCGTAACCGAGAAGGTGGTGATTTCTGTCGAGGCGCTTTTGCTCTTCTGCACCATGTCCTCGAGACTTCTGCCTTTCTTTCCTTCTTCGAAATGATGATGGCCATTCGCCGGTATCCCAACGCGGAAATCATCAAGGAGCTTTGGAGCTACCTCTCGCGCTATGCCGCCGCGATAGACGGGGTGAATCAGCCATTGCACCGGGTATTGACATCTTTCTCCAGTTTTTCGCAGCAGCACGCCTTGGAGTACAACATCGATATCTTAGAATGGGCTTTGCAGTGGGCGTCGGGCAGATTTAATAGTTCCTTTGATGGCAAAGCATTTGATTACACCATGCTCAAACCTTGGGATCTCGTCCCCGTAGGAGACTCGTACCACCGATACTATCTTTGCCTAAATCATTGGGAAGTCGAGTCGATACCAACGGTAACCATACCGAGTCTGGACGTGTACGAAGATCCCTCTAACCTACGAGCGGATCTTCTCCTTATTTTTGGCAACCAGAGCAACTGGCGCGACGACAGGATCTCCAAGGTCGCGCTGAAAGTTCTCGAACAAAATCGGTCGTCTTCTAAGCCTTCAGACTATCTCGAGTTCGTCTGCTTGTATTCTACGGCCCAACATAGCAAATCACGGTCTGCAGAGGATGATCCAGCAACTAGCATTGACCACAAACTAGCGAGAGAGTACCTGCAACTTGCGGCAGACCTCCAGAGACGAGCTTGGCCTCCAGGCAAGAATTACTACGAAACGCTAACGCTCCTCGAGAGCTGGCATCGAGAAGCTGGTAACTACGAGTCTGCAGATGCCACGCGAAGGAAACGTGACCAGGATTGTGTGAACGTACTAACTACTTTGTCCAAGTAGAAAATACCCAAGCTCAAGGCCAATTGGCTTTTTATGGTTTGGGTTTATGTCGGTCGGTCGGGCAGATGTGGGCTGTTGCTTGACTTTGGAGTACCCAGCTGGAAGCAATACCCGGCGTCGAGGCCAGTGTGAAAAGGCTTACTGTGAGGTCTATGCTGTATTGTGTTTTACTCATCTCCAATCCAGTATTTCATGACCAAATAATAAATGCATATCAACTTTCATGTTCTTGCCCACTTGGAATAACTTGTGCTATCTCTATACCTATTAGACGTCGTGTGGGGGATTTGGGCTGGATGTCTCGTTTGGCTATAAGTCATAGATGTGATGGGGATGAGTTTCGAATTGGTTGACTGAAGCAATAATAAGCTGTCCTAGGAGGTACGTATTCAGTACTTTGGTAGACTTTGAGTATGTGGAACTGAGAGGTCGAAATCAGTTCAAACCAGTAATCTAGAGGGCTACCCTGCCATTCCTTCTTGGAACGGGTGCACTGCCACGAGGGATCGTCTCATTGTCTTCCCTCAGAATCCGGCGGCTGACACGATTTTCCGCCCCTCACCGCTCTCTACCAAGTAATCAATAAGTAGGTACCTATCTGAATCCTTCGCAAACCATCCATCTCTGTCGACTTAATTACCTCTTATTGCCATCTCCTTTAGAAGGTACTACAAGTCTACGCCTGCTCTAATCTAAGTAGGGCGAGAGGATTAATGACACATGCGTATCAAAGAACATGCCTAGAAGATCAGCACGGCCCTTCTCGCCTCGGATTCAAAGAGGTACGTCGGGTAGCTCAAATGATTCTTCTTCTCGCCCTCTAGGAAAGCGATCGGCCACGAGTTCAGTCAACTACTGCGATTTCTAAACCACGTCCTACTCAGTCCTTTCCGTTGTATCTACGAAGTATTCACTGTCTGCACATCTCAAACTCGCCGAACGCCGCGATGCACGATGACATCCCGACAAGGGCGGCTTCGCCCTCGCTATCTATGAGGTGATAGACCCGGTTCTTAACTGTGGCTAAGAAAATGCTACGGCTCGAAATTATATGATCGAAATCATTCACGCGAGCCACATTGTCTCCCCAGTTTCTCTGGATCTAGCCTAGAAGAACTCGCGCGCATAGTAAAAATATTACCCTCGAGCATTTGGATTAGGGGACTTAATACTGAATTAACCGAATACTTTGGTTTGGTGGTCACTTATGTACTTACTAGCGTCTAGAGAAAGTTATAAGCGAGCGACGACAACGAGTCTGTAGAATCATAACGGAAGCTCCGAGTATGGTTTATGTTGTCAACGCTTTAACGGGTTCGACCTATTTGGAAGATTTCTCAGCCGTAGGCCAGATAATAAGCTGACATCCATGAAATAGAGAGCATTTCTGGAGTGGGACACAAGGAAAGGGGGAATAGTAATAGCCTACCTAAGATAACCTTTGGTTTCGATTCGGGAGGTGGCAGTGGATAGACAGTATACAGATAATCTGACGTGGTGATTTATGACGCTGTCGGTATGGTAGGTATTTCATGATAAGACATAAGCTCTGTTATATACGTCGCTTCCTCGTATGACGGGGTCCTCATTATTTATTAGTCACCTATGCCAATGAAGCTCTACAATATTGGACGGCCTATGAAGCTGAGCCCTCTCTCGATAAATCGTCAGCAATAAGTACGTCGGGATGCTATGGTGGCTGTGAGACCCCAGCTGCCGGGTGCATTTGTGGAATGGCCCACCGTTAAACGGACAAGGATCAATCATATGTACAATGATCGTCGTGTCTCGCTTTACCAAGACTAAAATAGAAAATTACTTCTCCGCGTAAATCTTTCCTCATCGAACCGATTGGTAAATAGGTCAATACATTACCAACCCCCGCTACTTCTGTAAGCTCGTAATTGAGACAATTGGAAAATGGGCCCGCCTGTGATGGCGAGTCGCAAGCGAATTTCGGGACGTTCCCATGCGCGTGTCAGCGTCGTCATTATTTAGGTCGAGACACTAACAGTAATTGCGCTTCGGAAACATATATAGAGAGCAGCGGATAGCCCTTAATAATACTTGTGAGGCCTTCACGCTAGACCTTCGTCAGTATTACGCCATGTTCTCGCTCTCATTTACTTCCTTTGCGCTCATCTCGCTTACCAGCTCGCTCGGGTTGTCCCAACCCTTTGCGCGAGCCGCCGGCTGTGGAAAATCACCGTCTATTACACCCGGCGATTTTAAAAATTTCACTACCTCGGAAGGTCGCGAGTATCGGGTCTGGTTGCCAGCAAATTACGACTCTAAGAAAGCGACTCCCCTTATCCTAAGTTACCATGGCGCCAACAGGGACATATCACACCAAGTCGACCTGGACCAACTAACCCAGCCGCTCTTCAACAAAGACCACATTGTAGTATACCTACAGGGCCTGGCAGTAAGTACTATGTGACGTCTTCGTTGGTCAAGTTCCGTTGCTGACACCTAGAAGTCTGACGGATCTACTCACACAAAATGGGAGGGAGCCCCGGAGTGTAACTCGAACGACATCAAATTCACGAGTGACGTACTCGACGCAGTGGCTGCAGAACTGTGCATAGATGAGAAGCGCATCTACGCAACAGGAAAGTCGCAGGGTGGAGGGTTTGTCGGTCGTCTTGCATGCGATTCCGGTCTCTCAAGCCGAATCGCGGCCTTCGCTCCTGTCTCTGGAGCATATTACATCAAGGAGATCGACAAGGAGTCCGACTGCCAACCTGAAACCGTCAAAGTGCCTTGTAGTGCCTCTCGTACTAACATCCCTCTTATGGCCTTCCACGGTGGCGCCGACCACACAATTGAATATCATGGAGCGTTTAGATCGAATGCTTGTTTGCCCGACGTCAGCTCCTGGGCCCTACAGTGGGCAGTGAGGGATGGGTTGAATAAAATACCCACCAACTCAACGATTCCTAAATCAGATAACGGCGTGGCTATGATCTATGGCGATGGATTGGTCACCCTAGTTTACGATGGTGATGACATTGGTCATGACTGGCCGTCGACGACAAAAAACGAGGACAACGATGGCGAGAGGCTGGCGGCGTTCAACGCGAGTTCGCGTATTATGGATTTTTTCCGGAGCCATCGACTACCCTGAGCTGGTGCACTACATGTTCAACTGAGAGGTCATATTGTAATTTATGATTCGCATGTAATGATATCGACTAGCTAAGTTCTTCTAACCTCTTGGGAAAAGTTCTAGATTCGTCAGCGCTCCGCTACCCGGCGCTCTCATGGTGGTCTGAGTAAAGGTCTTAATGGAATCCAGGTCTCTTCTAGAGAAGGTCACTTTAATAGCCTTCGGTTACTTTTCCCTTGTACTCTCATAAGTGAAAGAGGCTGTTCGTTTATTAGTGAGGATACATAGTACGCTAACACCCAAGACCCGATAATGATAATTTGAGATGCTGGCTGCCTAGGTACATAGGTATATATAGATGTTGAATTTGGAAATGCCGTTGTCATACTAAACTAAGCTGAAGCCTGAAGGGGTCCAAGAGCGTAGCTGGTCGGTTCGTTCTTGATAGGCTGGGGGACAATTTTGTGGTCTTGGGTTGCTATGTACACACATAAGAGGTTTTGCCCACATGCATGAAAGGAGAAAAGACTTGTGTGGAACTAGGATATAGAAGGACGGAAATAGATGCGAACAAGGGCTTCCCCAGACTGCCAGATAATGATAATAACGAAGGAAGATAGCCACTCTGCACTTCAATGTTGATTAGGAATATACAAGTACCTATACGTATGTATTGCATGCCCCTTTGTCGCATTGGTACATACATATATTCTACTACGAATTGCGCAGCGAATTATTGACACTAGGTATGGTTGGGTACATACATATGTATCTCTAAACTGCCCAAACTTCCAGATTGGTAATAAGATAGCAAGGGTGCAGAGAGAACGTGAGAATTGGTATACCTGATTTTCCTTAAGATTCTGGTGGGAAGGAAAAGAACAGGGCCTTCACCGCCTTCTTGCCTCTTGCCCCTCGACCTTCGCCCCGCCAAAAGGTCCCTCTACGTACATACATGTATGTAAGCCACTTTCCTTGTTCTTTCCACATATAGGTTTGTAACCTACGGTACTTCCTATCTTTGAAAATATTTCTATGTACGGTTTAGTGTGGCTACCGTAGCTACCTAAGAAGGATAGAACAAGATAAAGAAATACGATAAGCACGAATCATGTTAACCCTGATGAAAATAATCAACCAATGAAAATTCAAGGAATGATTAGCCCATGTCAGACAGATATGTTGATAAGGTGTACTACTGTATGGACTGTACTGTATAATGCACAGGCCCTGCCTACATGTACCTGGTAAACACAGCAAGATGTACATACCTAACCTTAGCAGCCTTAGGTACGATAGGTACGGTAAGAGCAAATAGTCTGGAAGTGTAGCAGTGGCGGTTTTGAACATCCATGTGTGATCCCCAGCCCCACCGCCAATAGAATTACAGTGGGTGAACCCTGCAAATCTTATTCACCCCTCCCTACCCACTTCGCCAGCCCACCCTATCAAGTGTTGCCCCTCGGCGGGCAGAAAAAAAATATTTTTGGCTGCCAAATTTTTTTCTCCCCCTCCAAGGATTTGGCAGATGTTAACATAAAACCTCGACCTCTAGCCTTCTTCACATAATTTCCACCTTCTTCCCAAATTTTTCTCCTTTTCCCCTTCGTCAACCTTCACCTTCTTTCCTTTTCCCTCTTCTCTCTTTTACGAAGAGTGACTATCTGAGTCTCTCCAACTCGGGTTCTTACCTCTTGCGACGAAAAAGAGATTTGGTTCTTCACCACGATTCAGCTTAGACTGAAAGTAGACGGGACGAGTTACCATAGAATAGATTTCTTAACTAACCCCGTCGGCAACTCTACAAGCTCCGGGTCAAAAAGACGTTTTCTAGATCTCAAAGTCCTTCTAGATTTCCCTGATTTCTACGACCGAATACCCGAGATTTAAAATCACCACCTCCAGTTCCGCCGACTTGACAACCCCTCGAACGGCGCTATCCTAATCACCCATTCTCAAAGACGAAAATCAATAAATAACGAAGTCACGACCAAATCAATCATCATGTCGACTGCCCAGGAGAACGCCGAGTCTGTCAGGATCTTGGATGAGTTGATGCAGAAACTCACCATCGCCAAAGATGCTGCAGCTACTAAGGATGCCTCCCATTCTCTCGCTTCCTTCATTAACGGTCGCATCGAAGACCAGGAAGCCCCCACCAGGTAAGAAATTTTGCGAACCCTCTATTTTTCCATCACCCTTTGATTTTACGCATTTTATGCATTTCACAACACGTTTTGTGTCCTTATTCAACAGCCCCATTTCTCCCCCTCCTCCCCCCAAACCACAAACACACCAAAAATACACGTGCCCGCAAATCCCGGTTGCATTGGTCTTCTCCCTACGCTCCCCGCCTCTTCCTCTGTAAGGCTATCATGTGCTGCTATTATTAGCGACACAAGCTGTAGCCGCTGTCAGTGGAAGCATAACTATATGGTCACATTTTTAGTTACTACCTTCCCCAGGGCCGTCTATTACCTAGTAGTTTTAGAACACACGGGCTAACAACGGAACAATCTTTTGCAGAACCGTTGAGGCTCTGAAGAAGCAGATCACCAACAAGAAGGATGCCTCGGCCCGCGAAAAGGCCGCCAATGCCATTCAGGCGATTGCCCAGCATTCCGAGATCGCACCAAACGTAGAGCCGTACTTGGTTCAATTGTTGCCCCTGACTCTTGCTGCCATTGGCGACAAGATCACCGGCGTCAAAAATGCGGCTATTGCCGCCACTACCGCCATCGTTGAGGCCATTAACCCCAACGCAGTAAAGGCTGTTCTGCCCGCTCTTATCAAGTCTATCTTGGAGGCTCAGAAGTGGCCCGAGAAGATCACGGCTTTGGAGTGCATCGAAATCCTTGTTCGAACCGCCCCGGCCCAACTCGCATTTCGTGTTCCTGAGCTCATTCCAGTCGTCTCCGAGTCTATGTGGGACACCAAGAAGGAAGTCAAGGAGCGCGCCTACAAGACCATGGAGAAGATTTGCGAGTTGATCGTCAACCGAGATATCGAGCGATTCATTCCCGAGCTTATCAAGTGTATCGCCAAGCCGGAAAATGTTCCCGAGACAGTCCACTTACTGGGTGCTACGACCTTCGTCACCGAAGTTCAAGAGCCGACCCTCGCCTTGATGGTTCCTCTGCTTGATCGTGGTCTTGCTGAGCGGGACACCGCCATCAAGCGAAAGGCTGCTGTTATTGTCGACAACATGTGTAAACTCGTCGATGATCCCAACATCGTCGCTCCTTTCTTGCCAAAGATGATGCCCGGCCTCCAAAAGAACTATGACAACTTGGCTGATCCCGAAGCCCGTGAGAAGACCAAGCAGGCCCTTGACACTCTCATTCGTGTCGGCGCTGTTAAGGACGGAAAGATCCCCGAGGTTCGTCATGACGGTGACGTTGACACCGTCCTCGCCCACCTTAAGGCCGTCATTCCCAGCAAGCACGCCAAGACAGCAGAGAAGCTGGGACCTATTCTAGAGTACATCGCCGCCATCGGTGGACAACTTGTTGACGAGAAGGAGACTGAGCCATCCACATGGGCCACAGCAGTGAAGCCTTTCGTCACGGTGATTGTTGGTGACGTTGATGCCGAGAAGGTGGTTGACGGCCTTCGCAAACGTGCTTCCCCCGGCGTTGAGGACGAAGCAGAGGAAGAAGCCGAAGATGACGAGGGCGAAGATCTCTGCAACTGCACATTCTCCCTCGCCTATGGTGCTAAGATCCTACTCAATCAGACTCATCTCCGCCTTAAGCGTGGTCGCCGCTACGGTCTCTGCGGTCCCAACGGATCCGGTAAATCTACTTTGATGCGCGCCATCAACAACGAACAAGTCGAGGGTTTCCCCAAGCAGAGTGAGGTCAAGACTGTCTTCGTCGAGCACGACTTGGATTCTGCTGATACGGAGATGACTACTATCGATTGGACCATGAAGAAGCTCTCCGAGGCGGGTGTTAACACGAGCCAGGCTGATGTCGAAAAGCGCCTCGAGGAGTTTGGTTTCACTCCAGCAATGACTTCTGGTCCCATCACTTCCCTGTCTGGTGGTTGGAAGATGAAGCTGGCTTTGTGCCGTGCCGTCTTCGAGGCCCCCGATATCCTCCTGCTTGATGAGCCTACCAACCATCTGGATGTCAAAAACGTCAAATGGCTTGAGGACTACCTGATCAATTCCCCCTGCACTTCAATCATCGTTTCCCACGACAGCAGCTTCCTTGACAACGTTACGCAGTACATTATCCACTACGAGCGATTTAAGCTGAAGAAGTATAAGGGTAATCTTAAGGAGTTCGTTCGAAAGAACCCACATGCCAAGTCGTACTACGAACTTGGAGAATCTGAGATGGAATTCACGTTCCCTGAACCCGGCTTCCTTGAGGGTGTCAAGACCAAGGCCAAAGCTATTTTGCGTGCTAGCAAAATGAGCTTCCAGTACCCAGGTACCCCGAAGCCTCAGCTCACTGACATCACCTTCCAGTGTTCTCTCGGTTCTCGTATCGCAGTTATTGGTCCCAATGGTGCTGGCAAGTCTACTCTGATTAATGTCCTTACTGGTGAGCTCATCCCGACCGGCGGTGAAATCTACCAGCACGAGAACATTCGTATTGCCTACATCAAGCAGCATGCTTTTGCACACATTGATAACCACCTCGACAAAACCCCCTCTGAGTACATCCAATGGCGATTCCAAACTGGCGAGGACCGCGAGACTATGGATCGTGCAAACAAAATCATCACCGAGGAAGATGAGAAGGCCATGGACAAGATCTTCAAGATTGATGGCTCCCAGCGCCGTATCATCGGTATCCACAGCCGTAGAAAGTTCAAGAACAGTTATGAGTACGAGTGCTCTTTTGCCCTTGGGGAGAACGTTGGCATGAAGAACGAGCGTTGGGTTCCCATGATGACGGCCGATAACGCTTGGCTTCCGCGAAACGAGCTTCTCGCTTCCCACCAGAAGATGGTGGCTGAAGTTGATATGAGGGAAGCTCTTGCTTCTGGTCAATTTCGCCCTCTCGTCCGAAAGGAGATTGAGGCTCACTGCGCCAACTTTGGCCTTGATGCTGAACTCGTTTCTCACTCGCGCATGCGCGGTCTGTCGGGAGGTCAGCGCGTCAAGGTCGTCCTTGCTGCTTGTTCATGGCAGCGACCTCATTTGATTGTACTGGACGAGCCCACCAATTATCTCGATCGTGACTCCCTTGGCGCATTGTCCAAAGCCCTCAAGAAGTTCGAGGGTGGTGTCATCATCATCACCCACAGTGCCGAGTTCACCAAGGACTTGACTGAGGAAGTCTGGGCCGTCATGGATGGTAAGATGACGCCCTCGGGACACAACTGGGTCCAAGGTCAGGGCTCCGGTCCCAGGCTAAAGCAGGGTGATGATGACGAGGAGGAGAAGTTCGACGCCATGGGTAATAAGATCGTGACGACGAAGAAGAAGGCTAAGTTGACTAGTTCCGAGGCCAGGAAGAAGAAGAAGGGTAAGTTTCCTTAAATACTATGCACACTGAAGCTGTTCCGGTGACTGACATGATCCCAGAGCGTATGGCCCGCCGAAAACGTGGAGAGGAGGTCTTCTCCGACGAGGACGATTAGATAAATCGCTAACACCCTTTCTGCTACGTATCCTACGAATTAATACTAGCTCACGAACACGAGCATGACTACATTATTCCCTTTGTTTGGTATGAACAGAAAAGTTCGGACATGCATGGTTTGGCCCTTTTTTCTCAACGTTTCTTGAGTGTCGTAGGTTGTGAGGGCTTACTACGACCGATGATGGCACCTCTTCGCGATAGCCGAACAGAACAAGCAGGGAAAGGCGCGATTCTTCTGGACTGGAGACCCAGGGGGGCTAGCCTTTCGGATTCTCGGCATGCGAGAACGGTGAGGATACCATAGATAGATAGGCAGGTCTCTGAATAGACTTGATATAGAATGACCCTTCCAACTGTAACCTAAAATGAAGATGTGATATCGGCCTTGTCCACGTGGATTGATGCTGGGTATGGTTTGAGGGTCCTTTCAGCATTTGCTGTAGGCGAGGAGCGGGATCCCCACAACTCGAACCCGATCTCTTAGCTGAAGAGTATTGCGGTGGTTCCAAAATAGGAGCACGGGAACACCTCGACATACTCGTCTCACCTTAATACAAGTACACTCTGATCTAGTAACTAACAGGATATCTATTTATTGTCGTCGCCGACTGGACAACAGTGTAGAATATCAAAAAAGCCCCCTCCTATGCTACCGACCGTTACTGTAGGATATGTCACATCGCTAATTCCCTAATTCCCCCAGGCCCCCTTCTTTCTCTTTAACTCTGCGTACAATGGATATTCGATATTATCGGATCTGTTACGGGGTTCCTTTGTGAAGATGTCTCTTGTTACTTGTGTGCCAAGTTGAACATCTGAGAACAATGATGCTGATGTCGTGGAGACAACGGGTTTGTAAGGCGAGTGACGAAGTACCCAAAACAACCTTACTAAAGGGCTATTGCCATATATTTGGTAAAATATATCGCGTGAAACTCGGTTTACGAATCTACAGTAGTGTGAGCTACAACAACAGCAATAACAAGAAGAATAATAGAAGAAGAATAGAAGATACTTTTGCATACGGCTGCGCTCTAAAACATAACATTCTCGTAGCTAGAAGAAGGAAACACCATGGCTTCCGAGAATAGATCCTACATGGAAGAGCTAGAAGCCCGTGTCAAGAATATGCTTGAAACCCAGAAGGCTAAGTTACCGCAACAATACCCATGGGACTGGGGCCAGCTCTTCCAGGCAGTCTTCGAGAAGCGGCTTAGAATTATGGACAATATCACACCTATTGAACCTAGCAGCTCGCAAGCGCCGTCGAATCCGGGTCACCATTTTGCTGGTGCCTCGGAATGGAGACCTCAACCGATACCGAAGGCACCCGATTTAGGGGGCTGGGATCATGTGTGGTATATTCCCGAGTGGTCTCATCCCGACTTTGCCCCCGATCGTATGAGGACTTATACTGGAAATATGAAATATATAGGCACCTCAGATCCATTGACTGGGATGCGCTCGGCGTTGCGACCCGAAGACCTTGCTAAGAACCCATCTCCGTGGGCGACACGCTTCGGTATCCATCCGGACGAATTAGGCGGTCGAAGCCGGCTCAGTCCCACACTCGCCCCCAGTCGAGATCCGTCGGAGGACTTTTGGAACCAGGTTAACCTGCTATCCGAGGATGAACGCAAGGAGGCCGTGCGGCTGACCAGAGAAACAGCTGAACAACATAATATCAAGCTTCCCGACGAGCCCGACTACATAGATCCGCAAATAATGGAGCATCTACTGTCTCAGCACGGGTTGATGTCGGGCGACGAGCTCAAACAGAACCTACAAAACGTTATTGGCAAAGATGTCGACGTACCAAATCTCGAAGTATTTGTAGATGAGCTTAACGCGCGCAATCCGCTCATATACAAAACACACCATAATTATCTACACAAGGCGCTGAAGGACCAAGAATTCCAGCGACTCGTTCTCCGCGACTGGACGAGCGATGAGATCGTGGCTAGCAAGAGCTTTGACATGTCGAATGACGTTTACTGTGACTTACCAGATGAGATTCACCCGTAGGTTTCGATGCCAGTGATGAAAAATGCTCTGTTCGTCGAGTGGCCGCTAACCATGACTTCTCTTCTAGTCTCTTCGATAGGGATCGCTGGGTAAGCAGACGGCACAAGGGAACTACGGCGTTTAGTCCCCGATTTCTGTATAATCTCGGCGGCGTGAGAGAGGAGTGGGACGTTGTAAGTATTGCCCCCATCCGTCAACCAAACGGCTGCCGCGAGAAGTCAGGAGAGAAAGGCGAGAAAGGCGAGACTGACACAACTCACAGGAGACGAACGACCGATTGTGGAAAGCATTGCAACCCGCATTAAGACTCGCGACGAAAGTTATCAATAGCAACCACCCTGTTTTCCAGGCTCTGTTGGACTTGAGAACTCGACAACCAGTGGATAAGGAATTTGACCAGCGGGCAAAACCTTCAACGCCTTTTCTCACCAAGATCGTCCCAATAGACGAGATGGATGTGAGCCGTACTTACCCTGAGATACGACGACTTGATGGATGGAGATATAGTTGGCCTGATAACATAATGAGAGTACTCAATGATACCTTACTGCTGGATATCGGTAGTTGTTGGATCGAGCCCGAAAAAAATTCAAAAGGCGAGGTGCAGGAGTCGGATATCGTGATATACGGATCCACGAGGATTGAAGGAGCTAGGGAGGTAAACAGCACGATAATTATGAATATAGCCGCCGAGATACTTTGGCCGCTGCTGATACCCGGGTACAGCGAATCTGAGAAGATGACTGCCTCTTTTGCGGCCGCCTCGACAATACTGCATGAATTTGCGGTAAGTTAGTCTAACCCTTTTCCCCACCCCCCTTTCTTCTTTCTCTCTCTCTCTCTCTCTCTCGCCCCCGGGGGAGCCCGTAAAGAATCGGAATCAAGTTGGCTAACATAGCTTGCATCTCGTGTACTTGTAGCATGCAATAAATTACGCCATCCATTTCCTCACAACCAAGCCGTCGTGTTCTCTCGAGATCGACAGAGACAGTCCGATTGGCATCTATGTCAGAAAGTTGTCCAAAATTCTGTGGGATGTTGAATCATCCGGGGGAGAACACTACTGGAAAGACGAGGGAGTGACCGAGTTGGGTTTCACGGCCGAGACGCAGCTCTGGGGCGCGCCGACACTCAACACGTTAAATAACTACATGTTGTATAGTGCACGATATATGTGCAGTCTTCCATTAATCCTCGAGTACCACCCAGTTCCAATGGCTAAGGCTCCCCTCAGGCCCGGGGAAACCGGTCACGGGGCGTACAAAAATCCTCCGCACCCGGTAGAGAATTATCAGGTACTGATACCCATCGGGTACATGGCCAAGTTTTTTACCCAGAAGTTCTGGAACGAAGATCACCAGAGGTACGGGCCCGAAGCCCTCAAGATGCTGCTTCCGGATAGTCCTTACAAAATGACCGTAACTCCAACATATATACCTTCTGAACTCACTCTGAGAGCTTTTGGCCAGCCAGCGTGGGAGTTCGTGGACTATATTGTACGGTTCCTAGTAGGTAACGACTTCACCATATTAAGCGAATATATAAGTCGAGCCGTACACCAAGCGCTGGGGGCGGACATATTTGTGGACCGTTGGACTCACGAAGTTGAGAACTGGTCTAGAAAGACACTCACACCCCTTAATGAGAGCATCGAAAGATTGTACAATGCGACAAAAATGGCCACCAGGATTAACGGAAAGAAGCAAGCTAACGATATTGATAAAGGCTTAGACTACTGGAACTACGTTCAGGAGCATCAGCTCCTCGTTCTCCAAGGAAGAGCCCAAGGAGGCACCCTGATGTCTCAGGCCCAATGGCGGCAAAGATTAGACGACGAATGGGCCGCTACTTTCAGGATTGGGGGCACATTAATGCGGCAGATGGCCGAAACGTACAGGCTTGTCGTGGACGATGTCGCGCATATGGAGCGTATGTTATTCGACTTCTTCAACCTCAGTCCTGCCGCCCGGATCGGCATCTACGTCGGGGTCGGCATAGAATTCGGTCCCATCGCGGAGGCAAAAAAACGCACAACCATGGTCCTTCAGTGGGTAGTCCAGTTCGCCGGATCGTGCGAAGCGCTTAGTACATATGAGCCGATGGCACCTATTAAGGATCACTGGGCCAAATGGGGGGCGTCCTTTCGCTCATGCTGTAAATCCTATCAGGATCTCCTCGATATGCTCGAGAACTCAGCGGAATTTGACCCGAACGACAACAACTGGAAGAAGCGCTTCGTCAACATACCGTCATCCGCCTGGAAGTCCCGCTACGACCGCATGCAATTAGTAGCCCAAAGAGAATACCAGCGAGCAGACCCGCGCATCCGCGCTGTAGTAGACGAATGCTTAAAAATCATCAATCCAGAGATGAACCGGTTCGAACTACCCGAGAACCGCGTCGAGAGCCTGATGGGTGCCGTAAAAAAGGCCAATGATTTGGGCAAAAATATAAATACCGTCCCTGATAAAAACGTGTTTGCTTGGAAAGCCCCAGCTCCAGCTCCGCCCGTCATACCAGGCCAGGCCTGGCAGTCAAGTTCGGCTGCGTTCCGAAATACCGCAGTAAGTGCTACAGGAGGCACAGGAGGAGGTACTGCAGCCACATCCTCTCACGTTAGTCCAATCACCTTCGGCGCAGTAAACCAGATGGAATCGTTGCTCGAGCGGGGGACGTATCCACCTGCTCGAAACGCCCACGCGTCTTTGGGAGGGGGCATTAATCAGAGTGTACCGAGCGATGCCAACGGGAACCAGGGGTTTCGGCAGTGGGGCCAGGCTGGCACAGCACAAGACTTTGTTCAAGTCGCAAATCAGGGAATGGGTGCCGTAGATAATGTTCAGGCAGTCGGGATAGCTTCTGGGAGCGTTAATCAGATAGGAGGACCAAACACTGCCGGCATTCATCAACGCGTCTTCGGTGCCCCGCCGCCGAATGACGGCGGCTTCTCAACAACTGGCTTCGATCAAGGACAAGTCTGGTTCCCAGTTCCGTTCGCGAATTCAATAACGACGACGCGGGATCATCAAGCCCATGCCATGGCCCAGCAGCAAGCCGCTGCCGCCACCGGTGCGTCCACGAATGTACAGTCGGGTCCGGCGCAACCATACAGGACGGCAAGGCTCTGGCGCGAGAGGCAGGATGATGATGATGATGATGATGATGAGTCCCATAGGGCTACGACTCTAGGCGATATAGACAATCCCAGATCATACACCTTCGTACCCTAATAATAGTAGCAACGGCATCAACAACAATAATAGTAATGTTGATGATGAGTAGTTCGACCCCGATGGCAACCCGAGGGACTTAAAAGGAGATAAAAAACTGTATGATAGTAAGTAGGAACGAGCCATACGCCTCGCCTTAGACCTCGTAGGTTTATTGAGTCGCGCGCGTAGGCCTCTTCCTTGGAATGTTTTCTTTTCAAGACATATGTCTCATAGATGTTTGAAGAACGGGGCTAGTGTATTCCTAGGTTATTGTCATTTTTCTTCCGGTCTTGATGTGCCATAATATGTATTGTTAATATAATTTGTCGAAAAAAAAAGTTTTGGAGAGAACAGGAGAGGCTTCGTTCTCTTGAAGTACTGTCGATACTGCTGATCTTAATAACAAATGTATAATTTAGTAAGCCCTCCCGGTATCCATATACCCGTAGCCACTGATCTGTGGTTAGCAATGAACTACCCCGACTTTAAAAGGAACTTACTGAATAATGATTTCTAGATCCACTAAGCGCGCCGGTAGATCTTGATGAGTAGGCAGCTTTGAAAGTAGTGTGGTTAGAACTTAAGTACGAAGCTGAGGAGGCTCGAAGCAGGCTTGATATTTAGGGTATTCTACCAAAAGTATACTTCTATTCGGAGTAATAGTTACAGGTTATCTCGAACGTTTCAGTCCCTCGAGCGCCTCTGCTCCCTCTAGAGCTTCCTGCTGCGCTAGTTCCCATCGGAGCTGATCTGAAGGGCTCGGTGTCTTATCATAAATGGCCACATTAGCTCCCCTTGGTGGCCTCCTGTAATTCGTTGTCTCGTAGCGTAGCTTTACCAGCGGATCGCTGAATATCATTGGATGAGTGGCTTGACGTATAGCGAGAATTTGTGGTCGCACTATTGGCGGCACATCGGCTAGAGGACTAAGTGGTGATACGTTTAAACTTGGCTCCAGAGGTTTAATCCTCGCCGGAGGTGAGCGTTCCCATCCTGGGTGGAAAGGTGGTAGTATGGGGCCTTTCGGAGGAAGCGTGCCACAGGTTGTCGCGGGAGTTAATATCTTTTGGGATTTAACCTCCATGCTGATGATGTGGTGGGGTTCGGCGAGCGGAATTGCAGGCTTCGCGACACGTGGGACTGTACTAGCAACTGGGATACCTTCGATCATCTTCCGTTTTCGTTGACGGGGATGTATTTTAACGGCGGCCGTGATGGAACTAGGGGGTTTATATGGAGGTGTTACCCTCTTCCCAACTGGCGTTGCTGTTCGGGTCAGCTCGGCAACCCTAACTGGCGTTGGAGATTTACCAGAGCGTGCCAATTCTTGCACAGCCTTTGCATATTGACTCCGGCTGTTGCACTTGGCTAAGCATTTAGCTTTGATGGCGGATTTGGGCTTCGTCTCTAGGTCGGCTGACGCAACCAGAACTGCTGGCGCGGATTTCCTCGTTTTCTTTGTCTTAATAGCCGGACGAGATTGAGATCCTGGAGCTGGAGAACTTGAAGTAGGAGGTGGAGCAGCAGGTAGAGACTGTCGAGGAGGCGTATAGCCAAGATTATCAAAAGGACGATTGCTGATTTTGGATAGAGTTTGGAATATTTCCCAGACTATATAGGCGCCGCATTGATAATCATTTCTCATGGAAGAGGGGTTCTTGGGTGGTGGTCGAGGTTTGTTCAGCTCGACCGTATGACGCCCCTTCTCTCCTAGGCTCTCACGCTTCTTAGTCATATTTTCCCTCTTCTTCTCAGCTAAGGCCTCACGCCTCTGCTTTTCAGACTCTAGTATTTCGTCCGGCGATAGCCATAGATGAGGTTTTCTATCTTTCAGATCGTCAACCCAGGCATCGCAATCCCACTCGATCCAGTAGTCTATTATGTCTCCCCAAGCACTATCAGAAGGCTTCGTGAAGTTGATGAAGACGACCTTGCCTCCCTTCTTGTGCACAGCTTTGGCAAACTCCTTGACCATCACTTTGAGCCCGTGAACTTTGAGGCTCGTTCCTAGTATGAGAAGGAGATCCGGACCGGCAGAAAGGTCATGTTGAACTATAGGAGATATCAGATCCGACTGAGGGTGCTCCTCTCCATAAAGGACAATGTCCGGCCGAAGCTTTCCAACGCCTAAAGCTCGTTTCCCCTTTTCTTGACGCGCAGCGGTGGCCCCTGCGCAATGAGGACATTCGGGCTGTTCACCCAACATGGTACGAATTTCCCGACCCTCTTCGTCCCAGTCGCAAAGCTTTCCGCATACGAAGCAGCGGAGAGCATGTAGAGAGCCATGGAGAAACACGCACTCAACACCTCTATCAGGAGCCAAGACTGATCGGGCATTACTTCGTCCAGAGAACTCGGAGCTTTGCGAGGCTTGCCTGGTATCTACACAACTAGGATCATCTTCACCCTTGGTAGATTCCGGGGTTTCCTTTGAGTCCTTCTCGGGGTCTATTATTTGTTGCTTGGCAGACTTCCTCCGTCGATTGCCTGCGCCACTTTTGAGATCTGTAGAAAGACCTATCTTCTTCTCGATTTCATCGATGTTTTGCGTGTATACTCTTGCAAGTTTCCCAACGTCGCGCAACTGCGCGATAAAGCGATGGGTTGCAGTTGGTTCAACCTCTCTTACCTTCTGTCTCAAGGTCGTAGCAAAACGGTAAAATACAGATGTTTTTAGCGGATCAGACCATATATTGCAATCAAAGAGATCACGGCCTTTCATATTACGCAGACTGGAATTGGACGTCTGGGAAGAAAGGAGGTCTAGGGAATTTTGCGTGTCTTCAGAGTCAGATGTGTCGGAACTTTCAGTACTCCCTTGCGAACTACTCTCCGTTGACGTGTTCGCGTTATCGTAGGGGTCAAATAATATAGGTGGAGGCGAGGAGAGGGGGGATGAGCTGTACGTTTCGCAAACAACAGCCCTCGGAGTGTTAGCTCTCGTCCGAATGCAATGGGAATCTTTCGCTTCACGAACACCCGAGTCTTCGGCTTGGATTGGGGTGCTTGAAGGTTTAGCGGCAGAGAAAAATGATTCTTGGCTTGCAGATGATCGCATCGATGATTGTGTGATATGCTGAGGAGATGATAGTCGTAGTCCCGACTGTGACCGGGTAAGTCGCAGTAGTGAGAGTGCGGGAGAAGTCGCTGCCTCCGTTTCTGGCTTCATGGGAACATGATCCGTAACGTGTAGAGTCGAATTTCCTTCATCCGAGCTAGCACTGTCGACTGGCGTACTCGCCCCATCTTGAATCTTGCAATCATTTGAGACATGCGCTGGCCCCTTAGGTTCGTCCCGGTCTATTGGATTCTTAGGTGTGTGGGATATTCTTCTTCTCTTCGTAGGCCGTCCGCTTATTGAAAAGTTGGTAGCCTGTTCCTCGGCGTCTTTACTATGACCGGCTTCTGCTCGTTCAAATTGCGCCTGGATAAGCGAGTAGAGCCCATTTTCGGAGCGAAAATCCTATTTGACTAGTTAGTACGTCAGGATATATTTGAAAATAATGGGGAGAAAGCCGTACTGGAATACCAGAATTGGTACTAATTCCGGCGCCTGTGATAATAACGATTTTTCTTGCTTTCCCGAGCGAGTTGGCTATCTGCTGGAGGAGTTCCGAAGATGTCGGTTTAACTTCAAGTATAGGCATCTTGAACAGCGAGAATTGACCAAAGATAATATTGGGGCTGTTCTTCAAGGAGCGCGCGTAGGCGTCATTGCGTTACGAGAACCGACAACTTGGACGCAGACAGGATAAGCACCAGCTAAACGCATCTACTCGTCACCACCACCTCCTCCATTAACTTCTGCAATACCGAGACTCGTGATCCAAAGCCGATTGGAGTGTTAAAGCCGGTGCATGGACTGGAAGGAGGGGAAGATTTAGAACAAAGACGCGTCGATACGCGTTAATTCCAGACTCGACCACAACAGTTTCAGGCGTCAATGGGGCATCGGTAGTTTCATTCGACCAAGGGTTGGGGATATATTGTATATGGTCAATCGAAGGGCTATTGATCGCGTAGGAAAGCTAGAAGTGAGCAGCCATTGGATGTATTAGGGACGCATTTAAAGAGAGGGTACCTTAAGTAGTCTGGCAGAACGATCGATCGCTAGTTCAAAAGACAAACTATACGGAACGATAATATAATATAATATGGCGGTAGAAACGTGATGAGCAGGAGAAAAGAAAAACAATAGCATTGATCACATACGTAAGGTAGGTAATGTATGTATGTAGGTTTGTACCTGGTAGGTAAGTGACTTCGGTCTTTGAACTTTGGACATTGGACTTTGGACCAGCTTTGGACATTACATTACCTAAGGTTAAAAAGGCGCGAATCAACCTTTAGCTAGTGTGGAGTCGGTAAACACTGGCGAAGTAAAAGCTACCCGAGACGGCAGCTACCTTGTAGGTACGCGTGCCAGATTTGGATAAGCCCCCCTTACCCCACATACTAGGTACGGATTGATATATACATCAATTGATGACTACCTCATTATATACATAAAAGATAGTGCATCTATACAATACATACATACATGCATGCATGCATGCACCTCATATTTTTAAGTGGCCTTTTAAGTTGGGGTTTAAGCTGTTCACATACATACACCAACATACACACCTACATTAGGTACCTAACTACAATACTTTCCTTTCGACTTCTTCCCCTTTCCCATATCCTTTTCCCATATCTGATCGTATATATACGGGTTAAGGATATACGGTATAAGCTATGCATTTTTCAACATAAATAAACGCACGTCTTGCATACATTACCTATCTATCTACATACATACCCACTTGTAGATATGTTTACATAACTCATCTATTACCCTAACACATCCAGCAACTTCGTGAAATCGCCAACGGAACCTAGTCCAGTTACGCAATCATAACCCTTCACGCTTTCCCACCCGGGCACTTTCTCGTCACCAAACACACAGCTCTGGCTTACCCCTGTGGTAATGTCTTCCAACGCTTCCCTTACGGCCGTCGAATACAGCATCGGATTAAGCCAACCGGTGCTATTCTTCCCAGATCTCAATCTCGAATCGTTAATTAGTGCCACGAGAGCGGCGACAACTGGCGTGGACGCACTAGTGCCGAGCACATCCGTTTGGTAGCCCCCTACCTGGATAACGTAGTTCGTGCCGGTGGCGCTGATATCTGGAAACGCGCGGCCAGTCTCGTTGTACAGTCCTTTGTGCGACCCATTGAGGACGGTTATATAGTCATCTACCACGCCTTTCTGCCAGTCCGGTCTAGAGAAGTAGTTGCTGAACCCGCCCGTGCTGAAATCGGCTCCCTCAAGAGGCAAAGTGTTGCCCGTCGCCCCCACAGCCGTGACGTATGGGCAACTAGCCGGGAACGTAGGGAGGAACATCCTTCGCCTCTCGCCGTCGTTGCTGTAACATTGGTTCTGCCCAATCCCGCTGGCGCCACCATCACCGGACCCGGAAAATATCGATACTCCTCGAGCCGCCAGAAGAGCGAAAAGATCACAGACACGAGCGGCATATGGGGCTGGCACACTCTGTTCATCGTCCGCGTATGATATACTTATTACATGAGGTACTTCTTCGTCACCGAGATCGAGAAGATGCTGTATGAACTCCAGATATGGCTCGTTATCGCTCCGATTGGAAGGAAGCAAATCGCCCTTGTTGTCCACTTTTTCGCCTCGTCCTCCGGTCGAGTAATAGACAACATTTGTTGGATAGCCAAGAGCCATGGCGTATTCGACATCCAAACTAGCCTCCAGTCCCGCCCTTGAATCTGGTGTGTTGGGCTGAGGATTCGTGCCATTATTCAGCATGACTACAGAGAAGGTATAGTTCAAAGGTCCAAGCTCTGGCGAATACCTTCCGAGGAACTCGGAAACGTCGTCGTATTTTATCCACTGCTCGAGGAAGCCAGCGATACCGAATCGAACGGGTGATCTGATGGGTATTGTAGTGTCCGCGTACGTGACATTGTAGAGCTTCTTAAGACACGCCGGGGTGACTCCGGAGAGACAGGGCTGGTCGTCAACGTTAGCTAACATGGAAGATGCCTTTCTTGATGGGCGGGATTTCAGCTTTGATTGAGGCGGCGGCATGAAGTTGGAGATCGGGTATATGAATTCGATGTTCCCGTCGAGCAAACGAGGAAATGAGTACGATTGAGCACGCAACACCGAAGAGTGCTCCCGAAAAGAATAATAGCCTAGGTTTGTGTGGAGTACCCTGTTGACCTCTGCAACTGTCGAGCTGACCTTCACGATCGATCCATCGGTGGTGACGTTTTTAATCCTGTTGGACCTGAGCCACGAATGAACCAGTTCCAGTGCCCTTTTGTCGGGTGCTTGGTATGCTTTTGTTTCATCTTTGGTGAGATGGTGTCCGTATTCAGCGCGCAGCGGATCGCTGATACGACTAAGCCTAGCCTTCAGCTCACCAATCCTTGGCTGCTTGAGTACAATTGACAGATTTATGGGCTCCTCCGCCTCCGCCTGTTTCTCGAATTTCCATCCTGCAGGTAGGTTATTGACAACCTCACGAGTTATTAATGAATCTACTGCCGCGTAGATTGTCCATGCTCCAAGCAGAGCACTTAGGAGAGCTACCTTCATACTGAATTATGCTGAGTCCTGAAAACCGCGTGAAGTGAAAGGATAATATTATTATATGAACATATAGCTGCGGCCGCAATCTATCTATAGTGAAGATAAGATACGCAACGAATCGTGCCTGAGGCCTAGGCACCAACCTGTTCAGCGGCGATTTTGCTTTCATATACAGCCGGTTTAGTCGGGCCGGTGGAAGTTACATGCAGGCCCTGCATATTCGGGGGACGGTCGGAGCTCCCCCATACCATTTTAGGCTCGAAGAGTATATCCAGTTCTTGTGTAGTAGTAAGGGGGTTAATATATGCTGCGTGATAGCTAGGCTTAAAATAGAAGCGTTGGCATGGAACCAAGATGAGTATTTGACTACTTCAGAAGGTTCGAGCTATAAATACACTCTCCCAGAAGCCTGGAACATGTGAAAATCAAAAAGCCCAACATTAGGTGACATTAATGAGACGTCCGAATGGACTCTTAGACTCCTCACACACTGGAACAAGGCACCCTCGTGTCGAACTGTTCGCTTTACAATCTCAACATTGGGACGTTTGCCCGAACGTGAGAAATACAGTCATTCAACATCAAACTTCTCCCCGACCAGATCTTCGCTCAAATGCCAGAGACGCTCAGCTATATTCCGGTCCTTAGTATAGTCTGCGCTGGGAAAGAATTGGCAGTCGGCCAGATATAGACCACCAGGAACTAGCTCCACGCATTAGAGAATTATCAAGTACCTCCTAAGTGGGTAGAAGAATTTACCATTCAACGCGGGATCTAACGCAGCCACAAGAGTCGTCGATGCTCCTTGGTCGACGTTCTTCCAAAACTTGGATGTCTTTGAAATTGCATCTGCCATCTCCTCGTCGTGGTATCGACCCAGGTTGCTCTTCACACCTGTGTATTTCTCGAGTTAGTGTGACATTTGTGAACAGCAACCGCTACCTATAGACGACAACGAGAATCAAAGGACGAGGAATTTCTGACCTCCTGGGTGTACCGCGTATGACATAATTCCCTTCTTCTGTAGCTTTTCCTGAAGGTAAAGTGTGAATAAGATGTTGGCTGTCTTGCTTTGCGCGTACGCAATAGTAGGCATATAACCGTCCTCTTGAACCCTCGCGAAAGCAGGTGGTAGAGGAGAGTATGGCCTTTCCTCCGGAGGCACTTCCTTGTTTTCGATATTGTAGTCATGGAAGCGTATTGTGGACAGTCGATGGCCGTGGCTGGAAAGATTGATAATACGCGTCGCTCCAGAAGGTGACCGTTTGGCTGCTTCGTCTAGGAGAGGGAAGAGTAGTTTTGTAAACAGGAATGGGCCGATGTGATTCGCGCCGAATTGTATCTCAATCCCCTCGACTGTCCAATGTCGCGAATTATAAGTTGCCCCAGCATTATTCACTAGGATATCCAACTTCGGGATCATCCCGGCGACCTGCGAGGCAGCACTGCGAATTGAGGCCTGAGAGGCCAAGTCTATCGTGACGACTCGCACATCGATATCTGGGTATGATGCACGAATAGACTCTGCCACTGTGTCGAGCTTTTGCTTCGTCCTTGAGGCAAGAATTAGAACCGCCGGTTTCTGAGACGCAAAGGCCAAAGCCGTCCCCTCGCCAACACCGTCAGGAGCAACACCCGTGATCAAAACTACGTAGCATCGTTAAAATCGCATCGTAGATGGAACGGGGTCAGTCGCTCACTGTTTTTGCCTTCAACGTGCTGTGCGTAGGCTTTGGCAACCTCCAGCCCGGATGTTTCCTCCCCCCAGCTTGGATTGGAAGTCATTTTTGGCGCTTTCGGCGCTTATACCCCGAGGATACCCTGAGTAAAATTCTTAGAGCGAGCGCGACTAATACTATCGCAACGTCGCGGTTTGTTCTCTAAAACTCGCAACTTCGGCAGAGCTACAAGGGCGTACCGTTGTGGCTTGTTGCTACTTACTAGCCGAGCCTGAATTCCGGCACGTTCAACTAAACCACACTGTCATGCCTTTGAGTCGCCGAGGATTGAGGATTGGGGATTTCGGCATGATTTGTAGCTCATATGACGGACCGTTCTGGGCCGAGGACCGGCAACAAAGTATAGCCTAAGGTCAGAGGTCAAAATGTGGTGTATGCCGTAGATATTCCTTAGTATGCTAACAAATTCTCTATACCTAATGCTTAGGAAGTCGGTTGCGGTCCCCGGACAAACTATCCAACGCTTCCATCACGCACATTGTAATGATCACCAGTGCCTTATCGAGTCGACACCCCCTGGGTTAGGCCTCGGAAATATGGCTAGAAGAGGTCAACCTCTCCGCTGGCTTGGGGAATCCCCCATGCCAGCGTCCCCGCCCCCGCATCGCGTGGTTGAAGGATGGAGTCGTCTAGCCTTGGATGCAGCCGGCATATTTAAACGTCGTCGGTATTAAGACCCTATTGGCCGTCAACATACACCTAAAGTAGCTTGATCATCCAGTCGCAACTCTGGTATTCTAAGCTCTCTGCAACCAGGGCACTCTCCAACTTAATCTCCCACGCCTCGGTAGATTCTTCTGCGCGTCGACTTTCAATATGGCAACCAACGGTCACACCAACGGCGCAATACAGCGATCTAAGACAGGCATAAAAGTCATAGTGGTTGGGGCTGGTAAGTGTTCCATTCACATCTAACAGTGCCCCTGAAGTGAGTATTATTATGTTTGATGATCTCTGACTGTTTTCCCATGCTGCTCAGGATTCGGCGGCTTGGGAGCAGCAATTGAATGTCATCGTCAAGGGCACGATGTCGAAATATACGAGGCGTTCCCAGAACTTAAAACGCTCGGTGATATCATCTCATTCGGGCCAAACGCGGGAAGAATCTTTTACCGTTGGTCGAATGGCGAGGTCGTCCGACGCATGCGGCCCTTGAGTATTGACCTGAGAAAGTATGGCTTCAACATTCACAAATACGATACCGGTGAAATTGTCATCAACCAGAAGACACCCGAATATGCTGAGAATGCACCAAACTTCAACGGACACAGAGGCGAGCTACACGAGGTAGTCTTTAATTATGCCAAAGACGACCTGGGTATACCAATTCACTTGGGGCACAAGATTCAAACATACTTTGAGGATGACAAAGAGGCCGGCATCATCCTCGAGAGTGGTGAAAAGGTTGGCCATGCACTGGACTTGGGTGCCAATTGTTTTGTTGTTTGCTAATAGTGCAAGAAGGTCACCGCCGACGTGGTCATCGCATCAGATGGAGTTCGATCTAAGGCGCGAAAGGCTGTTCTAGGGTACGAGGACAAACCTAAGAGTAGCGGGTATGCCGTCTGGAGAGCCTGGTATGACACCTCCTTCGTCCGAATTCAGGGTGATAAACTAAAATAAGACAGGTTCCCAAATAAGGATATGCTCGCCGACCCAGAAACTGCCCAATTCTGCAACAATGGCGATACATTCAATGGATGGATTGGACCGGATATGCATTTTCTATTTTCCACTATTAAGAACGGCTCTGATTGCTGCTGGGTTCTGACTCACCCAGATGAACACGACATTGACGAGTCCTGGAGTTTCCCGGGCAAATTGTCAGAAGTCAAAGAGGCGCTTAAAGGGTGGGATCCCATGTGCACTCGAATAATTTCCAAGACGCCTGAGGAGATGCTCGTCGACTGGAAGCTGGTTTATAGAGACCCATTGCCTACCTGGGTCAGCCCAGAAGGGAGAATCGTCCTTCTTGGAGACTCGGCGCACCCTTTCTTACCTACCAGTGCTCAAGGGGCGACTCAAGCACTCGAGGACGGTGTGGTAATCGCGGTATGCCTTCGCCGCGGTGGCAAAGAAAACGTCCCTCTCTCTGTTAGAGCACACGAGAAAATCAGATATGATCGTGTGCGCAAGACTCAGAAGACCGGCGAAAGCACACGAGACATGTGGCATAAGACGGATTGGGAAAAGGTCAAGAAGAACCCGGAGATGATTCAGTTCCCGAGGCAAGATTGGATCTTCGATTTCGACGCAGAGAAGAATGCCGAGGAGACATATGACGATGTTGTCAAGGAACTTCGTACTGCATGAAGCATAAAATGTAAATTCAGGAAGTAGAACATCCCATATCCATGCATCCCTATAGAGCGATTTTACGTCCAATATAGTAGTCGTATACAGGTACCTGATATATAGTATATACCCATGTACTTGCCAAAGGTATCTCCTTTAATAGCTAGCAGTATTAAATCTTTATATAAAAAATTGGCAGGGTTTTTCTTTCCTCCTCTCTAGATGCGAAAGCATCGAATTTTAATCACGATGCCCCCTCCCAAATATATCCCGCTGTCAATCCTGCTGCTGAGGCTAATCAGAAGCTGGCACCTCCGCGGTAAATATCTTTTCGTTACTCTCACGCATTCGCTTCTGCCTCCTTGCCGTTCCCAGCTCTCTCCTCCACAAATTCCGTTTGAGTCTTCTCATTGAGCACCACGTGGTTCCCAGTGCAACGGTATTTACGGAACTTTCGAGCCGGAATCTGAGCCTCGAACTGTTTTCGTGATTGTCAGCATTCTCAATTCTCTCCGTAGCGATTCGAGATGTTACCATTTCGTCAATTTCCTCCAAGGTGCGATCCTTGACTTCCGGCAAAAAGACAAATATCCATGTTCCTGCAATTGCACATGAACCGGTCCATATGTATCCATACTTAGGACCCCAATTCAAAGAGTCGGGGTTGATGAAATAAGGAGCGGTGAAAGCTGCGTTAATTCGATATTAGTTTCTTAGATCTTACGATGAATTTACGAATCGTAGGACATACTGGTAAGCCACTATAGATAATCAGTTTCAAGCCCAAAATGATCTTTTATGAACTTACAGCGAAGAAGAATCCCACACCTGTGGCTAATCCAAAGGTGTGTGAGCGCAGACGCTGCGAGGAGAGCTCGCCTCCAGACAGCCACGCATAAGGCGCGACCATTGCATTATAGGCGACTATGTAGATGACGCTCATTCCAACGAGAGCTTTGCCCGAGCTTTCCGTGTTAGGATGAACTGTGTAGATAACGGCCATGATTAGTTGAGAGATTCCACATAGAGTAAAGCCTGTCATCATCATAAGTCTTCGACGTCCGAATTTCGTAATTAGAAGAGTAGTGGCGAGCAGTGCAGCTACGCCAACACCGGTGAGGATACAAGAATTCTCAAAAGCATTTCCCACGTTCGCCATCTCGAAGAAGTACGTCCCATAAGCTGCGATATGTTAGAGGAAAAAGTAGGAAGTTCATCAGAGACGGAGCCTACGAACATATGACAAACATGGATCCGGATGCCGCTTGGCTTGTTAGAGCAAGCACGGCAATTGTGCTCCTGCGACGATCAATAGGATTCTTGAAAAGATCCATATATCCGACTCCTGATTGAATTCGGGCTTCGGCTTCGAGGGTAGTTCTCATTTCTTCCAATTCCTGGGCGATAGGCCAACCCTCAGGTCTTAGCCGCTGTAAAGCTCTTTCGGCCTTCTCAAAGTTTCCCTTCGCTGCGAGCCAACGGGGAGATTCGGGAATGAAGAAAAGCCCGATAAACAGGATACCAGGTACGATATGAACGATTCCCAGAGGGATGATGTAGGCGTTCTTGGTGGTGATCTTTGCTGCGAAGTTATCGACTATGGTCCCAACAAGGGATCCTGACAGCCGGGTGGTCAGAGAGGAGAGTGATTCATATCCCAGATGACCAGGTTAGATCTTACCGAACGAGATCCAATACGAGAGGAAAGAAATACCTAACCCTCTGTAACGGCTAGGAACACTTTCCTGTCCGGCAAATAAGTTACTGGTGGTGGAAATAAGCTTTGCGCACGTCTGCATACCTGGATCTACTACGTGTTAGTCTCTTGTAATGGGTTGGATTTGTGCGTGTTGAAAGGTGTGTATTCAGCCAAGTCGCATTCTAACGCTTTATATGTTTTATCCCACTTTATGTGTTCCCCCTTCTCCTTGGTTGAAACTGTCCGGGTAGGCTTGAGTTGTATAGGTATGTTTAAGCTGTGTTACTCACTGTCATCCAGTTAGTTAGCACGGATATACCTTGAATGGCAGTTAAGACAAGAAGCAGTGGACTAAACAATTATGTAAGGGGAGCACAAGACTCCAGCTAGGGAACCCCTAATACATACCATAAAGCTGAGAATGTGTCATCAATATGCCGTTGGCAAGACCAATTATCAGTCTCCCAGCGTATAGACCTCCTATGTTCGTAGTAGCCTGCATTAAGGCGGTCGATACAAACACGCCGACGCATGCTATCCACAGAGATAGCTTTCGACCAATCCACTTAGCTGTAAATCCAGCAGACGAGGAAGAAACAAAAGCACCAAGGACCATTAGAGACGCGATCAGCTGCTGTCGGTCGGACGAGATATTGTATCCCAGAGGAGTCGATGGATCTTTATCCCCAAAGACCTTCAAGTTGGTAAGTGAACGAAACTCTTAAAAGATACACATTCGCCCGGGAACAATTCTATACCTGAAGGAAGGGAATCATTGCCTGTAGACCACCGATTATGCCGAAATCAACGCCATATTGAAATGAGCTTAGAGACACCAAAGTCATAGAAATCATTGCTTTCCAGTGGGCTCTCACCCCAAAAGTCTTTTCCTGGTCCGTCGACATTTTGATCGAGGCCGAATAGTTCGGGTGACAAGGTAGAAGTTGGATTGTTTCTGGAGAATTCTTCACTCAGATCGGTGCTACACACCTTGGTTTAAGAAGAAAGCACCTATTTGGTATGCACGATAGCGGGCCTGCTCACCGGTATAGGGCACACGCATTATGCTGATCCTTGGATTGGATATGCCGTTGCGAGCGTGCATGTTATAGCACACGTAGCCACAAGTTGCTAACCGACTTCCGTTGACAACCCTTCCCCCCTTGTCATTCAATTGTTCACCAGACCCCTTCAGGGTCGGTCACCCCCCTTTTCCCCACACGTCTACCATACCCATAGCTAATGTAGTATTGCCGGCTAATCTATTGTAATCTCATTTTGGAGTTGGCGTCAATGCTTGCCACATGGCGGACGAGGGGGCCCGAGACCAATGGGTATTTACGCGGTATGGTGGCGCCGCCACATATAGCAATTGAGATAGAAGTGGTTGCTATAGTCGTATTATACCTAGTTAATGTATATAAGACAGAACGAACCAATCAAGGATCGTGAAATGTGCCCGAGCATTGCAGCTAATTGGGGATTTGGCGTATGCTTTGCCCCTCTTGAATTAATCCCGTGTATTTGGCGCAATTATCTTGGAGAAGATTTCTCGCATGAACACGGATTCGAATATTAGCTTCAATACCGAAAAAACGGCATGTGAATAGCCTCTACATAAGTCATCCTCCCCAGCCAAATATGACCAGGATAGGTAGCACAACCTCACAAGATGTTATAATATGTAGGATCCAGATTCTGGGGCGTAGTCATTTTTATCTCCAACAGGGGCTCTCGGCCGTTAAGCTAGCTCCTTATCATTCCTTCGTCTGTCATAATGCTACTTTGTAGCTTTACCTATAGGGTCCGGGATAACTAACGCTGACCATATGGACTAGATTTTCTCTATACCAACACCGTTTGCCACTCGATTTCATGGCTTTGGATCTCAAGGTGGATGGTAGCTCCGGGGCGACCTCGGGTTACCAAAGTTCGGTGATTCCGGAACCGAGAACGGCTATGGATCTGGTGAAGGTAAAAATGTTGGGTAGTCTCAAATATAAATACCTTACATACATGAATAGTGAATTAAATGTATTCATGATCATCGACTAATTTGGGAGCATCCTCCATCATCAAAGTGGAACCACCAAAAAAGACATCCTCGTTGGGAGCTTCGCCGAAACAATAAAGTAGGTACCTAGTTAATCACGACTAAGCAGACTACCATGTTCGACATTGCAGACAAAACTACACCAGGTCACTATGGCCCATCTCAGACAGCCCTACTTCTTCTGGATTTTCATACCATGTTCGTCCACAAAGTTGGCGGACAGGAGGCTCCCGCAGCCCTTGATGTTGCGGCAGAGATGAGGACCTGGGCAAAGTCGCACGGCATCCAAGTAATCCATGGCCTAATCGACGTCAACGCCACACCATTCCCAACCTGCAAAGGTGCAGATAGACTCTTAGGGATCGCTGCAACTATGCGATCCAACGGCGCTGAAGAACCTGCTGAGTTATCTGAAGGCGGAGGCGACGATGTTACATTCACCAGGAGGCCCGGTTATGTTTCTGCCCTCAAATCTCCCGGACTAGAAGACTTCTTGCAAAAGAATGGGATAAAATCTCTGGTCCTTACTGGACTGAGCACATCTGGGTGTGTTATGAGAACTGCGGTTTCGGCCACCGACGCCGAATACGTCGTGACAACCATCTCCGATGGTTGTGCAGATCCGACCGAGGGTATGCATGATATCATGATAAAAAACGTACTCGGCCAGATGGGATATGTGGTTACCGCCTCCGAGTTCCAAGACGGCTATACAAAGGCTAGGAGTGGTATGTGAAGCATGCCTAAGGTACCTATCCACGCATTCCTTGAATTTGCGTCCTCGCTCTTTTTTAGTTAACAAGTCAATCCATATAGGAAAAGTGTTGAATGACTTGCTGTAAAGAGACGGCATTCACCATCTAAGCCGCGACGGCGATAACAATCACAACATGGCTATCCTTTATGTCCTTTATCTTGAGCTCTGGGACAAGGCGGCCGGCTTGGATATTTTTGTAGAACTACTCAGCGCTCTGGTTAACCTCACGCTCTCTGGGGTGGTAGGGAGGAGGGAAGTCTCCGGCTGAGTCAACACCAACACTATGACTCCAAGTTGACGCTTGCAGCGAATCTGTAATATTGTAGATGTACTCTCCGCAATAGGTCCAAGCTGGTTGCCCATCTCGAGCTGCTGCGTTGCGTCTGCCTATAGATTCTCGAAGTTGATGCTAGAGGGAATCATCTTTGGGGCATGCTGTGTACTGAGATAATCATAATGTTATATGGATCTACGTTTAAAAGGTTGACCTCCGCATAAGATGATTGGGATCCTGTATCCCCGACATCCACGGCAACTCCAACACCGTCGACGTTTTTATTTTGATTCAAAGGATTGTGTTCAATGTTGTTTGACGTTGGACAAACATAAAGCAAAGCCGGTACATTACATAAGGTACCTATACTTAAGATACCAGATCAGATCGCATTTGGAAACTTTAGGTACCCCTACCTACCCCTCAATGTGGATCGTTTACATCTATATATACATACGTAATATACCTCTATATCGATAAAGCTGGCTTACCTCCACACATGTACCTAGAAGCAGGTACCGACCAGCTGGGAGAGCAGGAGGGTTGCAGATACTTATACGCACCTTATGTATGTACCTCATAACGTCACTAACCCCACTCTCTCCTACCTACCTAGGTACATTTACCTGGATAACCACATACGCGTGTTTAGACCTCGAAACTTCAATGTTTCCATGTGTTTTTTTTAATCTACAACACACACAGACACACACACACACACACACACACACACACACACACACACACACACACATACGTACATATACCTACCTACGTACCATGGGTAACAGTTGATATTCCGACCAACTCTCAAGTTCTCATCTCGCGCCAGCCTCTAGATAACCTATCTAATAGATAAATGTTTCGTACAGCCGTTAGGATGGCTCCCATTACTGCGTCCGACATCCCCTCACTCAGTCTTCTCTACAAGCTCAACAGGTTGGACGGTCCAAAACTTGGTCCCCTTAAAGGTGCATCGCCAATCCACAATGATCGCATCGGCCTCTTTCGTGGCGACATCACCACCCTCGCTGTTGACGCTATCGTGAATGCCGCCAACACCTCTCTGCTGGGAGGCGGCGGGGTTGACGGCGCCATCCACCGTGCTGCTGGGAAGAATCTCCTTGCCGAATGCCGTACTCTGCGTGGTTGTCCTACTGGCTCATCCAAGATCACCAACGCCTACAACCTTCCTTGCAAGAAGGTCATACACGCTGTTGGCCCCGTCTACAATGACATCCACCCCGCCGAGAGTGAGGTTGCACTCCGAGGCTGCTACCAATCTAGCTTGGAGCTTGCCGTGCAAAACGGCCTGAAGACCATCGCTTTTAGCGCAATTAGCACCGGTGTCTACGGCTATCCCAGTATGGATGCAGCCCATATCGCTTGTGATACCGTTAGAAAGTTCATGGACAGCGATAATGGACAGCAGCTTGACAAGGTCATCTTCGTCACATTTGAAGAGAAAGACGTTCGCGCCTACAACCACATTCTCCCGTGAGTCTCTCCTTCCTTATTTAAGGGCTCCCTTTTAATGCTCGATATATTACGTTGGATTCCGACTTCAATATACTGATCAATGCCCTCCATAACAGGCGCCACTTCCCCCCGAGCACTGAAACCTCGGTCGATCAAGAGAAGGCTACCGACGAGCAGACTGCCGAAGCCGAGGCGAAAGCTGATCAGTTTCCGAGTGTGCCAACTACAGACCCGGCTGACTCGGAACATGTGTTAAAGAGACAGAAGCAAGATGGTGGGAACTAAAGTCTACTCCTACTAGTACGGGAATGTATCACGACGAAATATAGGCGTTGCGTTGCTTCGGACAGGTGCAATGTGAATTCGGGCACTGGGGTTTTGGTGGCGCTAGGCGTACGGCACGGGCGAGAATATCTTCGGGTCTCGGTTCATACTACTAACAACATGGTAGCTCGCTGAATTTCTAACATGAACATTGCTTTGATAATTACCCAAGTTGTCTGCCTTTAAGTAAGCCTCCCAGACATATAAACTCTTTTCAAGGCTAGCCCTGCCGGACTAGTCTAAATCCTTTTTAAACAAGACTTCCGTGCACACAGAAATTTCTAGGTTCGATCCTTTATCCCTTAATGTCATGTTCGTCTAAATTCTCTTACTTTGTTGTTCTTCCATTCTGGATCAGATATGGAGGTTATTCTCTTGTAAAGCTGCTAGGCTCTGACCACGTTGCCCGATGCTCACTCCATAGAGATACCCAGGGCCCTCCGCTTACGACCAGCACGAACTCATTCTATCCTCTAATTAGGCCTTCAAACTTCCTTAACATCCACTTAGAGAGACAGGGCTGGCTCAAGGCCATTGGTGGATGAGTTTTCAAGCCGGGCGACGAGACTGCCATCTTTCTAACATCCACGAAGGGTATAATGTCCATTACCTCCAAGAATAAAATTCCCTGGCACGCAGAAATTCCTCCTTCAGATGGTAAACCTAACCGAAACAGTTATTACTCGTGGATAGGAAGAATATACTCTGCTGAGTATTAGTGATAGGTCAATCCAAGCTATGAAGGTTTCTTTACACCAAGTACAAGTTGTTGCAGCTAAGGCGTCAACTAATACCGAATGCATCAACTCCCCATGGGTACCCTTATTACTTGCTTCCCTGTCCGAAGAGCACTTCCTCTGTGGCGTAGGTGTAAACCATGGGTAATTGCCAATACGTCTCCATGTCCCCCTTGGATTCCCGCCACGCCTGCTCTAAAACTTCGAGCAGCTCTTTATCCAAGGGACCCTTCTCTAGATAATCGAGATTATCCCTTAGCTGCTGCAAATTGGAGAATCCTATCACGATCCCGTCTTTCCTTTCCCTAATCTGCAGCTTCGAATGGTGCACTAGCCAGCGGATGGCTACCTCGAGCGGATTGAGGCCGCGGGTCTCGGCAGCTTCGCGGATCAAGCGCGCGCCCTTAATTATGCCGTCTTTGAAGTACCGTCCTCGTGTTAGGTGCTGGAACGGACCCGCCGCGTACCGCCCTTCCTTCGGGTCATCGTCCTTGGATGTGATTTTGCCTAATAGAAACCCACCACCCGTCGGACTATAGACGTCTACCGCGATGCCGTATCGGCGGCACGTCGGGATTAGCTCATCCTCAATCGTCCGGAACAGGCAATTGTAGATAGCCTGGTACACGGTAGGGCGTACCCAGCCGTTGTGCTGGCACGTTATGACGATTTCGGCCACTTCGAAGGAGGCAAAGTTGCTCAGACCAAACCGCGAGAATTTGCCCGCTTTGTGCAGCTTATCCACCGCGGCGAGCGTGGTTGAGAATGGAACAGAACGGTCCTACGCAGACGTTTCTTTATTAGTAAATGATGCGACCTTCAATACCTAGGTACCTCCTATGTTTAAAGATTTATAGTAAGAGGGTTTCGTTACAGGAGCATGAAGGTAGAGGATCTATGTTCGCGTCAGTCTTCACTTTATGCCGTAATCGTTTTCTCCCGTGTTTAGGTAACGCACGTCTACAGAATCTGTCCCAAGCTCCTTTAGACAGGTTTCAAAGGTGCTGGTTAAGGCCTCAGGCTCATGAGATCCTGGTGGCTGGGGCCACAGCTTCGTGCTTACAGACAGGCCCCTCTTCTTCCATCCGGCTTGGTTGGTAAATGATTCCTGTTGGCCCCCTATGTACAAACGTGCTGTATCAAGCTCATTATAACCGCGCTCTTGAAAAATATCGAGAGCTTGTTTGAAATCATCTAGGCTCGTCATACGCGCCCCTGGACTCCCTTCTGGGCCGATAACCATTAGACCGAGAATGATACGGGGTTTTCCTTGCTCTGCCATAATGAGTGACTTTTGTATGTCGAGGAGAACACCGTAGGACTGTGACGACTTAGGACGAATAAAGTAGGGTGCTAGGTTATAAACAACGAATACGCAGTTTTCGTGATGGATTCGAGATGTATGACCGGGGCAATTTTTGGCTAATATCTTCAGGTTTGAGCCACACCCGATTCGGCGTTATTTTCTCCCCGCAGCACATTGTCGTAGATCATAGAAGCCGAGCGGGGAAGGTCTCTAGAAGAGCCGCTAACAGTATAGCAGATAATAAATAAAGACAACGATGCTGATGGTACAGTAATAATAAGATAGGTATTCCATGATGCGGTAATAGCAAGTCAAGTGACCCTTACAAGACCCCTTAAAAGTATTCGGTGAGCTTACTACAAATGTTAAATCTAGCTCAAATTTAGAGATTCAAACCCAATGGCAACCATGTTAAAATTAGCCGCATTCGTATAATACCTCAGAATCTATCGTACCAAGGCGTATTATCGTACGGAAGCGTCGGGGAGATTTTACCCTGCTCAGGTAACCCATCAGGAACTTGAGCTTCCAGTCTCCGATAAATTCTGGATCCTACGACATTACATGACACAGTTAGAGGGCAGCACGTACTAATAGTTATATAGATCAAGTATAAAAAAAGCTGAAACAAGGCACGTTTTGGGTATCCATTTGTGAGGATTGATACTTTATCACATATGGCAATTTATAACTTATAGCTTAGATGTTTCGCCTGACTTCTAGTCTACCAGATAAAAAAGCTACACGTATGTTAGAGGATTACCTGGGCAGACATTATTTTTCGGTCCGAGACATGTATGATGTTGCAATTCCCTTTGTAAGCAAGTGTTAATATATGTTAGAGCCTCATTGCCCAAACACCAGTCCACTCGGCCTCCTGATCTCAGGGCAGACGTGCGTTAGGCGTGACTCAATCTTGTCTAAAGCTAGATTCAACAGATATATATTTATAAGGGAAAAATGTTCACAGTCGTATCCAGTAAACATGCAACACCCAGGGGATAAACCGCCATGATCCTGTACGTTGGTGTTGCTATAACGCTATGTACTTAGTCACTCCTGGTGTTAGTGCCGTCTGCCATCATGTAAAATACGTGTAATAATGAACATATGTTAGGTAGGTAGATTTGTGATTTGAATTTGTTTTCAAACTTGAATTAGCATCTGCTAGCGTCCAGTTGTATGGGGTTTGGGAGTTAACGAGCGTAAAGACAGTCATGGCAAACACTTATTCAGAAGCTATCTTGAACGCTGCTTTGTCATCCAAAGATATAGAAATTTACTATCAGAATCTTCCAAGTATGAAGAAGAAAAGCTTGAAGAGCTCGTTGAGAAAATCAGAGAGAACATTTACGACTTCGTCAAGGCTATGCGAGACTCTGGATATAATTATAGCTTGGAGACAAGATACATAAGCTGGACGGATTTCAGAAAGGGGCCGAAGAACAACTAATATTTCTCCAGGAAAAGGAAGAGGAAGGGTGAGAGGAAGGGTGAGAGGAAGGGGGAGAATACCAAGAGGGAAAAAAGCAGGAAGGACAAGAAAAAGAGAAACAGGATCAGAGGTAGGACGTTTTCGTAATTGATAATAACTGAGAACAACCAATCCTAGGGGATGACAACATGGAAGAGACGGGTTGACAGTTTCCCTCCAGGAACAGCTGCAAAACAAAGTAACCCGGGCCCCTAGAACATGCGCGTCGTTATCTAGAGATTGACTAATTGGTTTTTCTGATCCTGGCCGCGTATGGATAGATAGTCAGAGTGCCTTGAATTACCGTGTTGGAATTTGGTCTCATTGCGCTTTATTTAATACGGTTATACTACTTAGGCATCATTACACTACCTAATGATACGTGAACTAGGTGTTTATATTCAACTATTAAACCTACAATACCCGAAGGTGCCTATCCGCGACCGGCGTAGGACTTAGTCGATATCGGAGATTGAATGACACAGATTTGCGTCTTGCGCCCTTCCACGCTTGGAAGAGGTGGGGGCTTTGCGTCTTCAATGCAGGCTAACTGACACCGTCTCATGGAGTGGATTATTAGTTGTCATATCAAGCTTCTAACAAGTAAAGTACCTATCTACCTACCTATCTATATAAGGTATATATATATGTGTGTGTGTGTATATGAGCCGGACCTTGTGAGTTGCTAGGATCTCGCTATCGAATAGCATCAGCCTGGAAGATACCAAACGTGAGAGAACTCGATCTGTATCCAACATTGTCATGACAACTAACAGGCTTGTTTTGCTGCTGTAATTCTCATGATGGGCACTTATGATCAGGGTTCGGATTCATTTACAGATACCAACGACATCTCACAACGGCAGGATGGGAGATTAACTCCATTCGGCCAAAGAATGCTTCAGCACTTTGAGTTCGACCCAGGATACCGCAATTTGAACCATGGTAAGATATTGCCCCTTTGCAATAACTACCTAAGGTACCTACTCATGTACCTAGACGTAGGTATATGGATCTAATCATCAATAGGCTCTTTCGGAGCAAGCCCACGCGAAATTAGAAATAAGATGCGTCAGTACCAGAATCTTGCTGAAGCTAAGCCCGACCAGTTCATTCGCTATGAAGTCCCTGACATTCTAAACGAATCCCGTGAAGCTGTGGCGAAACTGCTCAACGCCCCGACGGACACGGTTGTATTCGTCTCGAACGCCACTATCGGAGTTAACACAATCCTGAGAAACATTGTGTGGAACGATGACTGCAAGGACGAGATTCTCTCGTTCAACACAATTTACGGAGCATGCGGGAAGACAATCGACTACATCGTCGACTCGGGTCTTGGTCGTGTATCGTCGCGGGAGATATTGATAACCTACCCGCTGGAGGACGACGAGGTCATAACCGCTCTCAAAGATGCGATATCAAAGTCTAAAAGTGACGGGAAGCGGGCGAGAATTTGCGTCTTCGACACGGTCTCTAGCCTCCCGGCCGTGCGTCTGCCTTTCGAAGAGATTACCAAAGTCTGCAGAGAAGAAGGGATATTGAGCCTGGTGGATGGGGCTCAAGGTCTTGGGATGATTGACATCGATCTGGAGGCTCTCGATCCCGATTTCTTCGTTTCCAACTGCCATAAGTGGCTTCACGTACCGAGAAGTTCCGCTGTCCTCTACGTCCCGTTGCGAAATCAGGCATTAATATCCTCGTCGCTGCCTACCTCTCACGGGTACGTCTCCAAAGCGCGTGAGAGGTTCAACCCACTACCGAAGCAGCATAAATCCGTCTTCGTAAACAATTTTCAATTTGTTGGGACCTTAGATACTAGCCCCTATCTTTGCGTGAAAGATGCGATCACATGGCGCGAACAGGTGCTCGGCGGCGAAGCCAGGATATTAGAGTATATCCACACACTTGCTAGGGAAGGGGGCAAGAAGGCCGCACAAGTCCTCGGGACAGAGGTGTTAAACAATAAATCAGGCTCAATGGCTAGATGTGCGACTACTAACGTTGCTTTACCTTTGGAGCCAAAGGAAGCGGCTAATATTGCACAATGGATGGAAGAAAAGATGGTGTCTGATTATAACACATTCATCCCGGTGTTCAGACACAATAGCCGCTTATGGGCTAGGATAAGCGCCCAAGTCTACCTAGATATCGAAGACTTTGAGTGGGCTGGCAAGATCCTCCTCGAGCTCTGCGAGAGGGTTAAAAGGGGGGAAGCTAAGAATGTGTAGGCGACGGGCATCCCGGAAAACGTCAATCCTGATCACTTATGTATCAATTTTTTGCAGGCAGGCATAGTTATAGAAATCAAGTCACTAATAATTAGTTTTAAGTCTCTAAGGAGCTACTACAGGCATTGATAGTTCACATTGGTGCATAGCAAGGTGGGCTGTTATATACCCCTAGGCGTTTAATTTTTTTTTTATATTAATGAGTAGCGGAGACTAGAAGCTCCAGAGTTTCGGGAAACTATTCACACATACCCTCCCTGGCGAGTGATTCTCTGCTTTAATCTCCAGCTACTATTTTTAACACAACCCCGAGATTCCAATTGCTACCAATTTATCACCTTTCACATCAGCCATCAGATTTTCCCTTAACTAGGAATAAAAGCGGCCGAACTTCCCTGCTTATCCTGACCATTATCCACAAATGCCGCATCATGGTTCGATTTCCTGAGATGAAACGTTTAAGCTTCAATGACTGGTAACCAATCCCAATGCATGATCTCCTGCATCCAAGGATGTTCTTTAGTCTTCTTAGCCAATCTGCTCATTGAGGTCCGGCTCGAGAGTGACAGGAGGGAGACTCAAAGGCGATGGTTTCAGCATGTCTTCTTCCGTAGCGATCCCCTGGATTCGTCTACGCCAAGCCTGGAGCTTCTGGAATTTCTTCTTTATCTTCTGCTGCTTCTCGAACTTGGATGGGCCGAACTCGAGCGCTAAAACGGCCCCTAAGCACTTGCAGTCTTCCAGTCTGTTATAGAAGTCGGTGATGGCCTGCTCCGTCTCTTCGTCGTCCTCATCATCTTCTCCTCCATCGGAATCGCTAACAGCTTGGTCATCCGGATTGCTAAGTAGTTCTTCGTCCGGGAACTTGTCTGCTTCTTCTTCAGGACCCTTGGCTGCCTGGTCAACCGTCTCGTCGGCCGTAAATTCAACCGCGAACTGGGCTGCTATCTCGGCTTCTTCCTCGCGTTCCAGGCGATCCTGAAGTCGTTCACGACCAACAACTCCCCACAGGACCCGACAACAGATACCGTACAGGTGGATGAACTTGTTTGTCAGGTGAATGACTTCATCCACGTTATCGTACTCGTCTTCATCCTCTATGGATCTCACAAGTGCCTGGTAGCAGCGGGCTTGGACATCAAAATAACAGCACTTGTTGGTATACTTGTTCGCCGATATGTCAGCCGCGTTCTCCTAGACGCGGTCACGGCACATGCGGATAGCCCAGTCAATCGTATATACCATTACCGGCTCAAAGTAACCTGAGTACGTATACCAGTTCTCTCTAATGTAATCCTGGGATGACTGTAGGACACATTGGAACATCATCAACTCGGCGGGAGTCTCAGTCATCTCGTCTATGGTCGACTTGATGGCGAGGAGATGAAGGAAGAAAGTGTGTTGGTAGTCCTGGCTCATTGATTCGGCTATCGCGCTCGTGAAGCGGGTCACTTCGTACATGACATCGGCATCACATGTGATCATATAATAGCCAACATTTGCCTCTTTGAAATGAGCTCGATTTTGGCAGTCATCTGTCGGTCCGATGGTGCCAGTGCTCTGTCGCGTGATGAGTCGGTTGAAGATCTGCGTGGCCTGAGTAGAGTAAGACATGGTGGACCTGGCCGCTTGTCGGCGACGCGGTAAAATTCAGCAAGATGCAGCAAGAAATGGCAAGAAACTGCAAGACGCGACGAGATGATTGCTTGTTGCGATACTGCTACCTAGGTATTGGCGGTTACTTGCGGTTATTAGTGGATATTGGTGGGTAGAATATTCACGGAATATTCAAGCTGATTTGTGCACAGAAGGATGCTAGGTAGGGGTTGAAGATGGTCAGCGTTTTGGAAAGCTACCAGGAAGATTTGCAAGAATGTGCGGCGTTGTTGAGGATATGTGCGTGTGAGAGATGTGAGTGAGAGACGGTGTGTGGTGTTGTGGTGTTGTAGCTCTTTTGAAAACACTGAAGGCCAGAGAGAGCGGACGAAGACGACGTTAGGTACCTAGGTACGTGTAGGTACAGATAGCGTGAGATTCGGAGCTAGCATAGGGCTTAGCGGCTTGTTCGAACTGTGCTAGTCGGCGCACCTTCCTAACCACCTGCAAGCCTGGAGTACCTAATCTGTGATGTTTTTCGGGTGCATTGCCGGGTGCAAGCAGTGGATGCCCTAGGAGGTACGTCCTTGTCAGTGGACAATCCCACTGAAAATTAGCGCTTTCCGGCGCGGCTTCCGTACCCGGGTATCTGCCCTAAAGCCCTTTCCTTCGTGAACGCGTGAACGCGTCCATTTGAGGTGACAGGGGACCCCGCCCAAAAAAAGAAGAAAAAAAAAAGAACAAACACCACAGGTTTACAAACATTAAAGTTAACTCTTGTCGCTACGTAATTATGTACGTCTACACCTATAGTATGAATGTAATGGAACTACCTAATCTACATAGCCCGCTATAACTGTAGTGGAGGGGACGCATGTGGCAGTAGACAAAGCACTGGGTATCAATAATTATAGCGCTTTATAGCGGTATACTCCCCTAGGTATAGATAAGAAGAATATAGTTCAAGTAGGTAGATACCTACATGTATGTACCTTGCAATGGCGGTACCTCAGACTCTCACTCCTTCCCATTGTATCTTCGTCTTCACTGGACAATCATCTTATGGTTCGGGTCGAGGTTTCACGTCGAAGTTTCACGAAGCCGTAGATTCCTGTACATACATACATGTATGTAGGAGGCTTCCTTAATTATGTAGGTACATATATCCACCCAGGTAGACAAATACTAATGTAAATCTTCCAAATCCTGAGAATGACAGAGGAACTGTTGGGTTGAATAAATCAAAATGTGGTCAATCCTCGTCATAGCGACCTTACTCTTCATCAGTAAGTGTTTAAACAAGCCATGTGTCCATTTCAAGTACGTCTGTCTCTAACGTGGGAAATGTCCTGGAAGCTGGACATGCCATTCCATCATCTTGTCCAGGTATCCCGCCTGCTCGCTACCCGTTTGAGCTCGCAACCGGGTGGGCTGCGGTCAAGGTAGCAGACGGCCTCTCAATGCCTCGCAGCTTGGTTGTAGACAACAAGGGTCGTCTCCTGGTTGTGGAAAGAGGCTTCGGCATCAGTCAGCATACAGTCGATATCAACGGTTGCATCACGTCCTCACGCACACTTGTGTCCATGTCCTCGCTAAACCATGGCATCTACCTGGGGATCGATGGTCGTGCGCTATACGCAAGTTCGGCTTCCGATGTGTTTAGATGGGCGTACGACCCAGAGAATGGCAACACGGATGGGCCCCCAGATACCGTAGTCTATAACATGACTTCCGATGACCACGTCACGAGGACATTGATCATTCCGCCACATCGCCCGGATTTGCTTGTCGTTTCCCGTGGCTCCAACAGTAACCTAGATTATGCAACTAGTGACCCTGCAACGGCGCGGTCCGTCGTCAAAGTATTCAACATCTCCACCGTGCCCAACGGGGGGTACGACTATTCTCAACACGGCTGGAATGCGGGATATGGTCTCAGAAACGAAGTGGGACTGGCCTTTGATGGTAACAATATGTATGTTAAGTTTCTTGGCTTACTTTGCATAGCATGTGTATCTTTCCAAGTAAGTGATATCATATGTACTAATTCCTTGAGCAGGCTCTGGGGTGTAGAAAACAGCGCCGACCAGCTCACGCGCGACGTCAATGGCACCCTAACGGATATTCACAATGACAATCCGGCAGAGGAGTTAAACTTCCTCGGCGATGTCACAACCCCCAATGACGCTTGGTACGGTTACCCGACATGCTTCACGGTTTGGGGACCCGATGCGTCTATTGCCTCCACCATCGACGCACACAAGCTCGACGTCGGCCAGCAGTTTGTTCTAGCGCCCAATGATACTTTTGACGATAACACTTGCGCCCACGTATCAATGCCGCCTCGTCTCGCGTTCCAGGCGCACACGGCGCCCCTAGATGCTAAGTTTGACGCTCCTAGGTATGAGAACCTGTTCGTCACGCTACACGGTAGTTGGGACCGCAACCCGCCTATGGGGTACAAGCTGGTTGCCGTGCCGTTTACTCGAGTTGCCCAAGACGGTTCTTATGCTCCCATAGCAAAGGCCAATAGCAGGGACGGGTACATCGATGTCTTCTATCCCCCTAACGAAGGGCAGTGTTCGGCCACGACTTGTGCTCGGCCTGTCGGACTGGCTTTTGATGGGGCTGGGAGGTTATACATGACAAGCGATGCGTCTGGAGAAGTATTTATGCTTGGTAGTAGTAGTTAGAGGAACTCGAGAAGATTTTGAAAGAGAGGGGACTGAAGATTTCGATCATATTAACATCGAACCAGGACCGAAATATGTTGATTCTTCACGCCCCTCATAGAAATATGGTGTAACCCCTAGGCTTTTCAACAGGAATATATATTATAAAGGATGATGATAAGGGAAAGGCCGTGGGGAAATTAAATCATGCATCAGCGGTTAGAATTAAATAATGCTGCTCTATAATCTCTCAGTTTAACACCAAAACGATGATCACATGGCAAACTACTACGAATAATAAGGGAATGGAGGAATCATGCGATCAAAAGGTAATACTACTCAATGAGCTACATGTAGGTATTTGTAATCCAATTCCAATGTTGAACATCAGATTTACGTCTCGTAACTTTAAACACGAGTACTTCCATCTGCTCTCTTTTCATCAACCACATCAACATGGTCAAATTGTGCAGCCACGGCTTCTTTCTCGTTGAAAGCCTCGTCCTGTCGGTCAGCATCCTCGTTCCCATGCAGCCCGATCTTATACCACGGAAGGTCAAACAGACGATTCATGCTCTCGAGAGATCGGCCCCCAGTTTCGGGGACGAAGAACCAGACCCAGAGACCACCAACGATGGTGACTGCCGCGAAGAACCAGAAGGTTCCGAACGGCGAGATGCCGCCTTGGCCTGCAGGGAGCAGCATGTTGGGCACGGCACGCGAATTACCGTACTGGTTCGCGAAGTGCAACGTCATCACGATCGAGGTGGATAAGGCGCGAATGCGCAGGGGGAACAGCTCGGCTGTAAGTAAATACTGCATCGAATTCCACCCAAGGGCCCAACCAAATCCAGAAATGTAGATCATGGCGACGGCGCCGCGACTGGCGCCTGCCTCAGCCTGCGGCAGCACATACGAATCATCGACGCCGAGCTCCGGCACGGCCGTCAGGAAGCCGGCCACGTAGACCATGGCTATGGCTTGGAGCGTAATGCCCAAAAGGAGGGCACGCTTGCGCCCGATGACGTCGACGAGGAATAGCGCGCAAAGGACGGCGGCTACGAATTTCACGATGCCGAATACGGCAGTGACTAGCAGCGACTCGTTCTGCCCCGTGATGCCGAGGATCTGGAAGAGATCCGGCGCGTATAGGGTGATAGAACCAGCACCAGACCACTGAGACAGGAATTGTACCATGGAGCTGAGGTACAGACGGTAGAGATTGCTAGGGATTAGGAACATCTCTCTCAGAACTCCATACCAGCTGGCACCCATGGTAGCTTCGAGCTCCTCCTCGTGTGCTTCCCTGATGGCCCTGATCTCCGATACGACATAGGGGTCGTCGACCGGGAGGTGGCGGATGTGGGCCATGTTCTCAGTTGCTTTCTGGTATTTTCCCTGCTTGACAAGGAAACGTGGGGACTCATATTGGAGGAAGGTCAAGATGAAAATAAGCCCGGCAAAGATGATGTGCAGACTCGTCGGCGCGAGCCATCGAACGTGAGCGGTATCACCGAGGTTAATCTGGGCGCCGTAATTGGTAAAGTACGCCAGGACGATGCCGACGTAAACGAAACCGGTAAATATGCAAGTACACAGACCTCGGATGGAGGCTGGCGCTATCTCGGCGATCTGTTTGGTTATGTGTTAACAAACTCCGCGTAACGTCCGAAATCATATCTGCAATCCCGTCTGACGGAAAGGCCCGGAACGGGATTTTAAAAACTAGAAGGTCTGAACGAAAATATATTTTGACATACTGCAAATGAGTTAGCGCATCCAAAGAATGGTCGTTTAACATAACAATATAGAAGAATTCGAGAAGTAGGTTCAAACATACCATATACAGGGCCGACGACAGGCGTCTGTCCCACACCAAGTCCTGCGATGAAACGTCCCGCGTAGACAGCACCTAGATTTCCACTGTTTCCCATGAAGATGGCGATTCCTAAAATCCATAGGAGGCACAGCTGGCGAGTAGCCCAGATTCTACCGATGCGGTCGCAGATGACAAAAGCGAAGAGAGCGCCTCCGACAGAGCCAATCTGGACCATGGCAGACACATTGGCCTTGATGTTGGTCTGCTCGACCTTGCTGTACGAAGAGTAGTTGATGGTCCTCTGAAAATCTTTGGAGTTGAATGCACCAGAAATGAGACCCTCATCCACCCCGCGGGCAGCACCGAGGAGGCCGAAGGAAATAACGGCGAACCATAATCGCCAATTGAAGACGTTCTTGGGCTCGCCCAATTCCTTCAACTTGAAGATGTTGACGGGCTTCTTGACGCCTCCAGCCATGGTGAGTCTCCTGATATGATCCCAAGTCCCACGGTAGCTACAGGAAAGGTAGCTGAGAATGCGGGGATATTCCGGTCATGAATGGGAGGATAACATCTATTAAATAGGCGCTGTTGATTCTCCATTGTCTACCTAGTTATCTGCGAGCATTTCGGCGAGCCTTCCTCGGAGTAGCCAACCAGACGAGGATCCCACCAGCGTGACCTGCAAATGACAAAGGGAACGGGGAATCCCCATGGGTAACGTTGGCAGCCAGCCTCCAAATGACCCGGACAGGGGTTAGGATCCTTGGAGTACACGCGGGGGCCCCGCGTGTTGTCTGGATTTCTCCATTCCCGGTATAAAGGATCGGTTTCCTTGGCCATCCAATAACCATACACAATTAAAAGAGGGTAGTTGATTAGTGGCCTTGATTCGTAATGCCCGCTAACCTGGATTAGGGAGGTATGGCAACTTAGATAGAACAGGGGGAGCTGAATTTATTTCGTCTTGCGGAAGCTTTCGGCTTGGAAGTGACCGAGTTTAAGGGGAAAAGGTTGTGCTAGTGAGCTTGACATTTGAGGAGTCGGGAAACATGATCGGGATAGATCGTATTACCTTTTTATAATTATATTCAAGTAATTCATATTTCTTTTCTCCCAAGTATTCGTAAACAGTTCATCTTCTCATTACATTGACCTTTTTCCTGTTTTGAGCTGCAGCCTTATAATTCCCCAATCAGAAAGAGTCCAAGTTTAAATCCCAACGTTTCTACAGGTAGGTACCTACATAAGAGTCAACTAATTAAGCGCCGGCACTACGAGTTACAGTCTAATTGCGGTCCGAGGCGGCTTGTCAGTACATATTCTCTTGGTTTTGACTTGGCCATGTCTTGGATACGTTGAAGAAGTGTAGACCGAGACAAATTGATCAGCCATTCCTAATATATCATATACCATCGAGTAAAGCTGGAGTGTAGGCTTTATTTGATATTAAACGATGACATGACCTCATAACATCTTGTTTTACATGTACTGTACGAGAAGCTTCTCGGCCGATAGGTGGCGTACCCGGAACGTGGGAATGGAGCCCGGACCAATGCCGAACATATCCCGCTAAATATAGACGAGAATCTTCACGTAGGCAGGAGATTTTGTTGACTCATCCAGGGCTTTTTCTTGACGATGCAAACATGTGAGTGATAAAGCGAAGTTGGCGTTTCGCTGCAGCGTTGGCGGATTGCAACACTGTACGACCCGGACCATTGTGTCTCCCATAGACCTAATTGCCCTGAGGTTCTAATGCGGCCATTGGATACTCATGGACACGGCAATGAGGGAATATAACCACCTTTCGACATGCAAAAAGGTGACTGATAGGAGATGGCTACTCTGGAAAGACGCGTGTGAAATCACTCATGTCTTGGATCCAAGTTCCAGACCATACGTGTCATCCCGGGTTTTCGTTCCCTGTTACATCCGACTTATCTTAGATTGCGTCTAATGCAACTGTCAAGAGAATGGATCTTTGCGATTTGCGCGTTGCACGGCGTTATGCCGTATCGTAGTTTCATTGCAGGGACGGATTGATTCGGAATTCTACGATGGTCTCGAATCCCGTTGGCCGGTAATCTCAGTCTTGGAATCGTTACAAAATACCGTAGACGTCTATCAGAACGAACGTCTAGCCCAAAACGAGACATTTGGATTAACATAGCTCTAGGTCTGTATCTTCTTCTATCTAAGCTTGTTCGTAGTTGGTAAAACTCGCCGGTCTTATCCATGTTTTTTCGGGATACTCGTTGATTTCGGGGGATTAAAGCCCCATTCGAGTACCGAATTATTTGCGATCTAAAACGCCAGTGCCCGTACCTAGCAAGTGGCGCAACAACGGCTACTGAATAGCACTTGACTGTTGGCAAAGCTTGCTCCGGCTTGCTCGTAACAAGCGCCTTGGCATGATAAGGTACGGTGAGCTTGTCTTTTCTCCTTTTTTCCTTCTCTGTCTCTCACCTCTCGATATTGAAGTCGAAGGCATCGGGGCTCTCGTCGCTCAACCTAGTGAGACTCTACAGTTTAATTCGTGTAGCGATTAAGGAGGATTACTCTGGAAGTAACATGCATACATACATAGGTATGTACATATGTACACGTGTATGCGCGATCGAGTAGGTCTACCCTGAATATGGCGTCCCATCCAGCGTGGGGAAATGAGGGGATGACCAGAAGAACTAGAAGGGATATCGTGTCATCCGTTCGAGAAGATACTTACTTCATTCTATTCTAGTCTTGCTGACTTCTTCTTCCCCCTTGTCCCTCGTTCCCCATAAGATGGGGATTTCTTGGTGTCCACTGGGTCGCTAAAGTTGCGGTTGCGGCTGACCATTCGGCTTATTTCGGTATGCTATCCTCGCTACAGTACTCTCTCCAGCCATGGGGTCCCAATGATGTAACTGCAAGATAAGACTCGAAGAATAATACTCCAAATCAATAAGCCCTTACTCGAATAGATGCATGCTGAAGTTGGAGGAGTTCATACCTAACACGATAAATTCGCGAAATAGAGCCCAGGTGTACCTACCTCCTAGCGAAAACCAAACCCACCTGCACCGTTTCGCTCTTCCCCGTAATGTGGCTAGGACCCAAGTTGGCGGGGAGAATTTAATTTTAATAGGCTACCCAGGTACCCAGGTAAGTTCGAAAAGCTCCCTTGCTTTCCCTCCTCTTTGAACGCAACCTTTGTATCATAGCTTTTCTCGGCCGGCGCAACTTCCTCCCATGGGGATTTCGTCCCATGGGGTTTTCCTGGGCATATCCATAGAAGGCGCTGATCGTCGTTTTGCCCAGAGAAAACGAAAGGGAGACGTCTGGTCTTTGTCCTTGGCCATGCAAGCCAACGACATTTTTCACAGGAGTTCACGAGATATATAGTATGATAAAATCTTGGGTGAACTTAGTGAACTGGCCAGTTGAACCAATAGGGACCTGTTGGGACCGGAAGGGGGCCAGTAGGGGTTGTGTGGCACCGCATTCGGGGTAATATTTTTTTTGTTCTTTTCCTTTTTTTTGCACTCTCACGAGAGCTACCTAGCCACCATAACGTCAGTATCTACCTACCCTGCAAACATCTCGCCAATCATCGTCACCACAACTCGCATATTTGATCCTAGCAAGCTCCAGGGATCCCATTCCTTTTCCCCCGCACAACATAGAAAGATATCCCTAGCCTGCCTAGACTTTGAAAGGTCTCGAGGTTTGGGGTCATGACTGAACTGGAACTTGTTGTTAGCTTGGCCTGCTTACTCACCTACTTACCTGTGTATAGTACCGTACCGGTAGACACCACATTATAATAACCTGTTTGCTGCTGTGCCGCCTTTTTATTTTCGTTCCCGGGTTTTATTCCACTCACCCCCGGACTCGTTTATATACGACCGGGCCCCTCGCGACTCTGGTCTTTGTGTGTTCTCTTGGGGTCAACAACGAACACCAATATAGATTGTAGTCACCTTGCCCATAGTTAAGCAATGGCGACACCCGCAAAGGAAGAAGGCGCTTCGTCGCCTTACCACAATACCTATAGACACGCGATCGAGGATGACTCCAACATCCATCCTCCACACTATGGAATGTCGCCCAGAGAGTATCTTGCTACGCGTATCACCACGCTGAAGCCTCCAATGACGAAAGCGCCCAATCCGTTCCACTTGATCCGAATGCTGAACCGTCACCAATGGGCTTTCTTTGGCGTCGCATTTTGGGCTTGGGTACGTCTTAACAATCTCAGCTTCCAGCCAGTCCGCAATTTTTTTTTGGTTTTCTGCTGTTGTTACTAACCATTGCTCAACGTAGACGTGGGATGCTTTCGATTTCTTCACCGTATCGTTAACCGTAGACGATCTGGCCGAGGATTTCGAAAAGTCCAACACAGATATCACCTGGGGAATCACACTCGTCTTAATGTTCCGATCTGTCGGGTCCATCCTCTTCGGTATCGCATCAGATCGATACGGCCGAAAGTGGCCATTCATTGTTAACAACATCCTCTTTATTGCGCTCGAATTGGTAAGTTGTAACGTCAATTGCATCAATTGCATCGCTCGTCACACATTTCTTGCATTGATAGGAGCTCCACCCCCAGAAACGACGTCGTCGCGTGGCACCGCTTAAGCTTGGGATGTCAATCAATCTCCCACATCTTGGCGGCGCTTGGCGCAGCGTTGGCAAAAGCTTCGCCGTCGTCAATCCTCCTACTAGATTAGTTTCCGCGATGCTTTGTGTTCCCGTTCCCGTTTTAAAATCCCCGAATGTGGATAGGTTAAGCATAAATCGCTAACTCCGGTGGACTCTTAGGGAACCGGTTTCTGTCAAACATACAGCCAATTTCTGGCCTGCCGAGCCCTCTTCGGTATCGCCATGGGTGGTCTATACGGAAATGCCGCCGCTACCGCCCTCGAAGATCTACCAAACGAAGCACGAGGTTTGATGAGTGGTATCCTTCAGCAGGGTTATGCATTCGGTTACCTTCTCGCTACAGCCTTTGCTCGTGGTCTAGTCAATACCACATCCCATGGCTGGCGTCCATTGTTCTGGTTCGGTGCAGGTCCGCCTATCATCTTCATCCTCTGGCGTCTCATTCTCCCTGAAACCGATACGTATGAGCAGCACCAGGAAATGCGACGTGTTAATGGAAGCGTCGGAAAGACCTTCATAAAGGAAGGAAAAGTTGCACTCAAACACCATTGGATGCTTCTTACCTACTTGGTCCTTCTTATGGCTGGTTTCAATTTCATGTCGCACGGTTCTCAGGACTTGTACCCGACGATGCTGAGGAATCAGTTCAACTTCAATTCCAATCAGGTCACCGTCACTCAAGTCGTTGCCAATCTAGGTGCCATGAGTGGGGGTGCCGTCGTGGGCTTCTGCTCGCAAATTTTCGGTCGTCGTCTCAGCATCATCGTCATGTGCATCATTGGAGGTGCCTTGCTGTATCCATACACGTTCGTTTCTAACGAAAGGATTATCGCTGCTGCGTTTTTCGAGCAATTCTGTGTCCAGGGTGCCTGGGGTGTTATTCCTGTGCATCTAATGGAATTGTCTCCTGGTGCGTTCCGAACTTTCGTCGTCGGTACTAGTTATCAGCTCGGAAACCTCGTTTCGTCTGCCAGTTCCACCATCGAAGCTACCATCGGAGAACGCTTCCCTCTTCCACCAAAGGGGACCACGAAGCGATACAATTACGGCATCGTCATCTGCATTTTCATGGGCTGCGTATATGCCTACGTGATTATCTTGACACTGCTAGGACCTGAACATCTGAATAGGAATATGGATGTGGCCCATGATGCAGATGCTGTCGAAGCAGCGGGCCAAGAAACTATCGCTAAGGCGATAGAACATACACACCCAGCGCGGGATGCATCTGGCAGCGAAGATGGCGATACGGAGAAAGGAACAGCCAGACACGCACCCTAGGGATAGATTAGCATTGAATCGGAGTAGGTTAGAGGCGGCTCGGACTGCCACTCAGCTGCGACATGATGTTGAGCGAGCTGCTGTGGTCACCTTGATGAGTCTATGAGTGCACATGCTGAGACAGCTCAGTGATTGAGGGACATGGTAACTCCTTTCGCTCTTGTTTTTGATAGGGATTGAATTTTTCTCTATTCTACTGTCGCGCAAATTATGCAAAGAGAGCGGATGTAAGGACGGGAACACGTTTGATACCACAGGGCAACTGGATGACTTAGGGTAGCGGTAGCGGAGCAGCCTATTTCTTTCACCCTGGCTACGCCATGACGATGATGAACGATCAATAATATTGTGTTTGAGAGAATCTTCATCAGTTATACACGCCCATGAATTATCTGGGAGTTAATCTCCCTTTGTATGCTCTCTTGAGGTGTTACGCGTAAGCTTAAAAGTCCGAGAATTTACACGATGCGAGAGTGGGTTGCATGTACAGATACGTGACTGCCTGTTTTCGCTATTGGTGCGACCACGATGTCTTGGGACGACGACTATCAAGATGTGATTGTGTAACTGGTGATCCCTTGGCCTCGAGCACCGGAGGTTCCTGTTGGCATATGACGGCCTTAGATTTTCGACCGAGGATAGCTCAGGGGTTGTCGACCTGTCCATCTAGGGAAGTAATTAGCAAGAAACATCATTCCCTAGTTCCTCTTGGCTTTCTTGGGTTGAAATATGGCGCCTGGGTAGTGGACAAATCTCCTTTGTTGTCTCGTCAGCCAAGACGGCATACCCGAAAACGGTTGGCGTCAGGATAGACACTTGCCTCCTAGATATGCTTTAATTTACAGCGACGAGGCTCTAGGTACTTTGATCAGCACAGCAATTGGATCCATAGACTAATTGATACTGCTATCCTTTTCTCTCCATGGCCAAAGATAAATCGCCATGGCAGCATCCCAGCCTGTACGGCGAAGATACTGAGGCGAGTTAGACTTAATCTCTCACTCCCAACAAGCACTGACACTAACTTGACCAGGAGCATATTCACTCCGCTCACAACAATTAAGATGGGAATACTATCTGGTTACTAGGTAGGGTGACTTTATGCCAGTGCACATAGAGGTAGGTAGGTACTTTCAACGCGTTTTATACCCCCGCCTCGATAGCAGTTTCTCAGGCCATTGAACGAAACAAAACATAGCTCCCCTACACGTCATCCAATAGTATAATGTAGTGTTGAAGGTAACATGGCCCCCAAATCCATGGTGCTCGCTATCACGTCACATATCTCGTTCCTCTCTTGTAGGACAATCTTCATGTTCCACGTCCTCATTTGGGAGGTATGTTCCCTATGCCGGCGTCCTATACTACCTATACCGAGTAGCAAGTAAATAATTCCAAACCTTCCATATCTTCGTTGATCTGGATTGGATCTTCTATATGAAGATGGACATAACATCACCAACCTGCATATCTCAGTAATGTAACTTGGTCCAGTTCGTTCCATATTCCGGAAGGGCGTGATTTGTTTTTCTGTTGAGCAGTGCGGTAGCATTGCTCCTGCAGTGTCACCGCCTGACCCCGATGCTGCCCGCGGCAAGCGAGAGATACAGTCTCCCCAGTCATCGCGCAACGTTCCTGTAGCCGTGGATCTCAATTCTGCCGTTAGTTCTTTTAACCAGCTAGATCGCTGCTCTGACTCCAATATGAATCCCACCCCAACAATAGCTAGGTACGTAGTACGTTTATGTGCAAAGTTCGCCGAAGCGTGCAGAAATCCTGTATATAAAAGAGTCATTATTAGTGCCAAGCTGCTATCGTCAGAGACACCGCTCTTTATACCCTTACGAACGGGTTACAGATATCTGAGTCGTGACTCTCAAACGTCAGTCATCACATTTACGAATCTCGGCATCTTAGTGTCCCACAACAAGACTGGGTACCTAAATACCTAGCATACCTCTATAAAGACGACAGCCCTGTAGTTCTGTAGTTGCATATGTCTTCCAAACAATCTAGGCCTAGCTGTTATCCTGCAAGTGCGAATCAGAATATGAAGCCGGCTCGCTTCTCTGTGGCGGCTACCGTGGGTGAAACGGGTCGGGTCTACGGCGGTTTCGGCAACGTGGAGGTGAGGATAAACTTATGATTAGGTAGGTGACTACCACTAAATTAGGTTCATCACGTAGTATCTAGTAGTTGTGATGAGTATGTTGGTACTTTGACTTACGAAGCTATTCTGGTCTGTGTGTTGAGACGACCGGCCACTGAGCAGGTTAAGTGAGTATTGATTTACCGCGTTTTGTCCTAATCCAGATAATAGTTGTAGAAACACCCTAAAAAAGTTGATGATGATAGTAGCTGTTGAATCGTAGGCAATTAACTTCGGAACAGGCAGTGCATACAAGCAGATCCATCATCTATATAACACAAGATGAAGCACACTGGGGCAGAGAAGGTGGCCGCAGATACTCTCCTAGCCTTTTGTACACAGACTTGGGCCCTTGTTATCGAGCTCTTTTGATACTGCCCTGAATATGATATACCCAACACAACGTTATTAAAGAGTTATATCTTCTTCGCCCAGTCGCTCCTTGCAACCCAGCTCCTTAGTCTCTTTCCGTAGATGTAGCTAGGAATGGTGAGAAGGCTGATCCCTAAGTTTAGGAATGCAATCCCCATAAATAGGGTCTCAGGTCCGAACTTTGCGAGCAATCCATTCCCAATGGTCGATGCAATGAAACTCAGAAGGGCTTTGACGAAATTGATAGTCACAAATGCCTGGTTAGCATCTTTGGTATGACAGTCGATAACATAGCTAATCGAAGCCTGGGAGGCGAATGGCACGGCTATGGAGTGCATCGTAATCCACACCAAACACCACGCCAGGGGCAAACCCCTGGAAGAAGCAATTCCGAATCCGATGAAACCTGCTGTTGAAAGTGGTATGGCAACAGCCATGAGCACGAGGCGGAATTCGGGCTCGAAAATGCCGCCATTGCGCTTTGCCATCCAAACCGGAATGGCATCGGCCATCCACCCGGAAAGCGGTGAGAATACGAGTGCGGCTATCGCCAAGGGAATGTTCGTAAGCCCAATCTGAGCCGGGTTGAGGTTGTACGGGGGAGCGGAGAAGATGTTGACGGATAGGACGCCTATCATTAGGAGCCAACAGAAGAAAGAGGCGTAAACGAGGGTCGAAAAGATTACGGCGGGGAAGCAGATTAAGGGGAAAGGCTTAAACACGCCCTTCCAGAAGGAATCATCAGATAATCGGCCACGAAAGAGGCGAAGTTGGCTCTTGTAGCTCTCTTTAGGCTCTCTGACTGGGTCATCACCCTTTAGGTCTTTGAGGTCCACCGACGATGCGCGCGAATCTGGGCGCCCGTCATTGATCATACCAGCGCCGCGCGGCTTTGAATATGTGGTTTCGACAACGACGAAGTACATGAGGGGTAAGATCAGGCAAAAGATGAGCGCGCTGATGGCGAAAGTTCCCGGGATGCCAAGCGACTCAATGATAAACCCAGATATGATCTGGCCTAGCAAAACGCCGGTCCCTAACATGACACCCCAGAGTGAAAGACGGAATCCTCTTTGATGAACGAAGAACAGATCAGACACCGTAGACGTGACCAGCGTCTCCAAGGGGGCGGAGGCTATGCCCTGGAAAATGCGCATCGCTGCCAATGAAGCGAAAGACTGTCGCATCTATTAGTCTGGTGGATGAATGAAGGTATCACGGGGCAACTTACGTCCGCAAAAGTCCCCCAGACGTTAGATATCAACAGAAGTATTGTAGAGATCACAAAAAATGGCCTCTTTCCCCAAATATTCGCTCCAGAAGCCGTAAAGAAAGTGACTGCACCGGTAAAAAGAAGGATAGAGCCAACCATAAAAGTAGAGACAGTGTCAGGGTCAACCTTGAACTGCTGGCTAATGAGCACCAAACCCGGGGAGATCATAGGGCCCAGCCTGTGTGCGTTAGGCCATTGATGTAGTTCCAAGATATCTCCGCTGGATTGACTTACGATGTTGTGACGCCGGAGCTGAAAGCGAGAATGAGCATGATCGAGTTCTTCTGTATCATTGACCACTATAGCCTTGTATTAGTCGAGGTTTCTTTAGGATTCCGCATTATGGACACTGACGTTGAGCGGGTCGTTCGGCGAGTCGCTCGGCTGAGGAACAAGAATTATATTGCCATCTCTTTTTAATTCACTCGTACTTGCTAGAAGTAGACGTTTAGCTCAGGTGATGCGATACGGAATCATGTTCGCGACTGACCTGCGTCGAAGGACGGCCCTTGCTCTTCCCCAAGCTTCGAGGTTCCTGGAGGCCTGTCCAGGTGCCTGTCTTCTAACACCCCGATACCCATATTGAAAGAACGAAACCCAAAAAAAGAAAAAAAGGTCTATAGAAATACAGAAGAGGAAAAGAATTAAGTTAAATAAAAATGTAAAATACACTGCCAGCAGTGTTCCCAGTTGAGTAAACGAAGGCAATGAAAGAAAGAAAAGAGATGGTGGGAAATAAGGAAACATATCAAGTCGTCGACATCGTGAAATACTTATTTCGATGACCCTGTTGAGGATCTACTCACAAGGATAGTTGATTGGTAATACCTAGCCACCGCGCGTTCGCTGAGTAAATTTACATATCTGTCCCTTGTGTCAAGCAGTCGATCATCATATGGACGCTTGTCAGAGAGCATAGAAGATGTCGCAGGACCAGGCGCGGCGCTGCGTTTGGTTCGCTCATTGGGGACGATAAGAAACAAGCCACATGTTTTCTCATCTTGTCTAGAATGGACCAGTGGGAAATAGAGAAACATGGCCATGGTGCTACGATATTGGCGGGTCGGGTTCGATTGATCTTCGTTTTGAGTGTTCCGACTTCGAATGTCGTCTCAAGCGCGCGGCGGGACCTCACCGCGGGATCTCCAGGATTGTAAAACGATACAGCTCTCCACACCTTGGTCGGAAACTGCCAAGCCATTGCCGATCTGGCTCGATTCATCGCGGCAATTGGTTTGCTTCTGCAGCTGGGTGCCGTGCCAATTCTGTATTCGTTCGATAAAACGCCCTATTCGGCATATCGGACTCTTGAGATGGCGATATGTATCACTGCCTTGACCTCCAACATCACTGATAATGTTTGAAGACATTCTATGTTTTGCGATGAACTGACTTGTCTGTCGTAAGCCTCTTGCTTACAAATTGACTCCCCACAGCTGTCCATTCAAAACAGAGAGAAACATTTATCACGTTGTCGATTGAATCGTGCTAAAATAATTTGAGTGAGATTAGTTCCGATCACCTAGTAAGAAGGGGAATATTTGTGACCCTCATCGACACGATGAGGCTGATGGGATTGATTCCCTATTGGCGGCCCCCTACGTACCGAATACCCTGCTAGTCTAGGTAATCGCTATTAATGTCCCCTGACTTACAGTAGGCAACCTCCCTCTCGCTCTCTTATTATATTCTCTACATGACAAGTGCAAGTTGAAATCGATTCGACTTAGGCCCAATCTCATGTATTCCAAGTACGTTTTGTTTTAGAATCCTCGATGTTGTACAACTTGAACGTTGAAAGATGATAAAGCAACAATAATAGCAGGGATATCCCCTCCCAAGTTCCGTCATGGCATTGCCGACTCTGTTTCGCCTATTCTTCCCTGCATGCATGGTATGTATGTACCTACGTACATGTCACTGCTATCCTACATAATGTAGGATCAGAAAATAGAAAAGAAAAAAAAAAGAACCTTTGAACTCTGTTGCCAAAACTTCACGATATCAAACTTCCCTCCAACATCAAAGCTTAGTCACATACTCTTTCCACAAGGCATCGTCTAGTACCCGCGATGACTTAATAGATTTCAAGGATAGTTAAGGGCGTGAACCTATAAATGATATTAGTTTTGACATATTGTTTCTTTCCATTATCACACACTAAATACCCAAACCTCATAGGTTCGCGAGCAATCCTATCTATAGCTTGGCGTCTTACTTCTCGACGTGCCTAACAAAATCAGATTGGCTCATCGGTCATCGGGAATGCCAACACACCGACTTGATTACACGGTTCATATGCAGGACCTAGCGCGGCAACGGATGCATGAAACAAAACCTCAGATAAAGCCACAGGGGCCTAGGAGAGGCTCTACGCGTGAAGGATGCTTACATGCCCGGGAAGGATTCCAGAAAATATCACAATATCCCAACGGCTGGTTAGATTTATTAGCAACGTTGAATGTATTAACCACCTAATCATAATAGGTAAATGTAGGTACAAGTCTCATTAGCTTGGACTTTTTCACTTGTCATTGGCTCCTGTCTTCTCATCTTCAACTTGTGGCTGACTCGACGTTTCCTGCTTGGGTTCTTTCTCCTTCGAGTCGTTTATTTGCTCGTTTTGATTGCTTTCTCTCTTGCCACTAACGCTTTCACTTTCGCCTTTCTCATGCCTATCCTCACCCGCGTCGTCATCAACATCGTCATCCCACTCATCTATCAATTCATTCGTAGCCTCGCCCTCATCGCCTTCATCATAGCCGCTCAACACACCTCTAGCCGCCCTCTTTCCAATAACCGGCAGCCGCTTGACCCCATTATCACTTGCTTTCTTTGGTACGACGCTCGGGTCCAATAGACCGACCTGTACTAGTACGCTGGCCTGATCCCAGTAGACATGTTCGTGATACAGTTTCCCCCCACGTAGAGTTACGATACTCACCACCAAAACCTCGACTCTCTTATTAGTGGGCGGCACTCCTGGCAGGATCCAGGGCATTTCTTGTGTATGCTTAAAAGCGATATGCAGTTCATCGACAACGCGATCCGCGCCGACTGTGCGGGAGAGCAGCGTGAGTTTCATAGATGGAGGGTTCCGGTCAATGAAAAACTCAGAGTAGAATCTCCGAAGCTCCTCCGTACCAATGCCTCCCGTTAACGTGGGAACATGGGTTACGTGAGGGCTCTTATGGGTGGAATAGGTAGACATTGTCTGTTGCAGATGCCGCGTGTAGAACTTGCCTGTGCGTCGTTGATGATCCAAGTCAACTTCACTCGTTTCATTTTTATTCGCTGAATGATGCGGACATTTAGGAAATGGGGCTATCTTGCTCACTTACCGTCAACATTCTGCTCAAGCACTCTCTCTAGGTCAACATCTCTCCGGAATGCCCGTCGTGCTGTTGCTAAGCTCCTGCTCCAACTGAGCTCTGCGCTGACCCTGTCGAACTCATCAAGATCACGTTCGGCGAACCCGGGCGTGGCATCATAGGTATAGCTTGGATACGCCATTTGCAACGTTCCCCCAGCGCCCATACCGCGATCGATCTTGCTTTTGACGGTCCTTTTCTTTCCCTGGATCCCCACCATCTGTGTCTGCTTCACTATACCAACCTCCTCGCCACTAGCAAGGTGAACAAGAACATGAATACCCCCGGGGAACTTTGTGCGTGGATCCGGGATCCGGGTAGGATAGTATGCGATGAGACAACAGAGCTTGAACTCGGGATTGTTGTCAAGTATATGGAAATGCTCTAAGCAAAAACTCGCGGCATCACCGTATGCTGAGCTCAAGGTCAGAATACAGATACCTAGCTCATGATTTTACGGGATGGAAGAACCCGAAAACCGACAGCGTTTGATTTGTTGGTTTGTTGAGGATAGGCACATACCGATGATTCCATAAGTCTCACAGGGACCTAAGTTAGTCCTGCCGAGTGATTCTAGCTTCACGCGATACTCGTTGCCGCCGTCACCCATAGGGATGTACTTGACATCGAAACCCTCATCTTTCCACCCTCTCAGCGTCAACATATCAAATTCATCGCTCTCGGCAGTGACGTATAGTTTAGGGGGTGATTGAGGGAAGTCGCTGGACAAGAAACCAGGGTCATTGTGATTGGGTCCCATGCTTGATGAGATAATCCCGATGTTCCGGTTTCCGCGGTTTGGCATGACGGCGTCGACGATTCTGGGAAGGTCGATTTCCATACCTACTCATACGCAAATGAATATTCGATGTAAATGATAAAGCTCTTGAAGGCAAGTAATTATAATGACAATAATAATTAATTTTGGGACCGAATTATCTACCACATTGAGTTGTCTACCTGTTAGGAAGAACTATTCTTGAAGGGCATCAAAACCAAGTCATGGGCGTTAACTCAGCATGACATCATCGCTGACTACAAAAACCGGTTCTTGGATGCATGAAAATGAACGACACACCTAATCAGGACTACATCTAAAGTCAACCATAACGTCAGGATGAGATGAGGTAGAAAAATTAAGGGACAAATTCTCTAATTGAATACCATAGGTAAGAAATTTCATAAAGCTCACACCATACCCTCTGTCTTTACAGACGAAAATTTGGTGGAGGCAGTGAGATTTGATTATATCACGACCCCATCAGCTAACGTCTACTCTTCGTTGACTTCTACCTATGTACTTAATCCGTTTGGTTTATATTAGTTGCCTTAGATACCAGGTACATACTGTAGAATAGTCAGTAGTACTTTATTATGGAGTTAGGGTCTGAGCAATCGACTATTTCAGGAAGTACTTAGCCAAGTTTGTAGGTCAGTATTCCATGTTCTCTCTTATACCTGACTCTTTACTATACCAACAAACCCGGAGCCTCTTTTGGTAGATAGAAAGATGTTGCTCAGTCATCTTGAGCTTCCTGAGCATCTTAGGGGAGTAAACTTTGATCTCCTAGGTTCGTAGATACGTAATATATGTTTAATGTTGGGGGTTTCCTTGAGTTGTTGCGCTGGATCAGAAAAAGACTATATATATGTGTGTATATAAGGTACCTAATAACTTAGACAGGAAGGCTGTGATGTCTTTATCCTGTGGGATGACCTGTGCTTTGTGTTCCGGAGAAACTTCGTGGGAAATCTCAGGCCGTCGCGTCGCGTGCTTACCTTCGCGTAGGTCCAAATAGGAACAAATAGGAACGTAGACATGTAATTTCCCAAATCACTAACCGTCCTATTCGCCGAACTAGGCAGTCACGTACTTGGTCTAACTTGGTCTAGATAACAATGTGAGTGCTGTGTGGTCTTTTCTACAAGAAGGAGCGCCATTACCAAGTGGTCCTTCGGTCTCTGACTTGTTAGGTGCTCCTAATTTCAGCGTTCCTGCCCACAACAATATATCAAATAATTTCCTTGAGAAATTCATAACTTCTGGTCTCTCTTTTTACAACAGTCTTTTGTTCGTTAACGTATCTTCCTGGAGGTTTCAAATCATTACATTTGGTTCTACGGCTCGCTACCTAAGAATTTCCTGCGTCACTTGACCGTTAATTCTGGGACTCCTTCTCTTTATCCCCTACAACACACCAACTAATTTTACCCTCGTTCTTCTTTGACTTATTCACCGCGATAATGGCACACGAGAACAATCTTCAGAGCGTGCCCAACGAGATAAAGTGCATGGTTATGGAGAACACTGATATCACCTCAGTTCGCGCACTCGCCTGTACTTGCCGACACTTTCGTGACATCTACAAGGAATGTCACGGCCGTATTATCTATAGCATCACGCTAAATGCTGTAGGAGAAGACGTCCTGCCATTCGCCATAGCCCGTTATGCCGCCATCCAGTCCGATTGGAAAGCCCAATGGCCGTTACCAAACTTTGGTGAGCTGATGGAGGAAGTCCACCGGTTCGGACGCAAATACCTCCTTCGAACTAAGAAGGAATTGGCAATCCATCCCGAGGACTTCTCCTTCGCCATGGCCTCAGAAATCATATCCTTTCATTCTATCGTCGAGAAATGGTCGCTTGCGTATGCCCGCTCGTCAATGGACAGCATGTATAAAGAGAAAAAGTCTTCAGCCCCAGAGCCTTCCGCTGGAGAAATGATTAGAATACAAGTCGCATTATATTCTATGGAAATCACTGGGGAGCTCCTACCATTCAGAATCCGTGATGAAGATTCGGACGATATAGTTTGGGATATGCTCTGGCATTATTTCTCACCCTTGGAGAATACGCTTGCTTGGGATATTGATGATTTCCTTACCGAAAAGATAATTACCGACAGTAAGTCTAGCTGACCTGCCCCCGCGCCCGGAATCTGACTAACAGAAAGATGCAGAATATCTTCAAGCATTCCCCAAGACGGCCTTTGGTGAAGATCTCATTAAGACATTTCTGACGAAATACGGATTACGCGGACTTGATAGATTGAATCACCGTGACTCTTTACTATTATCTTTCCTTCACCTTGAAATCGAGTTGGTCGGACGCCCTTTACGCTCAGAACGTTACTGCATACACGATGCGGATGGCTGTTCGTGGTTGAAGCCTGTTGAAGGAGACGTAATGGTTCGATCCTACGACATCGACCATATTCTAGCGGCGTTTCCCCAGGAGGATAGAGGCCCATGTAATAATTGGTTCTTTAGCTTGGCCATCATGTCTCTGAGTGAGCTACTGAATGAGACACTACACAACGACATCGTGTTTCAGATCTCGTGGTGGGATTTAGCTCGAATCCATGCTGTCTTTCCCAGCTTCCTTCCCAGCATGGAGTACATGCAAGCGTTACTGGAACACGAAGAATACGATGCGTCGCCCTACACCCTAGAGACGGACCCCGATTTTTGCCGAGAGATAGGATATTATTAAATATCAAGTCGCGGGTTACGCCTGGTAGACCGGCTTTCCATCTACGGTAACGTCTACCATGGGGTTGAGCGGGACGACGTCTTTCTCGCGCCTCAGCAAGACCTCGATCCTCTGCTCCACGCGCACCCACCTCAATATCTACAACCCGGTTTATAAGTCTCTCCAGAATTCCGTATCTGTCGATCCTGATAGCCAAACGGTTGTTAGCACGCTACAAGATGTACTTTAAGGGAGTGGCATGATGGTTGCTCGGGCACGGAGTTGAACCAGGACATAATGACATGCTATTGATCTCTTCTTTAAGGCACCTTTTCACGTGGATAAATGAATGGATTGAGTTTTATTACCATCCAGTCTAAGGTAAATCGAGTCTGGCTACCTATGTAGATACCTGCATATAGCAAGAAAGGTACCCTTGTTATTGCTCTGGGTCAACTTGGGCTGTTAAACTCAACGTAGGCATGTGTCAGGGTATAAAAGTGGGGCTGCATGTATATAAGGGGTGCACCGCACCCGTGAGCTGCAAAGGGGCAGGCGTTAAGAGTCATTGCTATCTACCACCTACCTAGCCTCAGCCTAGCTGCGAGGAAACGTCTACTGCTTTCACTCTGTGCATGACTTATATCACGGGCTTACACTCCCTTCTGACAGCATGCTACCTTAATGAATGACCCCTTATCGTGAGTCTTATAAATGTTCATAGTTGTGATCTTAGGACTTATATTAATTAGCCTCATCTCAGCTTCTCATTGCATCTAATTATCTGAGACATGAGCTCTTCCTATTACTAAGTAGTACACTATTCGGACACAGACTGGTGTATTTATGGAAGTAGAACTGGGCAGTCATTTCAACCATACACACATTTTAGTCCCGATCAAGAGAGTTGAGTTGACCTGGGTAATTAGTCGTCTGACATCGTGTTCTCGTGAATATACGTGTATCATATGTATACAGTCGCCAGTATGTTTATTCAGCCAGCATGACTCCAATACGGTCAGACCATCTCCTATGTCGGTAAAAAACCTCATCCGTGAAGAAAACTGAGTCTAACCCCCAAGGATATAGAACAGAAGCTATGCCGAAAGCCATTCGAAGCTAAAGTAGATCCTCACTTTCGGCCTTTTTGTTGAGACTCTTGGTGAGGTTCTCAAGAAGTCCCTTCAGCTCCTGCACTTCGTCTCTCAGCTTCTTCACCTCGACCACAGCTGGGTCATCCTCGACATTGGCTTTGCTATCAGCAACCTTTTTCGCCCATCCTTCTCCTTCGAAGTCTACTTCACCGGCCATCTGCTCCCATTCTTCTTCGGTATCATCATCTTCCTCGCCCCTTCTCCTGTTGTGCCGAATCTCCTTAGCCATCTTGACCTCGAACAAGGCAGAGCAGAAGAGTAATGGGAAGTAGATAATTCCCATTACGATATCGTTGAGGCGCTCATACTGCTTCTTCGGCATCCACCATTCAAAGGGAATTATTAAGAGAAAGATTTCTATCAAATTGAACGGAGCAATGAAGACATTTTCATCGGGAGCGCGTACGAATTGCATGGTCTTCTGAGAAAACAGCGCGAGGAACTCGTCATCAGCGTTGTCGTAGATGTCCTCGTAAGCGCTATTGTAGAGTGCAATGAGTATGTTGAGCAGGATGACCATGACAACAAAGGTAAAAAGGTAGTAGAGGATGATCCCAAACGGTGGGCTGAAGCGCTCGAAACCACTGAAATCCGGGCTCTGCATGATAGCGTTAGCCATAGCTTGTAGGATGAACATGGTGTCTTCTCCGGCCATATCGTCCGCGTAGTCCATGCCTATGAACGCTTGGAGAAAACCGATGATGATGACGATTAACAGAGCAAAGAAAATGATGCTCTCTTTCATCATAACCTTAAGCACAACAAGCATCGCTCCAAAGAAGCGGAATGAGTCTAGATAGAGTAGTAGGCGAACCCAGAACATAGGCGCTGTGAATGCGAGAAAGTTGTACGATAGTTGGTTGAACTTCTGTCGGGCATCGCCATCATCCGATGAATGGCTGAAGGCAACTAGGCGCATAGCTAGCGAAACCATCAATAACGAGTACAGGACATTGTTGAAGGCGTTCCAAAAGCTAAGGATGTGATAACCGGCTTTGTAGAACTTTGTTAGTTCGTCGAAGATGAAACCAAGGGTAAAAATATAGAGTAGAACTTCAACAAAGTCAAGATCGCCACCCGGGTTAATGGTGTTGATAGCGCCAGTGTAGAGTGCCAGGTAGATGATAGAAGTGATGAGCTGGAAGGCATTCTGGTATATGGGAGCTCGCATGCGATCGGGATCTAGATGTGGGAGGAAGGCCGTGTTGTCGCGATCCTTGTAGTCGACAAAGCTTGCAGGGTCGTTCTCATCCTGGACTAGCCAGCCTCTCCAGAGATAGTTGATACATTTCTGGTAGCCTGAAGAACCGATTACACGTAGGGCATGTAGATCAACGGCTTTCTCGATAACGTTGACAGGTGGAGTAGGTTCCCCGTCAATAACAATTGAGTAGCGTTTGAGTAAAACGGACTGTAATAAGTAGGGTATATCGTCCTCGCTCTCGATAATCTGCTTCGCGATGACCTCACAAGCTGTAGCACGGACCTGGTGGAGCGAGGCATCCCAGAGTTCAACTAGAGCTTGGTGTTTAAACCAGTGCTTGACGACTAGGAGGCAGAAAACTATGCATGGACGATTCTCTGGTCCACCAGCTTCTTTTGCAGCTTTGATTACCTTCGGGGTAATTACTCTGCTATGAGGTCTGGTGATACGCTGTTCCTCGAGTTCGCATGGCACGCATTGTTCGATTAGGTATCGTAGACGGAGAGCAACCTTGGTTACTTCGGGAGCTGGAATGGCAGATTCTAACGAGTCGTCTCGATGGACAGGAAGGACTTGATATCGGATGGTCCGACGTCTGTTAGCCCAGAAGCTCATGTTTAATCAAAGATGGGATATTCCAAGAAAGTAGTAACGTGAATTTTAGAGCGAATTGGTTTCGTTTACTTACGTCGTCGGCGGGAATCGTGGATAGACCAGTCGTGATGGTTATGCGACGGATGCCGATCCCAACCCAGAAACTTCCTCCAATTGAACCTTCCCATTCTTTTCTTTTTCTTTCCCTTCCTTTTAAAACGTGAGAGATCGCAATGGATTCTTGGGTATCGTCAAGGAAGCTACATGTGCCAGTTACGGGGAAAGCGTAAAGTTGATTATGGTGAAATCGTAGAGTCGCGGCGCCAACTGAAGGAATTGAATGGGACAAAGAGGAGAGGCAGAAGGGACTTTGAACTAATGCGACAACAAAATTGGAATTGAACTAATGTAGTAGCTAACCAGTATTCGATCTAAATGTGGAAATGGAACACATCACGAGTACAAAAAAAGTAAACCTCAAGCAAGTCAAGATATTGGCGCTTGAATAATGCAAATTTCTTGATTTTGTTTGGGTTCCGGCTCATGATGCGCTTTGGTTGGAGAATCGAAGCTCTCCTGAGTTAACATGACGTTTACAGTGGGGTAAATCTTGCATAAATCCAAATACCCTTTAGTTGAGTCTCGTGTATATACCGAGGTATATATGTAGGTAGGCAACTATAGGTAGACAGACAATTTATTGGCTGCCAGCAATCAGCCTTCAATATTTCATCCTCGCAGGTCACCAGAGTCCGAATTTTGGAGTTACACTGAACGGTGATACGGGCATTCTTACTATTCTCCCATACTTACCTTATGTACCCACGCATCATGTTATACTTTTAACCCAAGTACGATCAACAGAGAGAACATGGACATAATATATACGAATCGAAACCAAGTACCCAGGATGGGCGTGCTAGGAAAAATCGATATTCTGATTCGCTGCATATTTAACCAAGCAATTATACTTACCTACATAACTTACGAGACTCAAATCTATGTAGTCTTCGTCGTGCGTCTTGGCAATTCCGGTTTGGGTCTGCTCGTGTACCTATTTAAGTCGCTTGTATTGGCATTATAAGCAAGGGATGTAGAATGCTATACGCGCGGAACATCAATGTCCAATTGTGCGTTCCGTGACAATGGGATTCTTACCTTAGGTACTTTCTCTCCATACAACAAGTCCTTGAATAATCATATTCGAAGTGCGGCTTTGAGAGGAGACGAGAAGAGAAGAGAAAAGATGAGGTACCCGGCTATTGGGTGACGAGTTTGTCCCGTCTGAATCTCAGCTTCCATCCAACCTTATCCGATGGCGCTGCCTTCGCCATGCAAAGTCCCGGTGCGACGACGGCATTTTTCGCCAGCTTGGGAATATGAAAAATGCCTCAGACGAAATGGCGCTCCAAAATCTGCTCCTCCTCCGATCTAGAGGGTTACAAACATGCCACAGCCATAGTGCAATTTTTCTTGCTGCGGATCTAGTGCCTCCCAAGCGCGAGTAAGTCCTTTGCATGCGTACCTTTCCACCGGCTTGGGTCGATTTTGTTGGAGTGAGGCTTCACGAGTACGCCTAATTGATTGGACAATAATGTCGGTGTAGCGCTGCAGATAGTTAATCAGGACCGTTGGTTCTCCGAAGGTGCATTACATATAGCCATGGGTTTGCCGCCTTGATGCAAGACGTGGAATCGCAAGAAAGGATTTCTTCCGCCATTCAGGCCCTCACGGTTGCCTTGACGAAGATCTATTATGACTAGATTCGGTGAGAAAAGTATCGGAGCCAAGAGTAGTATTTTACTCAAAGCCTGCTTGATCGAGTTACAATGGCGGGCTCCCTCGAAAGGCTGTGTATGGGCCGCGAGGTTCAAATGTTCTTAAGGATTGGAACCTGTCGGAGACGCCGGTAAATGTAAGCGTAGGGTACGCCTGTCCGAGTAAGTACCTTAGGTATGCGTAGCCAGTCGATTCCGCTTCTAGCCTGAGACATGCTTCAGCCTCGTCTCTACTCTCTATTTTCCCATATGGACACCAGGGTTGGTTGCCTACTAGGCATTTTCCAATTTTCTCATAGGGCACACTAGCGACTCGATCAATGATCATCATACTGTCAGGCCGCCAGCGACGAGGCAGATGAGATATTTCCGCGTTGCATTGGACCTAGTAAATAGGTATCCTTTCTAGCCGCCGATCATACCATATACCTGCATCACATCACGAAAATGGGCGTCTATTTCCCAGCTGGAGGTCTCACTTTTTCGAGCTTGGTAAGGTGGCAGTGCTGCAGGCAGAAGAGGGTGGCAGGATTAGGGTAGCATTGTAAAACGAGCCGCTTGGGACATCAACGACAGGCATAGCAGGGCGAACAGCTCTACTGGAGTATTCTAAAGGTGAGTAAGGCAACCACGCAGCCGCGGCCGCTATTTATTTGGCCTATACCTTCTAGATGGTGCCTTGTAGGCATGTATAATGGTTGCATCTAAGACGACGGATATTTATGTACGTACGTTGCAAGTGATCCTAGCTTCGTGTACATTATGTAGCCTTAGGCACATTGATACATGTAGGTACACCTAGAACTGCAACAGGCATAGGTGTATGTATGGATACATGATGTATATAGTACATGTAGGTGTTGATATGAATATTGATTGAGAGTGGGATTACGATACATGTCCACGGGTAGGACCACTAGCCCAAGCCTCAAGCCTTTGGACATGCCAAGATTGAAGTACCTAGGTACCTAAACTGTGGGAATTGCGGGCATATGTACGGCAGTGGGCGCACGGTACAGTCTACGGGTAGTGGACATTGCGGACATAGTGGGGTCCATATGCCATATTGGGGGCCTACCTTAGACTACACACCTGCTACAGTAGCGTATCGACATTCATAATGTTTGTAAGTCGCAAACCATACTAGTAGAGAAGGTCCTTACATTGATCCATTGATTTTGATTGATGTTCTTCGACGTTCACCAACGTCACTCAAATTTAGTCTTACATTGAACGCAAATAGGTGGCTACCTAGCTGGCCTACATGTATGATTGGCATTAAAGCCGCTTGAGTCATCGATGATTCTACCTATTAGGTTCAATGTTATTGCCTACAAGGTATACCTACATACCTACACGTACATCAGGTACCACATGGCTGGTACGTATGTATGTGAAGCATGGGACTGGACCCTTGCCAACCGATAGCCACAACGCACTAACTTCCATCTTACCTACATGTAGGTATCTACTTTCTATATCCCATCTTCTCACAAGATGCCCCCATTCTCCAGGCGCGTAGATGGAACATGTTGCAGTTGACGCTACAGTCGTGTATCCAACCAGCATGCGTAGATATATTATACGTACATATAAGGTATGTTATGTATGTACATAAGCTACTGCACCTTACGTATATGTAGTCATTCATCAATCAACGTATTGCACATTTCTCTACATGTACATCCACGCAACGTATCTAAAGTCGAAATTATGAGTTAGCTCGGATGAGGCGCCACTGCCCGGCCATTCAATCCAAGGTTTGGTATAATCCATACAGGTCATACAGTATGTACGTACATACCTAATGTAGGTACATGTATCTATCATTTGTCCTTTCTCCTCGAGTAGAACAGGCAAGCACGACTGATATGATACCTTAAGTATTGCCGCTGTTGCCTTTGTTCTGATTTGTCTCTGTGCACGTGCCAGTAATTCCCAAGTCAATGGTACACCGCTGTTTATTCCATCTCTACCTTATTTTCGAGAGAAAAAAAATACTTCTCCCACTTACACATCTTTTTGGTGTCCTCCAAAATCGTTAGTTGTGTGAGATTTTTTCTATCTCTATTTTTCTTCTTCCAGCAACTCCCTCCCCGGCTCTTCTGCCTCTTCTGCCTAGCTCGTCTCGGTCACGTATTCTGCACTTTCGTACTGACTTCATATTCAGAGGCCACTTACGTTGCATTCGCAGCTTCTGCGATCCGCTCTCTATCTTACTCCTCCGGCTGTTCTCAGAGCCTGACGGACACAGTTCTAGGCATTTTATACATAAACCCTTGAAGTGCCACTAAGTTTCATACGCCTACCGCCTACCTGCGTCCCCTACCCGTGGACCTCGTCTATCTACTTCCGCCCCCTGGTCCCTCCATACATCCATACATCCATACCGAAGAGTCTTATTCTACCTCTTCTTAACGCGAGACCGGATCTCACTACATTATAGGTAAGCAATTTCTCTCGATCACTCATTTTCATGCCAGTGTCATTGGATGAAGTACAGATACTTGTACTGCCGTGTACAGCGTGGCGGCCGCATTTGCACTTGATGCCAGAGGAGAAAGACGGTCCAAAGAGATGCTGACATTTGGCACTGTCAATTACACAACTGATTTTTCACCCTTTAATTTCCATTTTAATTTTTTTCCTTCTTTGCTAACACGGTGTGCTTCGGTAACAGCATTAGACCAGTCATGCGCATCCACGAGGGTTGAAGTGTTTGATTGTGCCCACTGTAGAAAGGACAGGATTTTCCCCGCCTTTCATCTTCAGGCCGATATTCTCTACAGTTTGACCAAACTTCCATCGCCCTTCTTGTTTGCTTGTTTGAAACTCTCAAGCACATCGATACCTCTAGTCCCATACTGAACGCGCTGCGTGGTTGGTGCTAGAACTCTATTAATCACTTCCTGTGTAGCCAATATGGCCTCAAGCATTGATTTAAAAATGGAGTCACAGGAAGCCAAGGCCAGCCCTTCGGCTGACCGCCGCGAAGGCAATATTGCTAACAGCGACGAGACTAAGACTCGCCCAGCTGAGGACGGCCCCTCAACTACAGCTCCCGAAACAGCTAAGAAGGTTAAGGGACTGAAAGGCGACAAGAAGGCCAGTGGCAAAGCTGGCAAGAAAGATAAAAAGGCGAAGTCCAGTAAGTCCAAGAAGATATCTCCTGCTAGTAGTGAGAGCTCTTCTGGAGATAGTGAGGACGGGTTTACCAACTCATCCTCAGACGAACATTCTGAGTCCGAGTCCGAGGCCGAGGCCACGGAAAATTTGAAGAAGAAGCGACTTCACAAGAAGCGCCAGGACCCCCGGAAAACTAAGAAGAAGTCGCCCAGGTCATCGAAGACGACAAGCAAACAAGCCAAGTTACAGACTAAAGCTTCCGAGGCCGATACTACTGATGACTCGGATGCCGAAGCCGAAGGTGATTCAGATATAGATGATAAGGAGGAGGTTAGTAAAGCCTCCTTGGAGCAAGAACTCGCCCAGATGCGACTACAGGTGCAACAAATGCAGCGCCAGATCGCTTCTCTGAGCTTGGCTAGCGGTGCTTCCGGAATTCATCCTGCTGCTTCCCTCAATCAAGGTTCTCAGGGGGGCCTTGGAGCTAGTGGCTTGGGTGGATCACTCCCTTATTTTGGGGGGCTGAATCCTGCTGGTTTCGGTAACACCGGCTTGAACGGGAACTACGGTGCTGGGCTTAATAACTTACTTAACGACCCATTGGCAGCTCTCGGGAAGGCTGCTCGCGGGGGTCGTGCGCACGCTCCGCCCCCTGGTGGGCGTGGACGCCGGCTTCCTCAGAACGACCTTGGACTAGAGGACGGCGTGGGCCGCGGCAATCAGAGCAGGTCTTCTAAGCTTAAGAACGGACGTAATGGCAAACCGGCTGTACAGCGTCTTGAGTTCAAGAGAGTGGACCAAGTCTGGGATTCGCAGATCCATAACTACAAACTTCAAGACACAGCTGAGAATGCCACCAACTCTCAATACGACGAGTACCTTTTCCACGTTAGGAGAACATTTGATTGGGAAGGAAAATATAAGACTACTATCGTCGATATCAAGAGTAAGCAGCTGCGAGAAGCTCTCCAAGACGTCATAGGTAGTGTCAAGGGCGTAAGTCTGGTTGAGGAAACTCCTAAGCTGGACCCTAAGATGTTGTTCTTGTAAGTCACATATCTTTCTAATTTTTGTCCCTTATCTTTTTAGCTTGTCACTGACCACGGTAACAGATACCTCGAGGATATGCGAGAATATATGAACAACCTAAAAGAGCTTGAGCCGGAAGGGGATTCGCGTAAGGAGCGGAAGAAAGTTCAGAAGTGGATCGACGAGAAGCGACGGCATCTACGGGTTCTGATTAAATATCTCGACGCAGACCACGCAGAGACAAAGAAGAGGTATGTCATTTAAGTCCAGAACGGAAATTTGACATGGTAATTGGCTCACACATTGGATAGTCTCTATCCTATGTTGGAGAACGGTCTCATCACGTTCGACCTTCTGTGGGCGCTGTGGAAACCAAACACGCTTGCATACACCACGACGTATGGCTCCGTAGATGAGCCCCGCGTTTTTAAAGTAGAGGTTGCAGAGAAACACTATAGCATCGTCAGGGGCGAATTCTACTACATCGAGGGCAAGGTGCGTCCGTGTCTTTCATGAACGGTTTGATCTATGTTTTTGACTCTCTTATTAACGCAATTATTTTAGTACTTTGAGTATGACGGCAAGCAATTTGGATTCGGCAGCATGTCAGAGGAGATACCTGAGTTCCGCGGAGCCCGCAAGATCACGAGCTTAGGGTGTTACCCACTTAAGTACCACAAGAACGAAGCCCAGCTGCGCAAAGATCTCATCGAGCGTGGCAAGAAATTTGTCAACCTAGGAGGTGTGCACTACAAGAGCCACCAAGGCATGGCCTACCATAAGAAAAAGAAGTCCGTCATCAAAGTCAACATCAACGGCCGGGTCATGGTTGATCCGGCTATCCATCGTCGTATAAACCCCAACTATCCCGTCTCTCTCGTGCGACCAAAAGACCATGATGTTCTTAGTGACGAGGAGGATAGCGACGAAGAGGGTGAGTGCTGTGGTTGTGGGTCGGAAGATGATGATGGAGGTGCCGATGGTATGGACCTTGAGCAGGTTCCAGATGGAGACGACGGAGACGGTGGCAAGGTTAAGTATGTGACGAAGGTGTATAAGGACAACAAGGGTACTGTGCGCACCGTACGTATCCCAAAGGACCTTGTTGATCCTGGTGCTCCGAAGGAGAAGCTCGATCAAATTCCCGCCAAAGCCGATGAGGACAAGAGTGAGACCATCAAGAATGGTGAGGATGGCTCCAGCGACGATGACAAGGACACTAGCCCGCCTGTCTTCACTGACGAAGAGTACTTGATCGCTTCACCAGTTGTCTTGGGCTTCGCATTTGCAGAGAAGCTTTGGCTTGAGTTTACTGTCTCTGGCATCAAGGAAATTTCATGGAATGAGCATGCTTACGACTCGTTGGTTCTGCAACCTAACACGAAGGAGATTGTGAGGGTAAGTCATATATAATCGTCCTCTATACCTACTGGAACTTGGTTTCACTCCCCTAATCAAACATGGGATTTCTTGCTAACTTTCAACCTAAAGGCTCTTGTTGAGTCTCACAAATACCACCCAGCCGAAAGCATTGACGATGTCATTCAGGGCAAGGGCAAAGGGCTCGTCGCTGTCCTTCACGGACCACCTGGCACTGGCAAGACGCTAACAGCAGAGGGCATAAGTGAGCTACTCAAGTGTCCGCTGTACATGGTCTCAGCGGGTGACCTAGGGACGGACTCGCGCTATCTCGAGGCGGAACTACAAAAGATTCTAGACATCTGCCATGCTTGGGGTGCCATTCTACTACTTGACGAGGCTGATGTTTTCCTTGAGAAGCGCAATATGCAGGATATTCATCGGAATGCTCTCGTCAGCATTTTCTTGCGGCAGCTAGAGTACTTCCAGGGCATTTTATTCCTGACCACAAACCGCGTGCAGGTACGTCTTATCCCGTCATGGCTACTCCCACTCCCACTCCCTCTCCCTCTTCCACTCTTCGTCTCCTTTCTCATTCCTACTTCAACTAAAGGTAAGGTCAACTGACACTTGAGTTTCCCGCCTTGATAGACATTCGATGATGCGTTCCAATCTCGGATCCACATTGCGCTTCGCTACGATGACCTAGATATGAAAGCCAAGAAGGCTATTTTCAAGATCTTTATCGAGCGTGCGCGGGCCGTGGCAGGAATTGACTTGACACCGTTCGATGAAGATGACTACACGAGCCTAGCTAGGCACAACCTAAACGGCCGCCAGATCAAGAATACGATCGGCACAGCGCAAGCTCTCGCGGTCAATAAGGGTGAACCGCTCAGCATGCGCCACATCCGGGAGGTTCTCAATGTACAGCAGAATTTTGAGCAGGATCTAAAGGGCGGCACCGGGTACCAGGAGGCCATGCGTAGCTACTTTTAACAAGTGACTTCTCCGACGCCTCCTTTCCAATAGCTATCCTAGATCGATTGATAGCTGTGTCCGAGATCATTATGGAAAGGAGCAAGGTTGGTGGTTTTATCTTGGTTTAAATAACCGTTGTTATTTGACCTGAGCCTCACCCCATCTCCCCTTCTTAGTCTGAGATGTAACAAATGCGGTTTGACAGTTGGCGGGTTATAAAAGGTTTTACGGATACTAGGCTAGATGTGGGAGAAGGGGCGTTGGTGCGCTCGCAACTCAACCTATGGGGCAGGTATAGATAGATGGTAGTAAACCAATGGCAATGCATAGTTCGTCTTTTACTCTATTCTATATGTGTTGGTGGAACGGATTATATTAGTGTACGAGGGTAAATCGCGATCGTAGCTAAAGTAGCGAGCGTATAGCTAGAAGCTTATGCTGATAGCACTTCAATGCGATGGATTTCACGTAGATCACTCGAGCCATTACTATGTCTGTCCTGTTAAGAATATCAGTCGTACTATTATTCACCATGGAAAATAAGACGGGAGAAGTCTTGGTACTCAATAAGATACTCGTTGGATAGAGACCTAGGGTATGATATCCGGCAAACCGCCTATAGATCACATAGCTCTTAGACGTAAAGTAAATGTCAAAGGCCTCCCCCTTTTCAAGAACGCCGTTCCCAATGCAACCAGTTGTAGTCTTCAGTTAGATCATTCCCTTTATCCGTTTTCGAAACCGCCTATTAAAAATCCATGGCACTTTCGCCAACTCCTTCATCATCTCCGAAGTCATCAGCATCTCCGCCATCAAAGTAGGCCTCCGCGTCGTAATCACCACCCTCATCATCGCCGTAGTCATCATCCTCTTGAGACAGCTCCTCTTCCTCCTCGTCCAGATCGATGTCTTCCTTGTTTTCGGCGTCTTCGTTGTCGCCCTCTTTCAGCGCCGCCTCTATCCTCGCCTTGCGCTCCTCCTCCGTCTCATCCTCGCGCCGTCTACGGGAAGCAAGCCCGTCGACGTCGTCGTCGCTAGCGAACGGGTCGCCGTCTACCACGACGGCCTTGCGCTTGGTGCCTCTCTTCCCGTGCACAACCCCATTCCCGGTACTCAAGTAGCCGCCCTTGGGCCCGCCGGTGTCCCTGCCGTAGAGCGTGGCCCACAGCTCTTCGGGGAAGAAGGCTTTCACGTACTTGTCGGCGCGCCTTTTTAGTTCGGGCAGCGACCGCGTCTGGTCCTCGAACTTGTTGCTGTACAGGGGGACGGCGCGGAACGGGTCGACGGTGGCGCGGCTCTTGACGCCAAAGCGCGCGTTGATCTGCGCTTGCCCATAGGTGCGGCGCACGGGGTCGGTGGGTTTCGAGGTGGCTGCCTCGTCGATAGTCGTCGTTAGGTGCCGGTGCGTATAGAAAGGTGTGCTGTGGAAGGATTTGCGGAATGCGACAAAGGCGGCGACGGAGCGCTCTTCGAAGGTGTCAAGAGGGGGGGCGTCGGGAGGTATGTATGTTTTCTGTGGTGAAACGGGCCGTCAGTATACTGTCCAGCTTGTTCGTATGATGTATGATGTATAATGTATGATATATGATATATAGGCACTTACTGGGTACGTCTCCTGGGGTTTCTCGTCAAACTGCAGAGATGGATCGTCAGCGCCGGGCATTCCCTGGGGACCCGTCTTCCGGGTCGCCCCGAAGCCGCCGCGGCCTCCTCGGCCTCCTCTGCCTCCTCTACCGCGGCCTGACATTTTGAAGCATTGAGAGTGTTTCTTCCGAGAGGGGTGGGGGGGGCCGCTGCTAATAATTGGAGAGGATGGTATGAATCACGACTGTCGTCGGATTTGAAAATCGAACTTTTGCCAAAATTTTGGCGGGGACTCGGTAGGGGTGGAGCTTGGAGCTCTTTATGGGTACATGTATGTTAGGTACCTTATGTACCGTACCTAATGGGGCATAAGAGAGGAGGTACATGTATGTGCCCCGCATGAATTGGATTAGGTACATGTAGGCAGATGCCTACCCCCACCAACCCACTAAGGTCTACACTACATAGGTACATGTAGTGTACAGTTACAGGCTACCCCTGCTTTTCTGATCTCGGGGTCTATTCCAGCAAGCGACCAACTACATACATCCATTATCTACTACGCGTCGTTCTGCCTGGACTTATACGCCACCATATAACACTATATTATATCTCAACGCTCTCTCACTCTTCTATTATTCCTGTCCCCCTTAGAGTTTACCTAGAATGAGTCGGATCGCTGTCAAGATGGATACAGACACCATCCCCGTCACCGGCGTTGAAGAATTAGAAAAGCATTTAGACGAGTTGCTAGCAGATCCAACCCTGCCGCCAACTCACAAGTTGTTTGACCATGTAGAACTTCAACTTACAGGTGCGCTTCCTTGCATAGTCATTATCATATATATCTAGTTTGAATCTGAATCTATACTAACCAAGCCTTAATAGATGCCAACATTCCTCCTTTAATCTCGAGGCTTCTCCCAAAAATCACCGAGATCCTCAAGCAATACCAACAGGACCCTGCAGTTCTGTGTAGCTTGGCCACCAAGCTGCTTGGTCCACTTAACTTCACCCAGATACTATCTCTAGCCTCAGAGGAGGCCCTAATACAAGCGCTACGGTCTCCTGCCCCATCCGCGAACATACTTGCCATGGCTGTTCTTGAAAAGGCGGCCAGGTCACCAAGCGACGCCGCCATTCTGGCTATGATGAACAACGTTGTCACCAATTTTCTAACTCAGTGGCTGAGCGCACCGCAGGTTGAAGTTGGCGAGAAGGGTTCTAAAGTCTTGAGTGACCTTCTAGATGTTGACTGCGACACTCGACCGTCGGATGGAGTATCTGTCAATGGGATGGAGATTGCTGTGAGGAAGCCACCCGGTCAGGGCCTTTTGTGGCGAAGAATCTTCCATGATCGCGACATATATGACCTGATATTGTCTCTCTGCAGTAGTGGTACACTCAGCACTCAGCAACAGTCGCTCGCTCAGGGTCGTTTACTTAGAGTCCTACCACGCTTAGCAGCTCTCAACTTCCGTGCCGTTACCTGGACAGACTTTACCGACTTAAACCAGCGCTACGCCAACTTCTCGGACAATGGTGGATTACTACATTTTGCTGCTTTATACATGGTCGACAAAGAAGACATGTTGGTGCACCTCAACCTCATTGACTTCTTCGAAGCTCTCTTGAGTATTCAGCGGATCACGCCATTCTCTACGTACAAGATGGATACCCTCGCCAAGCTCGTGAAGGATGCTACTGCCCAAGACAACGTCCTGAAGGCTGCAATCCTCACTTTACCCGAGCGTACGGTGCCTGAAGAAGCTGAAGACCTAGGTCGATTCATCAAGGAGATCTTGAATTCTTAATAAATATCAAAAGAGGATGGTACCTACACCGTCCTGCTGTTCTCAATATTCGAAGGTGATGATATAATTGGTACAAATCAGTTCCGGGTATACTTCTATGAAACCAGTATTGCTACGTGAACTTCCATATTCTAACAACTTCATTGCAAGAGCCCAAGTCCCCATACAACTCCTAATTCTCATTCATGTGTACTCAATCAGCAACGGCAGCCTACCCCGTAAAGCTCAATACTAACGTCCTGGTTTTTGATGAACGGCATGCGACCAGTATATCCCTTCACGTTAGCCATTATAGTTGCGTCTATCCATCGGCCTATTGGTGGTGGCCTTCTGAAAAATTCCATGTCGTCCAGACTTCTCACACAGAATTCTCGTTCCTCCTCGTTTGCAGATTCGTAAGAAAATGCTAGCGCGGCCGTGTACTCGATTGCGAGGGGCCTCTGCGTCCTCATCCAGGGATAAGACATCCATATACGTTGGCTGTATTCTCTACATTTCTTCATCACACTCGGAGCATAATGTTCCAAGACCGAGTTTGCCTCTTGTATAGTTCGGTAGATGATGATGCTATACATTGCATGGATGTAGAAGAATTTCGCCGTGTCGATGTCTCGGAATTGGTAGCATCTTGGGAATAAATCCGCGCCCAGGAAATTATCTACCTCGATTATTTCGCCCGACTCCATCAGTGAAGCTAAGGTCGTTTCGTTCTCGTTCTCTAGATATTCGATCACTGGTGTCGCTCTAAGGACAAGTTCAGCTGCGGTCATGGTATCGGAAGGATCGTGGCAGAGCACACGGACTAGCCTGACCAAAGTTGGCCAGACGGTCATCTCGATCCATAGTCTGTACATGGCTTTGACGACGGGCCTTAGTGTACTACCATCTATAGCCTGTCTAAAAGCCGTTATCCACTCGTGGTGCATGAACACGCTATCTCTCCCCAGCCGTACGTCTTCTTGCAGCTAATACCGATAGATACCATTAGCTATTGGAGCCCAGTATGGATATCAAGACCTCATGTGCAAGAGATCATTTGCAACCCCAACTTACCATATTGAAAAAGCTATCAAACGTAGCGTATAATCCAAGATCGTTGAAGCCCTGCCAGGGGCCTCCTCGGCTTATGACGGCGGTTAGCCCTGCTGCGTGGTGCTCTTGATTCGCACCCCGTACGAAGTCATACGTGAGCTAGTTGTGGCACAACAGCCATTAGCTAACCGCGTCCTCAATCGTGGTAGGCATACCAGCCAAAATGGAGTTCCAAACTCACCTCAAGCTTCTGAAGTAACCATTGTGCTGCGATCGTGTCCGTCACCAGGCCTTGCTCGGGTTCTTCCAGTGCTTTTCGTAAACTCCCCAAGGCCTGCATATGCAATCGCAAGTCTAGCCACGTCTCTGGCACTAATATATCCCGCTGGCTATTGGTCCAAGATGCGACGACTAGCTCCACCGTGTGTCGCAATACTTGACTATCTGAGCCCACTGACAGTCGCTGCGGTATCATCTTTATCGAAGGGCCCCATATAACTAAATCATGGCCTGTCCCTGACGCCGCGTTTATGCAAGAGATGAACTGAGCTGCTAGTCGATCCGATGGGCTCATAACCGGTGACGGCGTCGGCGACGGCGTTGGCCTGCCGGACTTCACACTTCTAGGGCGATGTGAGCGTGCTAAGCGCATCCGGTGAAATGTCCCGGGCCCTATAGCGGCGGTATATTCTTTCATATCGACAATAATGGCCCCTCCTGGACTCGTCCGCCTTGATAAGGGGTCTTGGATCTGACTACTGCCATCGTAAGAAGATATGCTGGCGTCGTCCGAGTCGCTTGATTTGGGAGTTGGCTCCTCGTTATGGCATCCGTTGACCACGAACTTATAATTGCTCCGAGCCCCGGAACAGACCTTACCGGCCCGAGCACATGCACCACATGTCGGCCAGTTCTCGTCACACTGTTGCAGTATGTCAAATGGAGATAGTGAAGAGACGTGAATAAGACCAAATTGCTTACCTTAGTCTTCCGCAGTTTGCAAAACGTGCATCGGTTACTCTTTGGTATTCCGACCATGGTTCGGAGAGCTACTGGTCTTGGTCGGCAGCGGTTATATGGATATATCAATTATTTATAAGAGAGTCGGTTGAGGGCCCTGCCTCCTTGTTTGATCTCGTGAAGTTCGATGTCACATCAAACCTCCTGATCGGTGAGACCAGCCGTTTATTAATAATACCAAGGTATCTGGATCGTCTGGAGTGAGAGTCACATTCGATGCCGCGTCGCGTAGCTGTTCAGACTAAATTTCCTGAGGAGTGGACCGGTAGACAGGACCCTAGGACTTCCACACCTGATGAGCCACGATACGAAGCCTGTCGTCAGGGGCCTGCAGCAAGGTACAGCCCATTAAGGTTGGGGCTCTGTAACAGTATCTCCGGACGGCGGTCAGGGTCAGGGTCAGGGTCAAGGTCCGAACTCTTTCACCCCCACGTGTAAGTTAACCTTGGTAGAACTCAGCTGTGCCGCGGAGGAATCGAGTCTTCTACGAACATCTAAATGTCGTTCGTAACAATCAGTTCAAGACTGAATAGCAGCCCCTGATACAGTTGTCGAATTTCGATGCTTCATTCATAGCAATTGTGTCTAGCTAGGGCTGAGTCATGTAATAATGAGCTGAGCGACGGGCAATGCAATATAAACTAAACTTGGGTACCTTTCCACGCCGCTTATCTGGGGAGCTGACTTGTGAGAGGAGGGAGACGGACATACATGCTATTACTTAAGCGTGTTCCGCCCTCTTCCGGTAAGAGATCTACACTCGTTTCTAGAGCCCACCCTCTCTCACGTAATCACTTTGAATTGTATGCAGCATCTACGTCGCTAGAAAGCTTCGACTGTCCCGTCGTAAGGCTGATTTTCGTCCCAATACGCCGGTTCAACTCAGGGGCAAAAGAACAAGCTTTGGGCTGTGAGACGAGAATTTCGGACATAGCCGGATTGTTGACGGTCGTGGCTTTTGGGACTACACCCTGAATAGTAGTTTTGAGTGATAAAAAATATCTCGAGGCGCAATGGTACATAACATTAGTACCGAGTATCCTATTTTATTTTACCCTTTGTTCAAGTCTATAATCGAACCCTTCTAGAATACTGTCGACACCTTCATCTCCACTCGCTCATGGCTTCCTATCTAGGCAACGAACTACAGAACTGCCGATGGTTCAGAGGGGAAATGGACTGTTGACTTATCGGAACTGGCCAATAATAGGGTGTGCGCAACATGGTTCCCGAAGAGGAAATATGTATTATGCATACCTCTACCCGAGCTCAGACGAACTAGGTCTCAACCCAGCTGATCCCCGACCCTCTCTCATCTGTCCTATCACACGACTCGGAGATGTGTGCTTAAGCTCTTCAACGAGAACTGGCACCATACGTAGGTATGGTCTCCAGGGCTGGCATTGTGAACGAGCCACTATAAGTGTGACATCATGAGCCACATAGTTCCCAGGATAGAGCACCACAAGAATAAGATTTAAACATATTATATAGATGCTAGCCCTCTTTCTCCTTCCGGAAGCCAAGCGCGGTATTATACAGTTATGTCACTCGCCTTACCTCCTCAGCTAGCTCTAGGGCCGAAGAGGAATAAAAAAAGGGGGGAGAGCGATTCGACATCCGCGTTCGACAGATCTTCCCCAATAGGCTATCACTTCCTACTTTCTACTTGCTACTATCCGCTACTATCCTGCTACCATGCGGAGCAGGTGTAATAGTGATAGTCTCTTACGAGATTGTAACACAGCATATCTCACTTACACGACGCAACTACAGATGGTAAGAATAATAGTTTAACACTCCGACGTTTCAGTCAACACGCATGGCTCGCGCTTAAAAACCCCGTGAACTCGAATGCCGACCAATACTATGTATCTATTCATTTATGTTCTCTCTACTGACCTAATTGCGTACACCTAGATATTCAACTTCACGTATCAGATGCACATAGCACGGGTAGATAGGCCATGAGAAGAGTTGACCGGGGAGTAATACGGGATCCTACCTAATCCAATCACTCTTTTCAACTACTCTGCCCTACATGCCCACCAGAGGGATCAACTCCGATTTCTCAGTGCACCCCACGCCCTGTACCGGGTGTCAAATCCTCAAGAGGCCGCTCATGCAACTCTAGCAGCCCCGAGTGCTAGGACAGGTGAAAGTACGGGTCTCGTACTAAGCTATAACGCCACAACACCGCATGATTCTAGAAGGATTTGCAGTTTGTTCAGCCCTAATACTATATGATGAGTGCTTATTCGCCCAGCCCAAGTTAAAACGTATTATGCTCTGTAACAGGCCCTACCGTAGACGTAGGCATCACGGTTGACCAGCACATACAACTTACATAATATACTACCCTTGCCCAACTGTTTTTCGTACCTAACCTCTCCAAGTTGTCATTCTGTGACGATTAGATACCTAGGTACCTAAGCCCAAGAGCTCGCGTATACCGCAATCTCTTGCAAGCCCATGCAGTCATTCCATCTAATTTTTACTCTTTACCCCCCCCCTCTTTTTTTCCCCTTTCTCGACAGAGAGCATATACTTCGGAAAGCGAGTAGGTAGTAAGTAAGCAAGTGCCGAAAGAGCGAGAGTATTGGAAGATGTGTAAGCAACAAATGTTACACTTGTGCAAGTCAACATTACTCCAAATGGGTAACGTAAGCATGCCGGCACCTACGAGCCAAACCGTCCAACGTACAACCCGACGATCTGGTCTCATTGAACCTGGACGGCACGGTGATAGAGATACCAGGAAGCGGTAAGTCATACGGAGGTCAACAGATCAGCAACAGCTAAGGCAGACTGATAAATGATAACTTACTTAGGTATACAATTCTTGATAAACATTTGGCAGACCGCCCGCTGCTCATCATCATCATCATCATCATCATCATCATCATCATATTCTTCTTCTAATCTCATCTCAGCTTAACCGCGCGGAAAAACCCCAGTGTCAGCAAAACCCTTGTGTAACCCCTTCGTAACCGCATTCTTCTCTCTCTTGGCTTGCCTCACCTCACCTCCTTCCCAAAACAATACACCATGCGAACACGACTCCATGACGCGCTTCACGTGACGGTACTCCATGAAAAGAACATCGGAGGCCGTCGTGGTAGGTAAGGGGTGTCCAGAATAATATCGGCAGAGTAAAGACGGCACCTTAGCCCGATTTAGATTGGAATGCGATCTATAGATACGAAGACCATTGCATAGGTACCCATCGAGCAGGTAGGCTAGGTTCGATAAGATAGCTTCTGGCTAATAGGCCTGTGTAGTTCATAGTGAGGCTCGCCAGGGGGAGCCCCCCAACTCGCTATAATAGCACGGAGACGTACGAGATATAATGAGATATATATATAGACTCAAGCCAAAGGGAGAACCAGCCAATCGGTTAGTATGGAACGTCCAAGAACCAGGCTGCAGGTGAAGCGTGGCAAAGGTAAACCGCCTTGCAGAACAAGGCAGGAAAAAAAAAAAAAAGGCTTGTTTAACGTATTTGCTTCAATGTACCTAGCCATCAAGTCCTCACCCTCACCGTACATAGGTACGACTGAGGCGTCTTATACATTAGGTACCTTCAGGTAGGTATCTAGGTAGATATCTATAGGTATCAATACAGTGGGCCATTCCACAGAAACCGCCAACCCGCCAAAACCCTGAAAATTGATGACATAATCTGAAGAATTGATGACATAATCAAATCGTATCTTAGGACCCTTATATTTTGAACTCTTATAACTTTATGAATTAGAGCTATATATGGATGTAATCTGAATTATTATATATATATTTAAGCTATCTATCTTATAATATAATTTAATAAGATTTGATTTAATATTCGTAGAGAGGAGATGTGTTGAAATAAAGGTGTGTTTTAATCCTATCATTAGAATTAGGTACTAAAATTATAGTGGCTACAGTGGCTATAGTGGCTATAGGAGCTATAGTAGCTACCGTATAGGAGCTATAGTGGCTATAGCGGCCATTAAAGCCACTAAAGCGCACTGGAGCGATTGAAGCTTTTTTTTTTTTTTTTTTTTTTTTTTTTTTTTTTTATAAAAAAAAAGAAATATTTACTATATGCATATCGCTCCTTATGCGCGCTCAATATGTAATAACCTAATATTCTATATCTATTATATGCATAAATTTCAGATTATGTCATTAATTTCTATGATTATGTTATCAATTTTTAAGGTTTTGGCGGGTTGGCGGTTTACGTGCAAATGGCCAGCCGTCATCAAACGCGAAACACCGCAGGACTGCGGCTTCTTGTGCACAATATGAACTTGGCAACTCGGGTTTTCGAATAAGACTTGACACAAATCTGCAGCACCCCTTATGTGATTCGTGTAAGTGAAAAATCGTTCAATTGTATAATACACCACTTCTAAACCACGTACGTAAATATGTACATAGGTACGCAATACACCAAGAAACAGGTGTATCATGCAAGAATAGCTTGCTGGTAACGGATTTCCCCCGACCAAACACCAGATATGACTGAAGTCTATTAATCGCGTCCATTTTGTTCCAATGCCCTTTGAAGACAAATCAATACTCGCGACGGCTACATCTCCGTCTTGCTTTAGGTAGACTGCGTAGCGCCACAGTGCCACGTGGCTACCGCGATTTGCGTCCGTAATAGGATCAAGTTCGCCCACTTTATACTCTCATACCACCCATTCCGACTTCGCCTACTTCAAGCTCTCCAGTCGGGGTCTCCGCGCTTATGCCAACACTGGCGGCACTCTCTCGTCGGCCGCCGGGCATGTCCTTAATCCCGAGCCCAACCTCACCAACTTTCCTCAAAACCGCAAGCAAGGCACCCCTCAAATCAGAGCTAAGTTCTTTACCAAGTAATTCGACGACTAAAGGATAAAAGGCATGAATGTGTTCACCAAACTCTTTATCGGGCCACGTAGAGTAGCCTTCAAGCACGTCAACGACGACTGGTCGCCAGGCTACAATGTTACGTTGTTGCGATTCCTCCTCAAGTGCAAGGTAACCACTGATGACGTCCTTGCAAAGAGGTACCAGAGCTTTCTCAACTTCAGGCCTATACTCTGCGCGCGAAGGTGACGTATCCGCGAACATTCTGAACAGAATCTGAATATAGGTAGCCGCGGAACCGCTCTCCTGCTTGAGGAGATTTGGCGGCTGCTTCATAAAACCTTCGCGCCATAGGCGCATACGGAGGTCCTTATCCTCGTTGAACCGTCTGGCGAAAAGGAATGATTTCTTAAGCAGTGCCATTAGCCGTAACAATTCCGTAGACGGGATCTGAGTATAGACAGCATCATTGGAGAAGAGCTCATTAACTGTCTCGATCATGAGAAGCTGGAGGACGCAACGGGAGATGATACGATTGAAGAAACGCCGTCGAGCGGCTGTCACCACCACAGGCTGCTGCTGGAGTGAAGAAGCAGGTTTGTAGTCTTCGAGACGGGCAGAACCTGTACCATTTGTTGCTTCCGCATTTGGCGTCTGAGGAGTGGCACCTGTAGCGGATTCAATTCCAGAAGAGATGCTGCCCTTATCAGTGCCGTTAATCTTTAGGGATTTCTCATCTACATGTGCCTCGCCTGTAGGTGTGAGAGGCACTTCGAATCCTAGACCATTAGGAGGCGGTGACAACGCGGCTGGGGCGTTGATAGTGGCGGCCTGGAAGAGTTGATAAGCCGTTGTCCTCTCGAACAACTCGCAAAATGCTCCGACAATCTGGGCCCAGTGGCCATCAGTGAATTTAGTCACATTCTGTAGGATCAGCTGTTGCAGACAGTTGCTCCCGATCCTGGCGATAGTATCATTCTCCTGACATATGCAGAGCGCCAGCAGTTCGAGGAAGCGATCTAACATATACTCTAGAGAGTCGAAGTAGTGGGTGAAGAGGATAATCATGTTGCGAAGGGCTTGAATCATAGTCGTCGAGAGCCACACAGACAGCTCCTCGTGGTTGAGAGCATTGGACATCTCCGGCCTCGACCGCAGAACCATGAAGATAGGGTACAGCTGCTGTCTCCATAAGATATCCCAGAAATCTGATGGAAAGTCACCGCCATATTTGAGTAAGGCTTCGAAGAAATAGTTCAATGCATTTGATCGAACTTCTAAGTCTTCTCCTGTCATTAAGACATCATGAAATGCGAACAAAACAGGAAACCAGAAACCCTCCTCGATAGAGGTACCACTCTGCTGCCTAGACAGAATGTCGGGAGATTTCAACGCATTGCCGTCTGGTGTTGAGTTGGACTTTTGCGATAGTGGGCATTCCGGAGTCTTGAGCATCTTTGGTATTATTGATTTTAAAGTCTCCATTGCCTGGAGGCTTTTTTTCTGGAATTTGATATTCTTCGAAAATTCCGTAAGACAGACGATCAAATCTGTAAAGGCACCTTGAGAAATAACAACGCCGAAGCGTGTCTTGTAGACGAGGGTGACGTTTTCATACGCCAAGTTAACGATAGTCTCGTTGGGATCTCGCGCCGCAACAGTGAAGACACCAAACATTGTTCTCCAACCAGACCGAATATTCTCGCCTCGGGCCTGGATCATCTGGATCAGACACCGTAGAGCCATGTCCTTGACGGTTAGGTTGATTGAGTTGGCCATGACGTGCTCGAAAGGTTTTAAGAAATCTTTCTGAAATTTGAACCCGGGAAGCTCTTCAATCTCCATGAAGCGCATCGATAACTGCCGCAGCGAATCAAGTGCGAAATATACGATTGCTGTATTGTTGTGACATCCTACTTTGTTGAAATGTTCGCCAAGCACCACCCAGATATTAGTCCACTCGAAACGGACACGGGTCATGTTGTAGTAACTAATCTCGACGATTTTCTGCAAGCTGTATGTGCGCGGCGAATCGTTGGAGCCCGATACTTTGATTTCATCCCAGCTTACTTCAGTCAAGGCTTTGGCAAAGTGCACAATGGCTTCGCCGTTGAGATTTGCCGTATTACTGAAAATTCGGTCTACACTCTTGATGACTTCGTCGGATCTGCTCTCGAGTGCTATTTCCATGGAGAAACCTCTGGGACCAGGGTTCGATCGATTTCGTCTTCGCGTAGAAGCTGTCGATCTACGTGATTCGCTGGTATTCGTTCTCTCTGGTGGCATGAAGCGAGCTTTGGAAACATCAGGAATGGCCCCCTCATCGACACCCCCGGTAATGAGTTGCAGCCGGTCGAGCTGGCTGATACACATAAGAATATCTTTCCAAGATTCTTTCAAGTAATTGCCCTCTGTTTGTCCTAGCTCTAAGATGACTCGAAGGGCTTCGACATTCTTTGCGAGAATCTGTTGGGGGTTGTTCAGGTTGGTAGCATTTTTCAAGGCAGACATAAATGCTTCTCGCGGAGTCGCCAGATCGAAGAGACAAGCGATTTTGATAGCTTGCTTCATCCCCTCTAGACACAACTTGTGTACTTCTAGGTTTTGAGCCTTTTGCATTTGACTTGAGAATGCAGAGAAGAATGACATCCAAGTTACATCAAACATGGGCCCGACATGCTTGAAAGAAGTTGCAGGGATGAACTTGATTCCAGCTTTTGCAGCATTCTTTCGTTGATTCTTGAATAAATTCTTGAAAAGTTGCTCTGAGCGAAGCGAGATTTCCTCGGATTGTTGCACATACGCCTCTCGCTGCAGATCTCTGCCGACGTTCGATAGAGCTTGGCCGAGTCCAGCAGCGAATCCAGACGATTGCGCAGGTAAATTGCCTGCAGCAGCTGCAGCCTCCCGCTCACTTTTGAGAACAATCTCATTGCTGGCAATTTCGTCATAAATACCGATGAGGTATTCATCCGGCAGATCAGCATTGTCATTGATGCCTCTGTTATTCTTGATAAAATCTTCCTTTGTCATGCGTCGAGCGATCTTGCTGCTGTGTAGATCTGTGTTGAGTAAAATGACCGAATACGCCAGAACGTAAGCTGTGTCTGCGTTGGCAAAAGCATTTGGATTACCCATCACATAGCGATTCGCAAACTTCAACATGAATCGATCGATCTTCTGGGCCTCACCAGGAAGACGGAACGATTGGAGGAATTGCCGCAATGCATCGACAAAACGCCTCTTGGTGAAATCCATGGTGTCAACAAAAGCATGCATGATTTCGATATTCTTTGCGTCACCTTCGCCGAGATATTCACCAATTTGCGCCTTGTCAAGACGGTCATCCGAGATTAGAAACTTAGCTATGTCCTCGGGCTTGTCACTGGGAATAAACCCTTCTTGAATTAAGAGCTTGATTCCCTTCTTCGGCTTGAAGTTGAACTGACGGATGGCGTTAGCTAAGGCTGTTTTTCGGGCTTTCTCTTTCTCTAACTGGGCCGGGTCGTCATCGACAACGGGGGTTGATGGGGGTAGGGGCGTTTCAAGACGAGAACTACTATCGGCAGCCGAAGGATCGATGGACTCTCGAATATCGTCTACGGAAGCACGCGTATCACTATCCCGCGACGCCCCATTAACGTCTGGACGCCCAACGGCAGACCAATTGACGAGCGACCGTAAAGCCTCAACAAGAGAGTCTAAAGCCGTCCTCTTAATGACGTACTCTCGGGGTATCTCGGGTTCGGGTTCACTAGGGGGTACGATATCTCTCACGTTCAATGGAGGTGGTAACATTCCCTTTAGTTGCCACTCCGAGCCGTTATGGCTGTTCGAGTTCTTTTCCTCATATAGTTGCTCTTGAGCTGCAGTGACTTGTACCGGGTTGATTGCTAGTTTTGATAGATCCTCTATGATAGTCTGGAAAATGTTGTCGACGTGAGAATCACAGTCATAGTTTAGATAGGTCTCCACCAGGCCGCGAGGATCACCGCAGAACCTAGTTAGGATGTTGATGAAGTAAAGCTTTTGCGAAGGAGGCGCCGTTCTCCTAGCTAGGAGCGCTAAGTATATTTCGTTGAGGAAAACTTCTATTTCTTTCTGTGATAACATTAGAGTAGTACATAGCTGTATAGAATAAAGTTCTCCTTACCTTGAATGGCGCTCGCATGAATTTGAACATCAACCAGAAGATTTCACAGCACACCTCAAACACCTTGTCGACCGAACTGGCTCCATTTCTCGTGATACTAAGGCATAAATAGAATTTGATGGCTTGGAGGAAACTGGTAGACTCGTTGCTTTTCGTGTTGGTAATGGTACAGAGAGGTGAAGTAAAAACGAGCATATGGTTATTTAGAAGGGTGCGGATCAGGTGAAGAGAGATGAGTTTGGAGCGCATATGTTGGCCTCGGTAATCATACAGTTGATCTGGAGGCAGGATTTTGGTTGACAAGTTGCAAAACGATCGGAAGACGAGATAAGCATCCCTGATATAGACCTCATCCTCTGCATCGAGAGACTCGGCGATTTCTTCTGCATCGGGCGTACCATCGCTCTGCGTTTGTTCGGAAACTCTCCTTGTCGTCTTTTTGGGTGGTTTCAATTGCGTGACCATGGTTGGACCGTCACCTAGATTCGAATCATCGAAACTCTTCCTGTGCTCTAAATCCTTCAAGGTCAACTTGGCGCCTCCCTCACTTGTCGGCTCGGGACGCGCAATCTCTGGCGGGCTTTGGGAGGATGCCTCGTCGATCGTCTCGTCTTCCTCAGCAGCGACATCATTCCCATTAATGACGGATTCTGCTTGGTCGAATGTGACATTGCTAGAACTATGCTTCAATCTTCCTAAATTCATACGAGCCTCCTTCATATGCAGTCTTGTTTTGACCCGCTCAAAGACCATGCCAACCATCTGGGTCAAGGTTCCCTGGGCGGCCTGCTGGTTTTCGGCGCTTCTCGAGAGTAGGAAGACATTGTAGACCTGGCGCACAGCCTTGAGCAACCCAGCTCCATGAACAACGATCTTGTCATTCAACACGGCAGCTAGTAATGCCTGAACAATATGGCGCTGGACATCAACGGGAGTAGTCTCGCCCTGAAAGCAGTCGCATATCGTGTCAATGGCACGGTCTATCATGGGAGCCTGCTCGGTTCCATCTTCGTGCGTGGTACCTGTGGTCACATGTACGGAGAAATATGACGAAGATATAAGCTTCTGTATGCAGTCAAGAGCAGTATTGATCAATTGACTACTCCCGGTCTTGGTGGCTAGTTGCAATGGCGCGAAGACGACTTGGGGGTCGGGCAGTTGGGAGCCTCCTTCTTTAATGGCCTTGAGGGCCTTCTCGGTAAGTTCGGCGAGCTGCTTGTTCCTCTGCGCTTCTTTGGATGCAGCGATGGCCTCAAGAGAGGACACCACGAAGACTAAAGAGCTCATGGTTCGCCGAGCTTAGGGAGAAGGGACAGGTGCCATTCGGGGAGGATGGGTAGTCGTGAACAGGAGGTCGGATCGAGTTCGCGATATGACGGTAGCCAGGGATTAATTAGGTGTTCTTTTTAGTCAGTTCTAGTCTGTCCTGTCCGGTCTGTCCTTTTTATACACGAAACGAAGGATCGCACACGTCGAGGTGATATTCTGTCTTGTCGCCTTAGATTGCTCAAGATAAAGAGGCCGAAGTGATATCCTCTACTGTCAGGGGACAAGAGAGCGCGCGTGAAATATCAAGACGACGTATGTAAGTTAATTAAGGGACTATTTTTTTCTAGAAGTTCAGTATGGCCAAGCTGGCAATGTTCCCCGAAAAAGGGTTGCTCCACTGTAGATTTAATTGATGACAAGGCCGCTCAGGTTCTGACAGCGCTGTTACAGGTGGGACAGGGGACGCGGGACAGTGCACGACGGATAAATACCTAGAGCCGGACCGATACATCCCACTTTGCTCTCCACTGAGCCACAATCATGGTTGGACAGCCAATCAAGCCTATAAGACCCATGGTTAGGTAATATTCGAAGGATAGCACTAGCCACAGCTGTCATAATTCGTGCATTCCCTTTAGATAGAGCTTGCAGCTAGAAGCTGACGAGAGCTTGTCTCAACCCTTTTTTTTCTTTCTTTTTTTTCTTACCTTATTAAACCTTGTCATAATCTCATCATTCTGGCCGTGTCGGACTTCAATTGTGACGGATTCCATGCATCTCTTAGACCATGTCTCCAAAAATGCATGTTTTATCTCATAGCTTCGGTCTATGATATCTTGACCCAGGTGTTTGGTAACGAAGCTCTTTTTGTGGTAGGTCAGGAACCGAGTCACAAACAATAAGAAATGGTTCTTATTAAGGATTCGGGCATCTAGAGCTCTGCCAACTTGGCCTAATATTTGAGCCAATCAGAGATGAATCGCACAACGGAAATCATTGGGGAGACCCATCCCTCCTACGGATTCCGATGAGGACTCGTCGTAAGTCTCCAGAGTACTTGGAGAAATGTGTACCTAAAAGTCAAAGCAATCGAAAGTCAATCTCAGAATGAAACTTGGGCAGACTCATATACGTAGAAAATATATAAAAATTTATTATAGATCTGTAGATTCATCCCTCCTCCTTATTTTCATTCGTAAAATCGCATCAATGACATCGAGTTAAAATTGTCATAGCTCCCAAATATCGGAGTCGTGTACTCCGGTAGTAGGACAAATAGCCCGTATAGTACAAACGTCGATAGTGGGTTTTGGGGACAGTTTAGCGGTTCGGAGCTGGTCCCAACGTCCCTAGAAGGACGGTACTTCCGCAAACTTGGTGAGAGAACCCCGGTCACGAAAATAACCCGCGACCAATCAACAACTGGGCACCTTCAACTTCTTGAATCTTTTTTTTTTCTTTCCTCACCTTCACCGTGTCGCGCCGTCATCAACCCTCACAAATCCCTACCTCTTAACTCAATTGGACTCGGTCAATTAATCCCAGGTGCTGGCAACTTGTCTGCTCTGCGATACTTGGACCTGTCCATTCTTTTCTTCCCAGTAGACTTGTCCAATTCGGCCGGCGGACTTCCTCCTTTTTTATAGCAGCTTAATTTTTTTTATCCGGGGAAGAGTTATTTTTCCAACATCACCACAAAATGTTCGGCGCCGTACTAAGAAGGCAAGGCCTTCTTCGAACATCAGCCCTCCGATCAGGTTTCATGCCCCTCGCCAGATACTATGCCTCCTTCCCCCCCCACACAGTCGTCAAGATGCCAGCGCTGTCGCCCACAATGACGGCCGGTAACATTGGCGCTTGGCAGAAGAAGCCCGGGGATACTATCTCCCCCGGTGAAGTCTTGGTCGAGATCGAGACGGACAAGGCTCAGATGGACTTTGAATTTCAGGAGGAGGGCGTCATCGCTAAAATTCTAAAGGAAGCAGGCGAAAAGGATGTTCCAGTTGGTAATGTGCGTGACTTTCTATTCTCTTTGCGCTTCCCCAACTAATTCTCCGTGATGCTGACATTTCCTCGATATAGCCGATTGCTGTCCTAGTCGAAGAAGGCACCGATATCGCTCCCTTCGAGAACTTCACTCTAGCTGATGCCGGTGGTGACGCCGCAGCATCCGCGCCTAAAGAAGAGAAGAAGTCTGACGCGCCGTCCGATGCCGCTTCCGCTCCGGCCCCGACACCCGCCCCAGAACCGGAACAGTACTCGCAAGAAGGAAAGCTCGAGCCCGCCCTCAACCGGGAACCCAATATCACTCCGGCGGCCAAGCGATTGGCTAAGGAGAAGGGTATTCCCATCTCTAGTCTTAAGGGTACCGGCCCCGGTGGCAAGATTACTGAGGAGGATGTTAAGAAGGCCACCACGACCGCCGGTCCAGTCGCCTCTCCTACCGCCTCTTATGAAGATACCCCTCTGTCCAACATGCGCAAGACTATCGCCCGCCGTCTACAGGAATCGGTTAGGGAAAACCCTCACTTCTTCGTCAGCAGCCAGATTTCAGTTACCAAGCTCCTAAAGCTCCGGCAAGCTCTCAACAGCTCCTCTGACGGCAAATACAAGCTGTCAGTCAATGACTTCTTGATTAAGGCTATTGCTGTTGCTTCCAAGAAGGTTCCCGCTGCCAACTCCTCGTGGACGGGTGACGCGATCCGCCAGTACAACACCGTCGACGTCTCCGTTGCTGTTGCCACCCCTAACGGTCTGATTACTCCTATCGTCACCGGTGTTGAGGCTCGCGGTTTGGAATCCATCTCTGCCAAGGTCAAGGAGCTCGCTAAGAAGGCCCGTGAGAACAAGCTCAAGCCCGAGGAATTCCAAGGTGGCACCATCTCTATCTCCAATATGGGAATGAATGCTGCTGTCGACAACTTCACCGCTGTCATCAACCCGCCCCAAGCTGCCATTCTGGCTGTTGGTACCACGAAGAAGGTCGCCGTTCCCTCTGAGGATGGCACCGGCGTCGAATGGGATGACCAGATCACTGTCACGGGTAGCTTTGACCACAAGGTAGTTGACGGGGCTGTTGGTGCTGAATGGATTAAGGAGTTCAAGAAGGTCGTGGAGAACCCTCTGGAGTTGCTGCTATAAATGAAGGGAAAATTACGTACCTAGGGCGTCGGGGCATGATTGGTCTATAGACACGGGATGAACTCCATTTGTAGCATTATGCCGCGTGAATTGTAATAATAAATTCATACGAAATGAACATAAAGCGCCGGGTCTACCTGTATATACATCTTATGCAAGAGAGGTGACGTGCGATTTCATACATTCTTACGAATATATGTATTGGAATGCCACTAGTAGAAAGGTATTCCAAGCATGGCCGTGCTTCTTATTTCATCTAGCCTCAGTCATCGACTCATTATCCATGCATTATGGAATCTAAGGTAAAACCAGTTTCGAGTTGCGTAGCCAATTGAAATTTTTAACTCTCGCCGTCATGCCCGCTTCGGTCCTCTAACTCATACGAATCCCCAGTGGACTCGTCGTCATCAATCTCATTCTCACTCACTTGATCCCTCTCAGTTCCATAATTCTCGAGGTCTCGCCCTGGGGTAACGCCAGACTCGGGCAACTGACTCCTCAGTCCAGCTAGTATGGAGTTTAACCCGGTTTTGAGCTGAGGCGTGCGTGCCTGTTCAACACGCACTTCTAGCTCCTGGATTTTGTCGCGGAGTTCCTTTACCTTCGCATCTTCCACATCTTCGTCTTCATTATCTTCATTTAGATCATTCTCGTCCTCGTCATACCTTTCCAGGAGATCTTCGCCAAACGCCGTCGCGAACGCCCGTGCCATGCCAGCGTCCTTGATAGCAAAGACGACGTGCTCAATTCCTTCCCATGAGCCCGCGGTCTTCTCCTTTGTATTTTTTCTTCCCTTCCTCTGACTACCTTCATTAGCATTGCACTCCTTTTCTCTGCCGAGCAAGACCTTCTTCCAAGCCCTGGCGATCTCCCCAACAGGGTTGCCATACGCACCACAGCCCCATGCGCCCAGTACGACCCTCTTCACTCCTTTTGCGGCGAAGACACGGAGAACGGCACGCATCTTGCGCACAGAGAGCTCTCGATCCCGAGGGCTGGCATACGTTGCCCATCCAGACCCTGGGTCGACCTCGATCTCGGGCAGCCTTATCATAGCTGCGGACACGACGTCAACAAACCAACGGTCGCGCTTCGGGAGCACTTCTTCCTCTTCGTCTTTTCCCCTTCCTTCCTCTTTTGTCTCTTCATTTTCTGCTCGTTTCCCGTCCCTTTCTCCCTCCTCCTTTCTCACTTTTCTACTCTTCTTGAGCTGGGAGTCGCCGTTAACGTCGCGGAACACAAGGACATCCGGCGTAAAGATAACACCCAGCTCAGGTATCCTATAGAACTCATCTCGTAGCGCGGGGAACAGCGTCGTACGTGCACAGAGCAAAGCCTCCTCCTGCCCCTGGGCGCCATTGAGGAATCCGCCTCCAGCAGAAAGTGGGGACGCCATGTTCAGGACACCGACGCGAGCCGTTGTGTTTGATAGGTCTAGTCGATCCTCTGATTCTGGGGAAGATGATGCAGGGACGAGGAGTAAGGAATACGCCGCTGCTAGTGTGTCGGCAACGCGCAGTGATACGTGGGGACCCCTGGTGCACCCTTTTCCCCCTTCATTCGTATCCCTATTTTCCTCTTTTCCATCATTTGCATTGGTATGGTCACGACCTGCTTTGCGCTGCTTCCGAATTTCGGGGTGGTAAGAAGGAGGTGGCGGATCGACAATAAGCTCCGAGGCTTCAATTCCCCGCCGAGCCCGCGGATGTGCTGCCAATATTGCCGGTATTATCTTATTGACGGTGGCCTTGGCTCTCTTTGAACGCACATCGCGGCGGAAGCTTGCGGGCGGTTTCCCAACCGACGGTTCTGTGCGACCCATTGCATGTAACGTCACCGACTGCCGAGATCAGTAGGTACCTTGTAAGGGTAGTAATGGCTGACTATATCTACATGCAGTTTGTTCGTGATAGAAGAAAAAGGGCAAACACTGTAATTAAATAACGATCAAGAACCCGGTGGGACATGAATCTATTAGTCGGGGCTCGGCCATCCGGGTATTATGACGTTGATGATACATCGGACCTAGCTCATCATTGTAATGCTTCAAGCAAGCGAGTCGGGCTTCTCTACTTCTCTAACGAAATAAGCATTCATTCATTGAGGTACTATTTACTGAGGTACTATTCAGTGAGATATATCAAATACCACCCACGTATTTTCTTTACCATTATCTTAAAATCATATATCTCATTCAGCGTGATTGAATTATAGATATGCCCTTCAGAACGTTAAATCCGAGAATCAACGTTTGTACAATCCTTCAGATATGCATATTTAAATGACCTCTACCTGTATATAATCTAGCATGGTATATACATAAGCGTACCTAGTTTCGTGTCATCTCATTCCATATCTTATAGCATCGCCTCCGTCTAAGACGCAAGGAGGCGAAGTAAGGGTATCTAGAATCCTGAGTAGCGTGATTCATGAATATACAAATACATATATATATAAACCTCTTTCCCTTAAAGCAAGTACCGGAATCCCTTCTGCATCCGCAGCGCCTCGTCGGGGCTGTCCAAGTGCTCCATCTCCGCTGTGCGTTCCGCCACATCGGGCTGCATGTCCCAGGCTTGCTCGCCTTCCTCGAGCTTCTTGTTGAGGTTTCCGAGAATAGATCGGAACAACCAGCTACCAATGATAGTAATCCCGAACATGGCAGTCACAATACCATAGCTCTTGCGGTATCCGTTCTCCTTCAGGTTCCACACGTAACTACCGGCCACGTTGCCTAGTTGCGAGAACGCGTTGATGAGGGCAATAGCCACAGCTCGCTTGGCCGGTGGCCGAGGGAACGAGGAGCTGATCCAGGAGTAGAAGACGATGAAACCAGCGTATGCGCTGGCTTGTAGGAACAGTGCGACATATCGCGCGGCCACATTCAGTGTCGACATGCTGATGATAAAACCAACAATTCCACCGATGATGGGGCCGGTAATGTGCCAGAACTTCTCCTGAGTTCGATCGGCGTGCCAAGCGTTGAATAGTGAAACAATACACGAGAATACCCACGGCGGCGAGCTCATGAGCAAGGTCGGGACGTAGTCGAATCCGAGGGTGCCGGTAAGAGTTGGCTGCATAACACGGTTAGTTCGCACTTCACGTAATCGGTGATGGGAGTTCCTTACGAAGAAAGCATTAAAAGACAGACCAACGACGTAGGCCGTGAAAGTAAGCATCATGAGGTAAATCTTGACGTCCTTGACAGCCATGATTAAGCCATCAAATACGCCCTGACCGGCTCCGTCGATATCAGCTTCACCAACGTCTTCAATCATCCTCAGCTGCGCAACCTCAAGCTCTTCGGCGGTGAAACCACGCGAGTTGTGCGGTAGATCCGGGAGGATGAAGGCAGCGCTGATAGCAACAGCCATGGTAATACCACCCTCGATCCAGAACAGCCATCGCCATGCAGCATGACCCAAAACGCCCTGCATGTTTGACAGCACACCAGCTCCCACCAATGCAGAGAAGGCGTTAGAAATGATGTTACCGCAGAACAAAATAGCGTTCCTTGTCGTCAACTCCTTTCGCGTATACCACTTCGACTGGATCAGAAGAGCTCCCGGAAGGAAAGCGGCTTCGACGAAACCCAGAAAGAACCGCACTATGACCATGCCGGTAAAGTTATGGGTATTTCCGGACAGCGTAGAGATCAGACCCCAGAGCAGCATGGCGCACGAGATGTAGAGCGACGGCCGCTCAATCCGGTTGATGAACATGTTCGACGGAACCTGCATTAGGATATACCCAACGTACAAGATACTTAGGCAAGTCGCATATTGAGTCTACTAGTAGTTAGCAAGGGGGATTCGCAGATAGCTAATTGCACTTAGGAGATAGCGCATTGTTGAATGAGCCGAGAGGGAGAGCATACATCATCGAGGTTTAAGTCTATATCATGTCGTATTAGCATACTTTTCCACCCCATCGAGTCCTATGATGGAGTGAGCTCACCTGTCTGAAGTCCCTTTAACCGTGCAGCCGCAATATTATTGCGATCGAGATAATTGAGGATGTAGATGAGTACGAATAGAGAGCATCGTGCATCGAGTTTGCGCTTCAGAGACTTCTCTACGCGCATACGGTGTTCGGGGTGCATCGAACTTGCGGCAAGCGTCTTTCCTGTTTTCTCAGGAGTGGTGGTATGCTCCAAAGTCTCGATATTCTGCTTTGCCCCAGACCCCGGCGCAGGACCGTCCTGGGTTATCTCGTCGGCCATTACTGCTAGGTCTCCGTCTAATGCGCCGATTCTCTATGATATTTTATCCAAAGGACTAGAAATATAGGATATAGCGACGGAAACCTAGTTGGAAGATCTATCTACCAAACCACAGGAACAACTCGGAAGAGCGTTGAAAAGGACGACTAATCGGGGAAATGCATGTCGGGTGGTATCAAGGTTTTTATCTGACCAGCATCGTGGGAATTCGTCCCGGTAAGCAGACACCCCTAGTACATACATGGCATCACTCGCGTGGAAACTATCGGCGATGTGAGATACTACAAGCTTGACTAGAGCTAACGACAGGGGTGAGCGAGTTTGACTTGCCACTCTCCCAATCTCCGTTAACCCATTGAAACCCCGTAATGCGGGGCAAAACTGCGTAAAGGAAGCGTGATATTGGGGAGACGAGGCTCTTCCTCGGTGTCTTGGCACTTGGGGTATGGGGATGTCAGGGGGGGCCAACTGAGGAGAAATGGATCCAAATACTTTAAAGGCGGACCAGGCTGGCAAGCTATAATGATTTCCTTACGTACCTACCTAGCATATGTTGATCACTAGGTGAACGGAACGTATCGGTTTGACATTCTTAGATGGATCAACCCATGAACGATTTCATCCAGGGTGCTGAAAAAGAATCAAGGCAAACAAACCACTGTTAGTATCATGGTCAGTTGGGTAAATCGAAAATATGTACAAATCAGCCCGCCGGAATCCTTCGATGATAAGTCCAATCCGGTTAAACTGACGGTTGAATGGGTTACGAAGGCTGGGGATAAGGCCACAGTAAAAGGATGTCGTGATAATATCGAGCATTCATCTGATACTGTACTGTATCTCTGTTCCTGATCCGACAAGAGTCTCGTGAGTAAATGCCAACAAGCCAGGAGGTTGAAAGTGTGTGCGCATCTTCCCCACAAAGTTATGACTTGGCTTCTTCAGCTAATACTTCAGCTAATAAATGGTTTCCCAAACACGGAAATGTAATCCGTTCGATAGACGACTAGAAGGTCTTGTCACCACAAGCGCGGCTATACTAGTACCACAAAGGCGACGGCTTCACCCCCACGTACCTCCCCATTCAACAACTTTGAAGTTAGATCGTGTTCATCGCAGACAGCGCTGTCTGGGGTCCCCCAAATTCACCCCAATTGACTAAGAAAAAAAGTAAGAATTTTCGCAATATTGTCGACCACGGATACAGCTGAATCCGGGAATGCCGCTTAACTTAAGCAGCTTGAATAATATTCTCCTAAATACCCAAATGACCTTCTCAAACCCACGATTAGTTATTAAAGCAAATAAAAACAAACTTTTCAGCTCTCTCCGCAAGTACGAAATGCCGTCCAAGAATTCCGAAAACAGATGACCGAGGGGTGGGGACTCGGTCCCCCTCATTTCTCCAACTTGACCCCCAATGACTTTGTGGATCTCGACGGACGTGGAGAAGAGACCAGTGCCTTGTTCTACACATTCGAGACTACGCTAGATACATAAGAAGCACTACTAGTAGGCCTGGGCGCGTGGGGAGAAGAAAAGCGGTATAATAAAAGGAGAACACAATGACTACTAGGTTGGAAATTGTTGACAGAAGTAGAATCCAAAGATTATATCAGCGTGGCTGCACAATGCCCATGTCCCTAGCTGAAGTTTATGGCACTTGCTCATAAAAATTACTCGCCGAATAAGGTATTGAGGTACTGAAGAGACAGATTTTAACACCGTCATCTTTGCTGTATGTAAGTGATACTTGCATGTTTGGAATTTGGAGGTCACGCGCGTCTTTCAAACATGAAATGATAAGTGGAACTATACCCAGACCCAGGCCGAGGCACTGTCAAATGCGAATTTCCGGGTCAGTCTCCCGGACACCCCGGATCTTCGATAGGCGGAGATATCAAAGCCCGCCTGCCCCCAGATTTCGTCATACGTCCCTCGAACCATATGTTACCTGGGTACCCAGTCCGCTCAGCTCTTACATTAATCACCAAACTGCCAAAGTTGTCAATTTTCCGTTGTTGAGTCGACGATTAAAAAGATAAAATGTATTTACATGTTTATTATTTACATTGTACACAGTCTATAAAACGACTAGAGCGAGAATGGCCAAGTTGAAGTTTGTTTTTCTTTACAATCCCGCCCGGCCTTGCGAGTGGCTGAGAAAGATACGGCGTTTTGAAGTCATGATGATGTCACCAGCAGCTCTGAACTCGACGAGATGTTCACGATGGGAATTGTGAAGGCTTGCGGTTTATATACCTAATATTTCTCGAAATCTAATAAATATTTAGTTAATTGCCAATATTATATTCCGTGCATTCTTTTGAGAGTTGAGCTGAGGCTATACCGTCATTGAAGTTGTGGTGAAATAGTAGATACGGATTCAAATCAAACAGGTACCTAGGCTCAAGGAAACATGGGGTTTTCTGAATTCTTCCGCAAAATATATCTCTTCGCGGACTCTTCTTTAAACTACCTACTTCAAAGATGTCGCCTAGTAAGTCCACTCTAGCACCCGATTCGTGGCTGTCTTAAGGCCGAAGATATACTTTATGTACCTTACTCATGGATGAATAGGCTGCAAACGGAGAATACGGGTGGAAGTCATTTGATCGGAAGGTATGCATGGAGTTATATCAGAGCTGTCAGACCGTTGGTGCTAACCCTGCATCTTAAATTTAGACGGGGAAGCTTATGCGGGAGCAACAGCCGCTCACCAAGAAGCTGAAGCTGATCCTACTCTTTAACCCCCTGACGGAATGGATTGACACAACACACCTGATGCGGCTCTGGATCCACAACAAATCCGTTCGCAAGGGCCGGGAAGAGGGCACTCCCGCTTCGCACAACCAGATCAAGACTTTCGTCGAGACCTACGGCATCAATATGAATGACTTCGAGCCCTCCGACATCGAGAAGTACAAGACCTTTGAGGACTTCTTCATCCGGGCCCACCGCCCAGGGTCCCGGCCGATTCATGACCCGGATGATCCCGCTGGAGCCGTAGTGGTGGCCGACTCGCGTGTGGTGACGTATGACTCCGTGGCTGAGACCAAGAAGTTGTGGATCAAAGGCACCGATTTCACTATCACAAACTTGGTCATGGACGTGCAGCTGGGCGAGCGCTTCGCCGACGCAGCCGTAGCAAGCTTCCGTCTGTCGCCCCAAGATTACCATCGTTACCACTCACCCGTGACAGGCTCCGTGAAGGAGTTCCGCAGTATCCCCGGTGATTATTATCAAGTCGATCCTATCGCATTGCAGAGCGGCGTCAACATCCTCACGTCAAACGCCAGGTCCTATCTTGTTATTGAGACGGAGCATTTTGGCGATGTGCTGTTTGTAGCCATCGGCGCAACGGACGTGGGCACTGTGCGGTAAGCTGTCCCCCTTTTCCCAGCCTAGGCTAGGTCTCATCCGTCAGTTCGAGAGGATTGAAAACTGATTGAGGGGTGGCCAGAATCCACGAGAAGTTCCAGAAACCCGGCACTCAAATCAAGAAAGGGGACGAAATTGGATACTTCCAATTTGGCGGATCGTCTATCATCGTCGCATTCCAGAAGGGAGCTATCGAGTTCGACCAAGATCTATTGGACCTCAGCAGGCAGAAGATACAGGTGTCGGTGGAAGTTGGAATGAGTTTAGGGAAGGCCAACCCAATTGGAAAGAAGATCTCTTAATCCACGTCGATGAGTTTCGTGATAGCGATGAAGATATCAGGTTATGAAGGCTGAATAATTTTATGGATGTGTATATCTCTAGTAATTGGAGAGAAAATTGGATATCTCAAGTATTTGGCTAGGTAGTTACGGTATTATAGGAATAATTATGAACTGTCAGTTATAAGAAATTCTACAAGGTATTTAGTATGTGTTTATTACGACGCGAGCCGTTATACATTCACTAGATCTACGTTCACTAGATTGAATAGAGATATTTCATAAGCACCTCTAAAATCCCACCCAAAATATGGTACATATACCTACCTAATGTAGTTACAAAGTTCCCATAGCTCGAGAGGGGTCCCTTTCATACCCCTATCCTTTGTCATAACCATTTTGACTATAACGCGTAAGTGTCATATATCAAGAAGCGAAATCGATGCCGGCCAAGGCCTGCGGAGAAGCCGGGGTTGCATCGGCAGTGCTTAGGTACGCTATCATCTACAGTAACCTTCCCTGATCGCTATGTGCATGATACAACCCTGTATTCTTTAAGTTCCACCCGAACGAATTCCCGATCTCGTACCCCAACCGCGGGGCGCTGCTTATATCTAATCCAACTGTCGTGCGCCGGCGCAGTCATTTTATTCCCCCTCAATCCTAGATCGTGTACAACTAATACAGGCAATAATACATCGAATCTTACATCGCCAACAATGCCCCATAAAGAAGAAGACTACACCGAATTCACCCCGGATCTCTACCCTCCATTTCCGGACGACGTTCCCACAGTTGATTTGCAAACCATCTCGCTCCCAAAGCTTCTGGCCGGAGACGCCGCAGAGCAGGATCGCGTCTTCGAAGCATGCGTTGGACGTGGTTTCTTCTACCTAGCCTTGGAAGGCTGTGATGCGGGCGAGACCATCCTGCGGGGCGCAGATCAGATTGCATTGACCGGAGAGCGCGTCTTCAAGCTGCCGCTCGAAGAGAAGACTAAGTACAAGATGGCCAAGTCGCTTTTTGGGTACAAGCACGCCGGGGCGACTAGGGCCGACAAGGCCGGTACACCAGACACCGCCGAGTTCTTCAATGTCAGCAAGAACGATATGATTGTTCCCGATGACCGCATGAGCCGCCCGTGGCCTGCCGAAGTCCTGGACGCGAAGCTGCTTTTCGCGTCATACGTCAAGAGTGCACATTCCGTCGGGATGACGGTCCTAGACATTATTGCTGAGAAGTTAGGCGTCGACCCATCTGAATTCAGGAGCCGACACAGGATCGAGGAGCCCTCGGGAGACCACGTCCGCATCACGAGGGGCCCGCCACGGGAGAAGGAGGAGATGCCTGAGATCCAGACACCCTCGCATACAGACTTCGGGACGTAAGTGCCCTCCCTTTCCCTATCGTCCCACCTCCAACCTGGTTATCCCTCACGAGTCTTATATTAACGCGAGGTCCTGTACAGAATCACTATTCTCATGAATTGGCTGGGTGGCCTCCAAGTTTGGTCTGAATCTTCGCGAAAGGCGCAATTGGGCGGTCTCGAGCCGGATGTGCCGGGCGAGTGGCTCTGGGTGAAGCCGAAGAAGGGATGCGCCATCATTAATCTGGGCGATGCGGCCGTCAAGTTCACCAACGGCGTTGTCTGCTCCGGACGCCATCGCGTGATCCCATCCCCTGGTGCGCAGGGTCGGTGGCCGCGTTATAGCATCGTTTACTTCGTCAGACCCGAAGATAATTGCCGTATGAAGACGTTGAAAGGGAAGGGTATCCCAGATTGCCCAGATGAGGAAGGTGAAGGCCTCACGGCTCACGAATGGATATTCAGGCAGTCGGCGGCATTAGGAAATCGCTTTGATAACTGATCGAATGAAGGGTCTGGAAGAAATAGTGGAGAATTCGCTGTGAAACCCTCCTTATCAACACACCGGGCTTTCTTTTAGATCATCCGGTATGGTAATATGGATGATGGTGCCATGTTCATGTTTAATGTGATTACCACGGAGAAAGCGCTTTGCTACCGGTCGTTTGCTAGCAGAATGACCGCCGTCATCAACACTCCTTATGTACGAATGACGAGTTATAGTAATGGGTAATAAGTAGGTAGGCGAGCGAGAATTGTGCGAAGGTTATTGCAAAATAAGTTGAGGAGAGTTGTCGTTTGCGGGAAAGCAATGGGCCATTTTTGATTTGAGAGGCACACTCTGCCCAGTATAACACACGATGCCCTGCAATATGAGTCAGCTAAATGCGCGTGCAGAAATTTAATGAATGTTAATAGGATCTGTCCACTTGTTTTGCACTGTAAACTCACCCCTTTTACAGGGTTTGGCATCCCCGGTACTTTGTCTAGGGAGGTATCGATAGGTAGTTCGCGACGTTGATGGTGATGGTTTCATTCACTACCACTGCGAAAAATCAGGCGGTGCCATTATGCTGCCAGCCCCCGGGTTTACGCCTAACACGGATTCGATGCTGGTAAAATCAAAGAGAACATTCTGCATCTGTAGAAACTTAATTAGCCCGCGGCCTCAATCATTACAAAAGGGACTAACCGAGTTGTCATATTCCCAGTCATCGTCAACGGCCATCATGGTATCGAAGTTAAACTGTGCGTCGCTTGTAGTGGTGGTAGCTTCGTCTACATTTGATTCGAGCCGCTGTTTAAGCACTTCGAAACTTTCGCGTACAGCATCGCAACCCGCTCTTACAATAGCTTCCTCGAGCTCGGCTCCCTTCAAACTGTTCATCAACGCTTCCGCCTGCGCTAATAACCCTGCCGTAAACATGTAGCCTTTGATGTTAGTCTCGCCTATAAGGATGCGGTTGAAGATCCAGGCCGTCGAATCACGCAGAATGTTAAGCAAATCCATTCGGGGAGTCGGAGGACCCAGACCGTCATCTTCTTGCAGTTGATGCTGTAGCTCGAGACCAACGACCATTGACGCCTGGGAGAGAATGGAACGGAATAGACCTGCTGAGCATAGAGAAAATCGAGCTAGGTCGTCCTTATTAATATGTGCTGATCCTATGTCATTTGGTGGAGGCCGCCGAGGCCGAGGATTCAGAGCAGCCGATGGGAAAACGGTAGACCAGAGCTTCGCCGCCATCTCAACTACAGTCTTCCTCGAGAAAGCATAGGCCGGCTCAGTCATTGCGGGTCCGAAATAGGGAATATGTAAGGCCATAAAATATCGGCGGACGAGAAGATCTACAAATCGCCGTTGGAATCCCGTCGGCTGCCGATCGGTGAGCACAAATTTCTGCAGATATTGTGATAGCGTCTTGTATGCAGCACTGAGTTGACTGTGGAGTCGAATGGTCTCATCGTATGTATTTTGGGCGTTAATGTCGTTAAGCGACCGTGTTATAGCAAGCCGCGCTGGGAAGGTGTTGCGAAGAGCTAAGGCTATAGACATGTCCGTGAACTTTTCCGGCGGTTTAGGTTCGGCTGGGTCATCATCGTTGGTTATTTGGTCGTCATCATAATTGGACGGGGCACAAGTATCGTACTCTTCGGAGTGAATTCGGGGTGGACCCCCGGCGTCTATACTGGTTTCTAATGCAAGCTCGAGAATCGTGTTCCATAGTCGACGGCGCATTTCCGCACAGAACCTGTTCATATTAGGGAGTTTCTTTGGGTCTCTATGAAGTCCCATAAATATAGCTGTGCGTATTACTTGTCCGACGGGGATCCAGACTAGGTCGGGACCAACGCACGCAGCCTCCTGTGCGAAGCAGAGAAGAATCATGACTTGCAAGGCAGTGAGGGTTAGCCTCGTCTTTGGGACCGGGGATATGAGCCAGCACTGTGCCTCGTACACCCACTGCGACGTTAAGAGTCAGTAATTAGGTAGTTTTCTAGGGAGGGTGTTTAGGGGTTCTAGGTATCCTTTAGCAGCAACAACTGAGTCACCTTGATCCAAAAATTTTGGACTTCCAATGCAAGCCCATTGGTGAGATAAAGAACTCTCGGTGTTACTTACTTGGATAGCCGACTTGCGCATGGTGAAGTTCTCGTCGTACACAGCACTGCCAATCGCCATGACGAGCTGGAGCTGAATCACGAAAGAAAGGTCAACAGATTCGGGAGACGACCAGAAGTTCTCGTACTCTTTCCTAAACGAGGGGACATGTAACACTCTAATGACGGATTCTAATGTTCGAAGATACCCCTCTACGAGCTTGTCGGCGATTTCTCGCGAGGGTATATTGGTGCCGAACTTGAAGCTCAGCTCAGGCGTCCGTTGCGCCTTGATAGTCCGAGCCAGTGCTTTGGCTTTATTTATAAGTACTATAGGTTCTGATTTCTTGTCTCGAACATGGTGGTCGAATATTTCTAAGACACACTTGAACTAAAGAAGGGGTAAGCGGTCTGTATATACGTGTGTGATTGGATGTGAGAAGTATACATTTCCGATTTGATTCATCCAGTGACTCTGGCCCAAATATCTCGTTTTGGACATGACGCTCTTGTTCATAGTGTGCAATTCCCCCGCAAGGTAGCTAGGGTAGGTGGCTACTATGGGTTCCGTGGCGGCATTGGGGGTTCGTGGAATGCTCTTGGTGCCCGGATGATGATCTGTACGCTCCTCAAGGCGACGCTCCAGTTCCCTAATCCGGTCTAGCAGGGACCTAACATCGAAAGACGGCTCGTGAGTTTGAGAGGAAGTTGAGTCGACAGGGGTTGAGCCAGTCAGGGAATGGGTAGAGTGTTCTTCGTGTGATCCATCAACATGATGTGCGAATGCTAGCCCACTCGTGCCGGTTGTCTCGGCGTCATTGCTAGACACACCATCGGTCGGTTGAAGTGGCCCGACTGAGACAGAAGATATATCCGAGTGCCGCGCCGGACCCTGTGGTTCATAAACACATGTCTTGTGCTTAGACCTAACGCAGGCGCCGCATGGCAGGTTCCGATCACAGCGGATCTTAGATCTTCTACAACTGACACATGAAAGAGCCGGTCGGCGACGGCGACGATCGGTCTTTAAGTTTTGAACTTCATCCATAGCAAGTTTATAACGGTTCTAGTGAGTGGTAGAATGAAATTCAAATGCCGTGTTTGCTTTTGATCTAATCTAATCAATCTGATTTCTTGCATGAGAGTGATGATTCGGGGATATCTGGCTGTTTGTTCGGCCGAATTTGACGGCATCTCCGACCGAGTAGTATTCACTTAGTGCTTGATTATACATGACTGCATAAGAGGCATATTTGACAGGGGTTTTAGTCGCGCTTGTTGCATATCTAGCTGCTTTCTAACAGCTTTCTAATCGGCTTTCTAATTGCCCCGAGTCTTGGCAGTTGAATTCACCGAGATCCATCTAACCATTCCGATAAAGAATGTCTAGGTTGCTAGATAGATCTAAATATAGGTAATCTTGCCTCACCCCTCCTCATCGTTAGCGTACCTAATAATGACTGAAGAGACTGAGAGAGTGCGTTGTCTCTTGGAACTATATTAAATTGTCAATGTCGTTTTGAACTACCTTATAGCAACTTGGTATTGGTCCAGTCCTAATACTCTGAATCCCTCCCTTCCTTTTCCCAGTTCTCCCCGCGTCCATGTTATAGGTATGTAGTTAACTCATGTACCCAGTTTGAGATTTTATTATTTACATCTTACAAGACCGTCGATGTCCTCTGAGGCCCCTTCTCAACAAGAGTACGTCTCTACCTAGATACATCAGTCCTCATTAACCTCTTAGCAAGTAGTTGGCGCCCCCCCACCACGACGCCTGATGTAATATATTGAGCATACAGTCCTGCTGGATAGCTGCCGTCGCAACTACAAAATGACTAATCATTAAAGACATGATATTTCTTGTAAGCTGGAATTTGGTTGGCTACCTCAGGGCTATTCGGTCAGAATTACGGATAACATCGACATTATGCATGGGGCCGACGGCTGAGATATGATTAATAAATATTACAAGGAATTCAATGCATGGGGATTCGTAATAAATAATTGCATATTTGCCCCGTACATCCAGATATTTTGGTCGCACACCTGGTTGGCGCCACGACTACTACACGGGATGGTGGCCTAGCCTGCCTAGGTGGTGTATTTACGGTCGCACAGCGTAAGATTGTAACGCTATTTGACATTGGAGTTTCAGGAACTTGACCTGTCAGAGGATCGACTGGAAACCAAGACAACCTACTTACGTGGGTGCCTACCTAAGATATAGAGGAACGATAATGAATATGAAGATACCTCCTAGGTAGGTATACAGCGAAGTCCCTCGGGAAAGATGCCGCTGTTATCTTCCTTCCCTTCCCCCTTTCGCTAGGTCCGCAGTGTAGCAGGGGCAATAGGAGAGTATTCATTCGCATCCTTTAGCCATGTTACGAGCTCTTGGGAATATTTGGAAAAGACAATATGCCTCCAAGAAAAGACAAGTACTTGAAGCTATTGTGTCGGTTTTATGAACCGCTGGTTTTATTGGCCGCACTTGGCAAAACGCGAGGAACGCATACATCAAATCCCCAAGACACATCCACGACTCAATCCAAACGTAGGAGGCTGCTGCGTAATCTTTCCTACCTTTGCGATTACGAAAAGGGCGGCGAGACGACTTCATCCATCGGACTTGAAGAGAACGAACATTACTTCATCTTTTGGGTCGCCTCGAATGCAACTCGTCCACGCACAGGCCACAATATCGCCGAGTTTCTGCGGCGGACTTTTACACGAATACGCTCCATTATCATTCTAGGAGAAACCGAAAGGGGTCACGCTGAGCAAGAATTCATTACTAAATGTATTGAATTCGCCGAGCCCAGAGTGAAGAAGGAAATCAAACTGTTGTCGAAGGCGATTGAGAAGTGCGAGAAACATCTAGACGGCACAAAGTTTGTACAAGGTTAGTTTCAAAAACGATATACACTGAGACAGTCGCTAAGGGATCCAGACTCCCGGCTCAAAACATGGCTGAGCCAGTTCTCTCAAGAAGGCAGTAAATCTCGAGGGGATACGTGCTTCCGTGCATATAACCAGCGAAAAGCGATAGAGATGAGCTGGTTGGAAGATAAAATCAATACAAACTATACGGAAACAGGTCTAGATGACCAGGCGTTCCCCTTTTCCACTGTACGGCATTATTTGGGCCGTCTAGCAGCTCATGTCCGCAGACCGAAGGAAGTGATTGAGGATTCAATTACATTGAGTCATTTGTTCGATGAGTACAAGATACGCGCGGTTCCACCAAAACCCAGTTGCAAACGACCCGAGGCCGACGATCTTACGGAACTTGATAGTATTCTGGTACGGATGCTACCTGCGCGTGAACCGAAGTTGGGCGAATACAAAGAGGCTTTGACGTCCTTGGATCAGAAGTTCAACATCGCACAAAAATTTCGCTGTACCTATACAAGCGAGAACTTTCAGCCACGCATTCATGCTGAGATCCAAATCCTGGAACATTTTTGTACAAACCGACTCAGATTCGCCGGTGACGATAGCTACATCGGGTGTAGCAAGCCGGCTTGCTATTGTTGCCATCTTTACTTTCAGCATCACCCTTCAACTCCTGTAGTGCCCGAGTCACACCAGAAGATATATTTGAACTGGGGAGTACCAGATCTACCAAGCGGTGTTAGGGACCCGGGATACAATCCGCAACGAGACCTGATGAACAAAATGGTAGAGAGAATAAGACAAGACGCTTTGGAACAGATCAAACAGAAGGCAGGGCCTCTTAAATGGCATGCTGATTCGCTCACGGAATTTACGGAGCGAATGGTGGAGCTGCCTTCAACCACAAGACATCAAGGGGAGAGCTCTCTCGAAAGGCATCCACTGGCGAGTCTCCATATTAGTACGTCTCACTTAATCTTGATGAGCCTTTAAGGTGCTAATAATCCCAGCCTCTGCATTTCGTCAGGCCGCCTCTAACATGAAAGTACAATTTGAAGTCCTCGGAGAGTCGAGTGAATCATCCTTCGAAGAAATGACATATTCAACAAATGAGCTCCGTGATGAGCTTGAGGCTGATTTCAATTCGGATAAGGATTCTGAAGGCGGCGTGGCTTTGTAATGTTTACTACCCGAACTTAACCGGAAAAGTACACCTAATAGATTGATGAATGAATTGTTAGAGTTTTCGATCTAATTAAGGGTTAATGGATCACTGGTCAGCCAGAACGTCAAAACTAGGAGTTCGATTTATCATTGAGAAAGACTAAGCACCTGTGAGATAAATCCCAGACTTGGTAGATTCTTGTAGGAAACATTTCACTCTATATATCATCGAGATTGCCCCGCCGACTCTGGTGTGTCTCGATACGCAGGTGGCAAAATTCCCTCGAGGGCCAACTTAATTTGCTGCGCCAGCACACGAGACCACCAACGTTGAAGTTGCATGTGACCTCCCATGATCCAGTAGTTATCTAAGCGAAGGTGTCGTTTCCACATACCCCTGACCTCGCCCTCACCGTCAAGACCCATCGTTGCATCAAGACGGGCGGCCACATCTTGCGGACTTAGTGTATTTCCGTCCACGTTACTTGTCGATGTAGCAGTCGTGCTTTCGTGACTGCCACCTAGGATATCGGCAATAGTGGTACGAGCATCATGATCCGCGAACCCCGTGCACCACACCACAACGTCTGCGTCTACTGTGCTACCATCCGAGAAGCGTAGCCCCTTTTCCGTGTATGCGACAGGCGCGACACCCCCCTTCACAGTAACCTTGCCCTCCGAAACGAGGTTAACGCCCGCGCCTATATCCACGTAGTGCCCACCTGCTCTCTCGAGCAGATGATGCTGTAAGACTGCATCTGGGTGGCGGCTATCGATCATAGGAAAACCGGCGGCGGCAAGGGCTTTATATCGATCACTGTTTAGGTAGAGATAGTTAATATTTGCATGCCGTTGGGGGGTTCTTGTGAAGTTACTCACGGTTCCATAGATGATAGGTGAGAATAAAGGTCGTGGGCCAATTGGGCGTCGACGGACGTTGGGAGCGTCATTAGCATTTTGTCCGCGACATCTAATGGCATATGGTCGTAGGCACCTAACCCGTGAATGTCGTGACAATACGCGATTGGGAATATGTAGGTCGGGGATCTCGCGTTCATGGTCGTCTTCAGCCCAGCATTATAGCAATCTTCCACTATGTCAAATGCAGTGTTGGCAGAGCCGATTACAATGGCAGACTAAAATCGTGATTAGAGAAAAAATTGAATGGGTAATTAAGATTTCGGGACTTGCCTTGGCACCTTGTTCCTTCAACAGCTCGGCATTCTTATACCACGCCGAGTGAACGCTGATGCCCTTATACATATGAGAATCAGATATTGACGGAATATAGGGTTTTGAAGAGCCGAAGCCAGTAGATTGGACGAGGTGTTTGCTCAGGACTTTTACGTGATTGTTGAGAGCTTGAAATTGGACGGTCCATTGCTTGTTTACTTCGTCATATATTGTCGACTGTATGCTTGCAGAGGTTATGATATTGAGGTTGAAGGATTTGACATATCGTTTTAGATGTTGGGCTATTTCTTCCTTTCCAAGCAGGTGCGGAGTTTGAAGTTCCCTACCGTAGCCTAAGCATGAGCCAGGGGTTAGTTGTAATATCTTACTAATGGTAGAAAGTAACATACGGAGGAAAGGCATCTCACAAGATGCCGTCGGTATGTGTAATTTGAGGCAGTCGTAGCGGAAAGCCCAATTATCGCCAACTTGAGGGTTCTTTTCAATCATTACGCTCTCAACGCCTAGGGCTTTCAGTCGTGCTGCAAGTGTGATGCCACTTGAATCCGAGACATGTTAGATGTACTTCTGGCGTAAAGGTGACGGTATTTATGCGTTTTTGACTTACGCATTTCCACCTCCAATAATGAGAACGTCGATATTGATCGTCTCAACACCATTCAGATTCCTATCGGGCGGTTGAAGCAAATCCTCATCCTCTGCTTGCAAGTCTAAGTTCTCTATCCATGTGCTCAGAATCCAGATCTTCCATTCAGGGGCATTGTTGCCACTGTCTCTTTTAGCCTCTGTAGGCAGAAGAATTACTCGCCCGCTACAGGTGGCGGCTGGAAGGCTAGTCCTGAACGTAACACTGCAGTCTATATATTGCTAGGTCCTCGTGTCAGTGACTTATTTCACATCCAGATTTGCGACGTGACAGCGTAAGGAAGAAAAATACAACCTGCCAAGATAGAATATCTTGCATACAAGAGTTGGGGTGGCTGAGATAAATCTAGCTGGGCCATCGAGCGTCAGGCCCCCTTTTAACCCTCTGAGCATCTTAGTCTTCAAGAAGGCCGCGGCAATTACGCCGGGCGTGCTGAAAGTCCGCAGGTGATATGTCAGCGCCAGCATGTCGCGCCAGAATGCTTGGCCGGCAAAGAAGCACATTTCTAGCTTCTTGTCATCGCCTGATTCTACAGCAGCATTGAAGACATCTAGTACCGCGAGAGCCTGCTTGTCGGTCTCCTCGCAGCTTGTTATAGCTAGGTTCACCGTCTCTGGGGCGATTACTGGCAGTGGGCGGCAGAGCTCCTTGCGCAGGTCTGCCTTTCGAGGGTACTCCTCATGCAATGACGATATCTTAACATCTAATCCGAAAGAAAGTCAGCCGACGCATTTTCTATAGAATAGTCTGCTATTCTGGGAACTTACCAGGAGACATCTCGGACAATATATTTTACTCTTAATGTAGTAGCGACACGGATTCTATGTAATTGACACGGCGAGGACTAAGGTATATAAATATTACTCAAAGTACTCCTCATCCCCCAAATATCTACGTCGAAGTTTATCCAGGTATCTTTTATAGCCCGGGATACTGGATCGAATTGGTTAATCAATCCCACCTTCTACTTTGAGAATGATTACGTAGCGACGTAACTCCGTATAACGGTAACTCGAACGTTGGTGACTCGTGAATATCATGTTCAATGATTCTCACTACTTCTCGCATCACCATGTGACGCTGAAGGCGTAGCAACAAAGATCCTCACAAGTATCAGACAAGAGATCAAGATGTACTGTTTACCGTTGCACATAGGTACCTATCTAGGTATGTATTTACTATTAAAGAACTAAGCCCGAATGATCCTATTCTAATATCTAAACTTAGAACATCGTGACCTTGCATACTACCTAAACTTGGATGGATCTCACGAAAAAGCTACGACCCTTTCACCTAACTGTCTGGCGGAAAAATGCGGATTATTTCCCGTAGTATTAGCAGGAATCCATTCATGAAAGAGACATCCGAGAGCTGTGATGTAAATATCTGGGGAAGTCACTCAACCACCAATTTGGGTAGGCACGTACCTGGGCGCAAATAATACATGAAAGGGAAGTCAATTATTACTTTAGCTGGTACATAGTATGCTGCAACTGCTATCCGTTCCGAAAAGAAAGCCCAGATTTTGTACAATTCGGCGATTATTTTGTAGCTCTTGCCTATATATAAGGTACCAAGGTATCACCATAAATGTCGATATATCTGAATTTAGTGATTGGCCAATAGTACCTAATTATTAAGTGGCTGCCCTGTGAACATTAGGTCGACACTGCCGTGTCCGCTATTTCTAATCTACATACCTGTAGCGAATGCATAAATTCAGCAAGTGAAGAATATCAATGTCCTAATATTTATTCTGTACCTAAGCATAGCACGACCTAGAGAAGTTGGAAAGGACCATAAGGTGGCCAAAGCGACAATTGGAATGCAACAAGTAGGCAGGAGGTAGGCAGTTACTTCCGGAGTTGGTTTAATGGGAAGTTACCCTAGTTCAGAAAAAAAAAATCTTATGGAGGATCTCCTCGACGCGTTACTTTGGTTGGTAAATGTGGCGTTCGTGAAAAAGATCACAGGGTGCGGGTACTTCAGTGAATGTCAGTGAATGTGAACAATTATCACAACGACCAATGCGCACAACCACAACAACATCATCTGTTCATTGCCAATTTGATCTGTCATGTCAATTCACATTTGACAGCCTGTTTTCTAATCGGCGCAAGATTAGAAGCAAATTTGCAGCTCATCTTCATCCCCATTCTCTTTCTACCCACCGTACACTTTCACTCACCACTCTACTTTCTGCACATTACCAATTCCTCACTCACACTAAATCGCCGACGCGTCCATAACCAGGTACCTACCTAACCTATTCAATTACTTGGTCGGTCGCATCATCTCGCCGAGGACTGAATAAATCTTTCGTCTTCGAGTAATCATCAATACCCTACAGTAGCCTTTTGTTTTCGATCGACGCGTCTACTTAGTATGTATCCTTTCCTGCATCCCTATATAGGCACCTAGCTATGTAGAAAGACCAAACTAATATTTCCTTCTAGAATTTCAACAACTTCAGCGTCGCCGATTGACACAATGGCCTCCAAGGGTTCTTCGGACCAAGGCGTCCAGTTGTCTTCCCGCGAGATGGAGATTCTTGCCAAGGCCTGGCAATGCTTCGATGAACCTCCCAAGGTAAGTCCTAATCCACTTTCATATGTGTACAAACCCTAGATGATCTTTGGCTTGTGATTGCCTCTCAATACAACTCACCGTGTCGCCGCCTTCGTTGTATGGTGATGTTGTCTCCTGTGTGCAATTGCATAATCGCCGTTTTGATGTCGGCTAACCAATTTCCCAGATCAACTGGCAGAAGCTTGCGGAGATCGCACCATTCAAAAACCCCGCAACTGCTCGTGCCTGCTTTCAACCCATTAAGAAGAAGCTTGCTGCTACTTGTGGCGGTCCTGCTGCGGTTGAATCAGGTGAAGCCAAAACCATGCCCAAGGGCCGTGGAAAGCGCAAGGCCGAGAATCAGACGGCCGCCGCAACTGACAAGAAGGCCAAGACATCTGCCAAACCTCTCATTCTCTCCAGCACTGACGACGATGATGGTGAATACTTAGTGCCAAAGCCGAAGCCGAAGTCGAAGGCTGGAATCAAGAAGTCGGCTGCCTCTGGACAGAAGACTAAGGCGTCCTCGTCTCGCAAGACTGTTGCTCCTGCTAGCTCTGAGGATTCCGATTCCGATTCCGGTGCCGATGCCGCTAACGCTGAGATTGAGGCCGACATCAAGGCCGAGGAGGCTGAGCAGACTCAGGACAGCCTGCTTGACGACGAGGCTTAATCGCCGGTCTACAATCTCCTGACGGCCAACAGCACCCCATCAATCGCACTTGCGATTATCATCTTGTCCTCATGCAATACCCGGACACGCCTTCGGGCTTCGTTTTCTTTCCAGTCCTCATGACTTTATGACTCCGAATTTCCCGTATAGCATACTCCGATGCCACTAGATTTGTGGTAGGTGCGCAAATAATGGCTAGGCGTCATCGGAGTGGTAACAATTTGCTTTTCGATGGTACTACGGTCTCAGTGACATTGAAGGTCAGGCTTGGCCCTTCATGATTTGTCACGTCGCTATAGATAGGTAGTTAATGCGTAATCAATCTGCGCTTGTGCCTTGACTCTCTGCTGATCAGGTGTTTGCTCTTTGATTCAATGTGCTCGAGATACCTAGTCAAGTGTGAACCATGTTCAAAGCCACGCTGTTGAAACGTTGGTGATTCAGAGGTGTTTTATGAATACCGTCTGCCCTACTGTGGCTTGTCTGGACTTGGCTGGGAACACAAATCTCCAACTGCGCGGGGTCTAGATCTAACCTTGGAGCATTTTAGTGGGCTACAGACGGATAGCTGCTCTAGTTCTGTCTGCCCTATGTACCTGCGCTTGGTTGTGCTAGGTAAGAAACAAAAGATTTAAAAAAGGGTCACGGAATGCGATTCTCCTCCACGAATTCACAACCTAAAGAGATAAAAATTCGAGTTTATTTCAGCAACAAAAGAAGTTGCAACTTCTTGAAAATGAAATAGTAGGGTTGCCGCACTAATGGAACCTTCCTCCCGCTGCACCCACTTTTTGTCCCCATGGACCCTTAGTGCAGTACTGTACAATGGACGTACTAGGTTACCGTCTGCCCTATATTCCTTTCGTTGACCAACCAATTAAATAGATTCCATTTCTTTTCGCTGCTTCATCTTACATACATACCCGTCCATAATACCACCACCATTCTACTTTCCGTCTACTGTATCTCCATGTCCGTATACATGTTCATGTTCATGCCATGATGTAGATTGTAAAGCATTCTGCCAATCCTCATTCTACTTGTTTGTTGTTTACTTGCTGATCTCCTAAACCAATCAAATTTCTTCTCTTGACAATCGTCCCGTCATAGCCGCATTTGAGACTGGTTTACGAATGGAAGCTAGTTTCGGCCTCACATGATTCCAGGCTGGAACGGGAGTCTTCAGAAATAGCTAGCTATCGGTTTCCTTATTTGCGATTCGTCTCTAACGCCCCAAGCTGGAAAAATGCCACCCTCCTCCCGACCTCCTTCTATCACAACCGGTTCTCGACCATATCCTCACGATCACGCTCCACTTACACCAAGCGGCCTTCGTCAGAGTCGCACCGTTTCATCCTCCTCGATGAGTGACGATACAACCGAACATCCTCCCGGTCCTAGCACACGGCACGACCCCTTCAATGACGAGACCAACGAGACTACATCCCTTCTACATCATGAACGCGCCCACGATGGCCCTTGTGACCACGGCACATTTTCCCCTCGCGTATCCAGTCCACCTCCCAGAGCCGGCACCCTCGACGTTGAGATAGGGTCATTAGCAGGTTCGGAGAGCTCTGTGCCGTCTAGTGAGACACAGCTTAAGGGAAATTGGAAGAAGACCTTCTCAAACAAGGTGAAGAGTAAGAAGATGACGGATTCGAGCACCCTAGCACAGCAACACGGTGTTAAGGACTCGTGGACGATGTATTTGTCCTACTATGTACCATTCCTCATATGGATTAAGCAGTACAAGTGGTCGTGGCTGAAAGGAGATTTTACAGCTGCTATCACCATTGCGTCCATGTATCTTCCCATGGCGTTGTCGTACGCAGACAACCTGGCGCATGTTCCTCCAATCAATGGCTTATATGCCTTCGCCATCAACCCCTTCGTGTACGCACTATTAGGAAGTTGCCCGCTCATGGTAGTTGGGCCTGAAGCAGCTGGTTCCCTGCTAGTCGGCTCTATTGTTAAAAATAGCATCGACCTTGGTCACGGTGAAGACGATAATGCCGTCTTGCAAGCGAAAGTGGCCGGTGTTGCTGTGGGCATAGCCGGTGCAACTGTCTTCCTTATGGGTGTATTCCGTCTTGGTTTCCTTGACAGTGTTTTAAGCAGACCTTTCCTGCGCGGTTTCATCTCCGCCATTGGTATTGTTATCTTCATCGACCAATTGATTCCCGTATTAGGACTCAACCGTGCTGCAAAGACTGCTCCGGGGGTTGCACACGGAAGCACGGTCCAGAAACTTGAGTTTGTGCTCACACACCTCAGCGATAGACACAACCTTACTGCCATCGTTGGTATTGTCGGGTTCGTCGTCATTATGGTGCTTCGGTAAGTGCGAAAATATCTCGTTTGCAAGATGTAGCTCATTTTATATATAGGGAGATCAAACGGCGATTACAGCCACGATACCCAGGAGTAGCATATTTCCCTGATCGACTCATTGTTGTTGTACTTTCTGCGGTTTTAGCATGGTCTCTGGGCTGGGAGCAGAAGGGTGTTCCAGTACTCGGAAAGGTTGAAGCTGCATCTGGCCATGTATTCACTTTTCGCAATCCTTTCCAGCTATCGCACATGAACCATATTCGAGATGCCATGGGCACATCTTTCTTGATTGGCATGCTGGGTTTCTTCGAATCCTCAGTCGCTGCCAAGAGCTTGGGTGGCCAAGAAGTCGTCGAAGGGATGCAATTAAGTCCTAACCGGGAACTCGTGGCTCTTGGAGCCGCCAATCTCGTCGGTTCGTGCTTCATGGCCATTCCAGCCTTTGGTGGCTATGGTCGAAGCAAGGTTAACAAGAGCACTGGTGGCAAGAGTCCAATGAGTTCTATTTTACTTAGCGTCATCACTGTCATATGCATCCTGTTTCTCTTACCGTGGTTTTATTATCTCCCAGTAAGTGCTTTATTTTTATCAGGAGTTTGGCTCAGGGTTTTGGTGTAACTGAAGGCCACAAAAATCACAGGTAGGTATCCAAAGCTAACCTCGAAATAGAAGCCAGTTCTATCTGCCTTGATCATGGCAGTCGCCTGGTCTCTAATCGAAGAAGCACCACATGACGTAAAATTCTTCTTGCGCATCAAGGGCTGGACAGAGCTTTCCCTCATGGCAGTCATCTTAGCCGTCACGATTTTCTTCTCTCTCAATCTAGGTATCGCGATCGGCATAGGCCTATCGCTCCTACAAGTCATCCGTCATGCGACGCGCCCCCGTATACAAATTCTAGGAAGAGTTCCTAACAGTGATCGCTTCGCTAATGCCGAAGAGCATCCTGAAGAGCTTGAATTTGTCGAGGGCTGCCTCATTGTGAAGATACCTGAACCGTTGACCTTCGCGAACACGGGCGAACTGAAGAATAGGTTGCGACGACTCGAGTTGTACGGCACGGCTAATGCGCACCCGGCTTTACCTCGTCTACGCCCCCAGGCGAGTAATAGGAACATCATATTCGATATTCATGGCGTGACGTCGATGGACGGTTCTGGTACGCAGGTCCTCGAGGAAATTGTGCGCAACTACCGCGACCGCGGTGTCAGGGTGTTCTTCAGCCGTCCCGTCAGCCGGGATAACAAAGTATGGCACCTATTGGAAAGGAGCGGTATCGTTGAACTTGTCGGAGGTAGGCACCGGTTTGTGGATGACGTTAAGGATGCACTGCGCATGACAGAGATAGAGGACTTCGAGGAAACCGGAGCATGCGCCCATGCCAGTGATAATCTCTCCTAGGCGGAGAGGAAACTGGACCCTTCAAGGAACAAAATGGGAGCTGACGCCTCTTCTCGGCCCGACTCGCAATTGACGTTCTTCCCTCGCGCAAGCTCGCAGTCTCTTAACATGCCACCCATTACCAACCCAACGACATAGGATCATGATTCTACTAGCTCGGAGGGATAGCGAATCTTGGAAATACCTCTTTCTGGAACAAGCAGTCTAGACATGATGCTCAGTCTAGGATAACTGGCCGTCTGCTTTACCCCCTATTCGTCGGCAATAGGCACTGGCGATATTCCGATCCAACCACAGCATACCCCAAATTAGGTACAGTTGTTTGATGATAAAAGCATAGCATAGCATAGCACCGAGGGCATTTCACGATGGCGTTTGGGTACCGGGATGCATAGAAACAGAATTGCTAGAGTCTTTTGCGCTTCTTGTTTGCTTTTACTCATAGTTAACAACCGACAACATGTCAAGTACACAAATGTGAAAATGTTAATGTTACCGGGTATCGATAATTAAAACTTCTTATGATGAGTCCAGCTCCCAATGCTAACGTGCTTAAAGCCAGTGCATCGATTCAACAGTGGCCGCTGACAGAGCCTTCATAATATCCCCACTGCTTTGGAATCGCACAACTCCCGTATCCTTTCCTTACTTCCCAAGTTAGAAATCCAGGTCTGCCTTCACTATGATAGTTATAGGATCAGTCCACCGCTTGGGGGATTGGGTTGTCATCCGACGTGGGAGTATTATGACACTCCAGAGGCAAGACTGTACTACCAACAGCAGAAAACGCAACCCTGAACAGAACAAGCCATCATTAGTTTATTACCTGCTTCTTAAGGCAATCCATTTGCATCACTTACTCATGGCCATTATCCTCGCACTTCCGCTCCTGCTCGATAGCGAGCTTGTTTGTGCTCCTATCGAACTTGAAGCCCGTCGTCGGATACGCTGAAGGTGGGATCAGGTCATCGCGGTAGCTGATCGGACACGGCCACCGCGAGTTAGGATCAATCAATGCCGGGTTATCCGGGAACGACGTCACCGAGTCATTAGCGGCCTGGCAATTAATCAAATAATCGTTCGCTTTGTTATACAAATCGTAATTAATGCTGGCCACCGTGGTCCCGACGACCCACGGATTGCCCGCCTGAACTCGCGCGCCAAACGTGAAATCCCGGACCTCCCACTCGGCGCGCCGCGAGACCGCCGCACAGTCGGCTCTCGGCAGCCGGTGCGCAATCTCGGCGTACGCCGCGACCGTGAGGTTATCCCCTTCGGTGCCCGTGTAGTGGCCCTCGGGCGTGTCCACGAGTCCAATCTGCAGGCGTCCGTTACCCGTAGCCATCGCGTTCGCAAACCTGTTGCGCGGATCTGCTTCCGCTCTTCGCCGCAGTCGCACACGAAAGGTGTGGTTGATGTTGATGTAGTCATTGGACGAGAAATCGAAGTACGCGGGGAACTCGTCGTCACGCACGTCGCATGCTGTTGAACCACTGTTGGCGTCGCCGCTGCGGGTGCCGTGGCACGGCGACGAGTACCCGCTGAAGTTGGCGTGTAGCGAGAAGCTGAATGTCTCGGTTGTGTCGTTATACGTTATACTATGCCAGTTCCGGATCAGGAATTGCTTGGATCCCTTTTGGGTGCAGGGTAGATACCTAGTTTCTCTCCCCATCTCGTCTGCCTGGGAGAGAGAACGTGGAGGTACGTTGCGTTGCCACAACAGCAGCGCGATCACTGTTCCTACCTGCTTCATGTTTCTTGTAGTATCTCCTTCGTTGAATGAAAGTCTAGATGCAGAGAACAGGAGACATGTTCTTTGCCTGCTTTTAAGATACACACTTCTTGATCGTGTGATGATTACCTAATGGTATAGATCGTCCATGGGATGGTCTCTGCAGATTCCGTAAAGCTGAATATTTAGCCTCAACTTATCGACGCATCTAGCCAGATAGGAGGAGTCGGCTATATTTAGGAATACACATATGAGGTAAGTGGCATTTATTTGACAATATATTTCGGTATCCCTTAACTAACAGGTAGGTAGATATTTCGATAGAATGGCCTTATAGCATATAGATCGACATCACGAACTGAGTACGAAACCTTTTTCTCTTACATTAGCAGAGTATATTGAGTAATCTGCACAATTCTTTTCTAGGGCACTTTACATGGAACAATGTCGTCTCCAACTCATTTACACTAGCGCTAATATGAAGGCCTTGAGAGAGCTGAAAAGGATATCTATTGAGGCGGGAACTTGAGTATTCAGATATGGCCTTTGCTGAAATGATAGGCTCTTATAGCTGAAGCTCTATTCTCCGATGTACTCTATATGCAACTTCGTCGCCTATATTATTTCAAAGTACTTGTTCTATATCTTTGCCTCAGCCTAAGGTTACTAAGAGAAGCACATATGAACGCGACTCTTCGGTGAAGGCAATTTTTACCTTGAGTATCTCAAGTTATCTAAGAATGACTAGAAAATCGAACGAGAGGAACGAACATGGCTCGCGTACATTGGCATATTCTCAAGTTGATCCTAGAGAGAGCTTACTCATGATATCGCGTTCTGGATCGGTGTCCGAGCACCACGATATCCGGTACCTGCTTATGGTACGGTTCATGATCGTGGCTGAGCTCAATATTCATTCCCCATAAAGTGCGATTTGCGGTAATCACTTGCGATTTCTAGGCTTTTGCGAAGGCAGTGAACCAAATCGGGTCTTCCGTATGCCTCGGCTCGAGGAATAGGTCTGAATTATACCTAAGAATTTAGAAACACTGACGCATTCCAAATGTAAAACGTGCGACTGCATGCCATGTCTAGAGCTCGAATCTCGGTAAGAGTTCGCCAGGCTCACACGTTAGGTAATGTCCGATCGGGTTGATTCTTGTCAACCTGTTCAAGTCTGCCTTATGCGAGGGAAACTCAATAAGTGTAATCCTGATCGACAGAGGCCCACGTCAACGGTCATCACAAGCCCGCATCAGGTCCCAAAACAACAGAGTGGTACGCAAACTTAGCACAAGGAAGCATTGTCCTGGGTTATTTAGTGTCTAAACTGTGATGTGTCTACGTCCCGAGACGCCTGAGCTGCATTCGTATGGCCTAGACAAGACTGTGCCATGCTTACCTTAGCTTTGCTAATGATATATCAGCTGCGATGACGACTACCCGATCTTATATCTCTAGAGATGACATCTACCACGCAATCAGATTTTGGTAGATAGTAACTACAGTATTGGCTGGCTTATGTAAGGGTGGCTTGGAGGCTTTAGTATGCTAGTTACGCGTTCTCACTACAAAGCAGCGAATGTCCGGCTTTCTAGACCATATAGGATGTAAACTTAGCTCTTAACCTCTCAAATCAGTCCTTTCTCGCCGCTCGGTCGGTGGGTAGCGAGTACGAGCCATTTCGTGTTGACTTATTGATATAATATGCTACGGATTGAGTTATAATTCAAGTAAATATTAAACTAGCAGAGATTTATAAGATGCGACAAACGTTTCCTCGCATACTTTCCATGTATAACCTGATATGTCGTTAAGTATCATAGTATTACAATATCTAACAATAATATGCCTTCGGATAAAGGGGCCTATCTGATTTGTCCATTTTTATGAAGTCGCCTTACATGATGAACACAACATATCACTGATGAGTTGCAGTTTGGATCTAGGGGAGGGCATAGCCACCATAGCTGCGACCTTGGTGTTACATGGAAATGAGCAGTTTTCCCAAACTATGTGTAGAACATTTTATCACGGCCATAGGAAGTAGTCCGCGGCTTAGTGTAAAAATATCTGATAGGATTAAAATCGTGACACTTTGCTGATTTTGATTGTAATAGTCGCTGGTCTTTGGTATTCTGGTCGTCATTAATATGCCCCCAAATCTACCTAACCCTTAAAAATGCACAAGGCATGGTGGACTATAGAAGCCCTTTTAAGAGTTTTATTTGCGCTCCCACTCCATTTGACGTAAAAGTAGAATTACACTATGCTGTGCTAGCATCCCACCCTCCAACTCGTCCCCCTCTAGGATATATAGGGTGAGGCAGTGCTCGGGTAGTGCAATTCTAGGTCTATCTAGAACTTATTTCCACGCCGTGGGGAAGTTGACCCAAAGCTACGGAACTTTCATATCTGATAGACTTGATATCAGCAAAATGGCAGACTATTGGAATATGTCTCATTAACGAATAATTTAATCTTGGCATACTTGACGCAAAGTGTGTATCATAATCATAATTCCAGCTAAAGGTACCTAAGGTGTCTCTTCTCTGCACGTATCTTATATCCGTTACATACCCTTGATATATGATTTCCTACCCATAGACGGTTTCTTAAACAAGCCAAGATAATTACCCGTTGTAACAGCAAAAGCACAACCTTTACAGCGTTAAAGAACCGGCTGTGTACCTTTGCTTTGATCAGAGGCTACCTGTTTTTGCGGATCTCTGATCGTGATGGCTTCAATTCCCCAGAAACTGGGTACCTTGGTGTATTTGGGAAAGCAAGATTTTGACATGTGGTTCTTAAGATACCAGGACTAGTCCGAGACTTTCTTCGATCAAACCAGGCTAATAATACGGGCGATTCTCACATTTGGCCTTCTATGCCTTACGAGTCAGCCTTATGGAGATGACATCTAATTACCTCATAAAATTAATTCCAGACTGCCTCAATTCTGTGAACCCCAATGGACAATTACTCCCTTGCGTCTTCAACCACCGACCTGGGCTCGTAGAAGACCCAGTTGAGTCGATGGGTTAAGCCAAGGCTCTGAACGCCTCCTTCGTGTAAATATCACTCAGGGTGAGAGCTGTCGAAGCGCTGGGCACACCTCACTGCGTCTTTTATAAGCCTAGAATATTGGCGATTGCTGATTAACTGTGGCGGTCCTATTACTGATATGATCATCAAGGTACAGGGCATAGCCACTCTCGGCGAGCTTTTTCTACTCGATCTCCTGCCTAGATCGATATGGCGTGCGATAGACTAGTTGCCTGGTAATTTTCGGTGATATTCTCACCACAGAGATTTATGCGTCACTATGGTCATTAAGCCGCAAGCGGAAACCTGTAGAAACTCTCGAGGAATGTTTCAATGGTTTCCGTACAGTTAGTAGGGAATTTATGATACTCGATGTTGCCAAGGATTTGGTAAAGTATGTGGGCATGACTATGACGAAACGTGAGATCACGGAATAAAACTTCTACGATGACAAATGATCCTAGCATAAATCATGCTGAACGAACCTTGTCAGGACGATACCATGAGTAGGTAGGTAGGTACATACTTAGATATGTTCAATAAGATAGCAATCAACAAGTACCTGATTTAGGTAAAGTCACACGAAGTTTAGTATATTGGAATTGCTGTCTCAGCGGATTCGACTCGTTGAAATCTCGAGCCAGTTATCGTGTTTTGAACGAAATAAAAACATGAGCTATTGGAAATAGTTATCAACTCCAATCATACCAAATTATTTGTCTTTTTCTTTTCCAGTTGAGTATTTCGGCATATTTGCTATGGCCGCCCCTTGTTGGCATACAAAATGTTGACATGTGATTGGCCGAAGCGATTTTCGCAAACGAATCGCGATGTTGCAAAATGGAAGTCTTGGGAACCCGACAGCGGGCTGCAGGGATCCGGATTTAGTAGAGTTACATCGGCGATCTAGATTGCCCAGGAGCCCAGTCCAGTCTTACCTATTAAAGTCCGTCAAAAACAGGAGGTCGATTAGGCCTGCGTATCGCCAGCGACTCTGATTGGTTACTGCATTATCTACACAGCCTCACTCGGCGCCCCTCTTAGCGTGAGGGAGGAACGTCAGAAATTTCATTTTGCCAGTCATGGCAGCCATGGTTAATCCTTCAATCCAGGCGCCTGAATGCCTGGATATCTGTTGGCTATCAGAGGTAGAGACTGTTGACTTGTTCAGAGTCATGCATTGGACATCAACATCCAGATTCTAGCACTGACTTCTTGGAAGTTTGGGCCGCAGTCACCAAGACACGGTATATTAGAGATCAAACGCGACGAGATGACGGCACCCTTATAAATCTTCCAAACAAAAGCGGCCTCCAACAGAATATTGCATTTGCCTCCCACCGCGTAAGATGTTTTAACACAGCCCCTTCGCCTCCTCAAGACACATTTCACAACTGCGCCCGTCTGAATGCTTGATGACCTCAACATGTTTCTTACCTAGGTAGATAATTGGGCCTATCTTCATTGTTGTAGCCTCTCTCTCCTATCGAGCTTTGTCCACATTGCAATCACATCCCAACTCAGGCTGCGGTCCGCATTACGACGGGCCCACTACCAAGTAGTCGACGAAATATCACTCTCCATAGCTCGGCAGTATTGGCTTTGCAGCCCTCCTCTTTTGCACAGCCCGCGACCCAAGACCGGCGGTCCGTCTGGGCAAACCTTCCACGTTGGCGCAAGTATACCCGCCACTCCCTCTCGTCGCCCTCGGCACGAAGTGGAAATTCAAGTTAGGCTCGATTTCAGCATGTGTCTACGTCTCGCAGTTTGTGGCCTTTGATATTATATTGCTACTCCTTCACCGAGTGAATCGACTTAGCAGCAATTGACATGGTCATACACAAACATACCTCCTCCTCATATATCCCTCACTGTTAATCTTATTTTATTTTATTCTTATCATTTCCACCTTGTTCATTTCTTAAGACAAGAAAAGACAAGACAAGACAAGCCTACAAACAACATAATTTTACCATCATGGCGAGCGGTAATCTTGCACCGCCAACGTTAGCGGTTGACACGAGGACGCGCCCGAGGAGTGATACCAATGAAACTAGAGTTGTAACGCCCGGGTCATTCGTTTCGAACATGTCGAATATATCAAACCCTTTCCTAACACCAGCTCATTCTAATCCCTTCTTAACACCGGCCCAATCTGATTGCGGATCGAGCGTGTTGACGTTAGACCCTGAAGCAGCTCTCCGGCCAGATCCCGGTACGGAAGCTGATTTCGAGGTCGAAAATAACCCGTTTGCTTTCAGCCCGGGTCAACTGAATAAACTCCAAAATCCCAAGTCCCTGGCTGCATTCCGAGCATTAGGCGGCGTTACCGGGATAGCTCGAGGTTTACAGACCGATATCCATGCCGGCCTGAGTCTCGACGAGACCTCAGTACGAAAATCCATTACGTTTGAGCAAGCCGTAAGGAGGACGTCGGATAAGTTTTTCGAGTCGCCAGAGAGGGAACCGAAATCAGGATCTGACTCCTTTATTGACCGAACGAGAGTCTTCGGCAGGAATATACTACCGGCAAAAAAGGCCACGCCGATATGGAAACTAATGTGGAACGCCTATAATGATAAAGTCATTATATTATTAACGGTAGCTGCAGTTATTTCACTAGCACTCGGTCTCTACGAAACCTTTGGGACAGTGCCTGAGCCGGGAGACCCTCCATCTGTAGATTGGGTCGAGGGCGTCGCGATTATTATTGCTATTCTCATTGTCACACTTGTGGGATCACTCAACGACTGGCAGAAGGAACGGGCTTTCGTTAAACTAAACGCGAAAAAAGAAGACCGAGAAATCAAGGTAGTTCGATCCGGAAAATCTTTTATGATCAATGTTCACGATATCCTTGTTGGGGATGTCCTACATCTCGAGCCCGGCGATCTGGTTCCTGTCGACGGTGTTTATATCAGCGGACATGACCTAAAGTGTGATGAGTCTTCGGCTACTGGGGAGTCTGATGCCATCAAGAAGACCCCAGGTGAGCAAGTTATGGCACTACTTGAATCAAAGCCAGACCAAAAGGGCCTCGACCCTTTCATTATCTCGGGCTCCAAGGTACTTGAAGGAGTTGGTACATTTCTATGTACTTCAGTCGGCGTGAACTCCAGCTTCGGCAAGATCATGATGTCTGTCCGAACCGACATCGAAGCTACTCCATTGCAGAAGAAACTTGAAAGACTTGCAGTTGCTATTGCCAAGTTGGGAGGCTCTGCGGCTTGTCTTCTCTTCTTTGTTCTACTATTCCGGTTTCTCGGTGGTCTCCCGACAGATGCCCGTACGAGCTCGGAGAAGGCCTCCGCCTTCCTGGATATACTAATCGTGGCCGTTACCATCATCGTCGTGGCTGTGCCTGAAGGTTTACCACTGGCGGTAACGTTAGCACTGGCCTTTGCCACCACCCGACTCCTGAAGGAAAACAACCTAGTACGCGTACTACGTGCCTGTGAAACGATGGGCAACGCTACGGCAATTTGTTCCGACAAGACAGGAACATTAACCACGAACAAGATGACGGTCGTGGCGGGAACTTTTGGCCAGTCGAGTTTTGCTAAAGCCGAAAGTGAGAAGGAAGACGTCCAAACCGTTTCTCAATGGGCGTCCGGCCTCTCGGAAAAAGTCAAGGACGCCATCGTGCAGTCAGTTGCCATCAACTCAACTGCTTTTGAAGGCGAAGAAGCGGGCCAGTTCACTTTTATCGGTTCCAAAACTGAGACAGCGCTTCTCGAGCTGGCAAGGGAACATCTTGGTATGCAGTCGCTAGCTGAGGCCCGAGCGAATGAACAGGTCATACAGATGATGCCCTTTGATTCAGCTAAGAAGTGCATGGGAGCGGTCATTAAGCTAAGAGACGGTTCCGGATATCGACTTCTAGTAAAAGGAGCTTCGGAAATACTCCTCAACTGCTGTAACGAGAAAGCAGACATCCAGTCGCTGGGTACAAGCGCGCTTACCGTCGACGATCGTAACGACATAAAATCAGTTATCGAATCCTACGCAAAGGGTTCGCTTAGAACTATTGGGATCGTCTTCAAGGATTTCGCTCAGTGGCCCCCTGCCAATGCGGAGATAGAGGATGACCATGTGCGGTTCGAGTCGGTGCTCAAGGATCTCGTATGGCTTGGTTTAGTCGGCATCCAAGATCCTGTCAGACCCGGTGTACCCGAAGCAGTTCGCAAAGCCCAAAATGCTGGCGTTGTCGTCCGTATGGTAACTGGCGACAACGCCGTGACTGCCCAGGCCATCGCGGCCGAATGTGGTATTTACACGGACGGCCTAATCATGGAAGGCCCTGACTTCAGGAGGCTCAGTGACGAGGAAATGAATGCCATACTTCCAAAGTTGCAGGTACTTGCACGCTCGTCTCCCGAAGATAAGAGAATCCTAGTCGCGAAGCTTAAAGCTCTAGGAGAAACGGTAGCAGTCACTGGAGATGGCACCAACGATGCTCCTGCTCTTAAGACTGCAGATGTTGGCTTTTCAATGGGAATTTGCGGAACTGAAGTAGCCAAGGAGGCCTCGGAAATCGTACTGATGGACGACAATTTCACTTCTATCCTGACAGCTCTTAAATGGGGACGAGCAGTCAATGATTCTGTTCAGAAGTTCCTTCAGGTGAGTTTGACACTATTCCGTTCAAAAAAAGTATTTAGTCACTGACTCTCTCTCAGTTTCAAATCACCGTCAATATTACCGCCGTCCTCCTTGCCTTCGTATCTGCCGTTGCCGATCCAGAGATGCATTCCGTGCTCACTGCCGTGCAGCTCCTTTGGGTTAACCTCATCATGGATACATTTGCGGCCCTCGCGCTCGCGACTGACCCCCCTACTGAAAAAGTCCTTGATCGTAAACCCCAACCAAAGAGTGCTCCTCTCATCACAACGAATATGTGGAAGATGATAATTGGACAAGCCATTTTCCAGCTGGTTGTTACGTTCGCTCTACATTTCGGCGGTTCGACGATCCTGGGCTACGATCCTAATAATCAGACGCAAAAGACCGAACTCAACACCATGGTCTTCAACACCTTCGTGTGGATGCAGATCTTCAACGAGTTCAACAACCGACGCTTGGACAACAAGTTCAACATCTTCGAAGGTATCCACCGTAATAAGTTCTTTATTCTAATCAATTGTATTATGATCGGCGCCCAAGTCGCTATCATCTTCGTTGGTGGCGCTGCATTCGAGATTACAGCTATCAATGGCACGCAGTGGGCCATCTGCGTCATCGCAGCCGCGGTCTCTCTCCCGTGGGCTGTCGTTGTGCGACTATTTCCCGACACCTGGTTCGCCAGAATTGCCGAGACGGTCGGCGCGCCAGTGGTCATCGTATACAGGTTTTTGGCTATGGTATGTGCTAAGATCGGTACCGTTTTTAGTAGGATATGGAAGAGGAAGACAACATCATCTCTGAAAGAGATCCAAGACGATGCCTTGCAGGAGAAGGAGACGGCACCTGAGATCATCGTCTCTGAGGGTGATAGCGGTGTTCGAGGGCACGGCGCCCCTGAGATACACATAATAGAGGACTTAGAACAGGGCCGCCGGTAGATTATGTACCTATTTTTGTATTTATGTATACGTACGGTAGATAGACAGCATGGGACATAGCGATGATTTTATGAAATTTATTACAGGTTCACGGAAAAAACTTTCAGCTATCCCTCACAGCCCCCAGGTCTGACGGTATCGATATCCTAACACATAAAAGAAAGCTACCTACACAACGACACTAACAAGAAAATATTTTCTCTAAAAAAATGCGTACACTTTCAAGGAATTCTCAAGAATGATGCGGTGAATGTGTTCAATTTAATTGTGTTTTACTTCTAAAAGCTTGAGACGCTATTGAACTTGGACAAGTTGCCAGACAGGTGCTAGGTACCCTCTACAGGAAGAGTTCGCACTACATTGACATTCACGAAGCTTCTAGCACCTTTGTCCCTACTCCAGATTGTTTGGGCCCCCCCTCAGAGGAATAACCAGATGCATCCTGTTGCTTGTCAGATTCTATGGACGCCTCGGGAGAAACTTCACCACGGAGTACTATCCAGATTTTTCGGGCGCCACCATCATAGAGAGGATAAAAGTTAGCGACTACCAAGGTGAACCAGAGGTAGATGAGGGATATGACAATCCATGCCGTGAATAACTAAACGAGTTAGCCCCAAGCCTCGAGGATTAGGGTCGGAGAAGCTTACACTCTTTGAGAATACAATCTTCGCGCCGTACATCGCAAGCGGCCAAAGGAATACGTGCCCTAAAAGAGTGAAGACAGTCCAAAACGCAGCCCATCGGCTCATCCTCTTCATATACTGCTTCAACTCAGGAGTAAACCATTCTTCCGATTCCTGCTGGTCCACCTCTAATTCATCCCTTTCAGATTGGCGGACCTTTTTGATCTGTTTTGCAAAGATCGACCAGTCGAAGGAGCTAGGTCGCACAAACGACACAAATAACGTAGTAGGTAGCGGAACGAAGAATGCCGTGACGCAGCCAAACAAGCATGGCATTGTACTGCCGGTCGAAGCAATGGAAATCTCGCCAAAATAAACATATGCCGTTCCAAGCCAAACGGAGATAGAGCAGGAAACGCCGACTATTGGTGAGATAATCGCAGCAGCTTTGGTCTGTCCTTTCCATAGAAGAGCGAAGACAGTAGGAACGCAGCCCGGGTTAGTTATGTTGCCAACCACGTAAAGCAGCCAGGTCATATCAACACCCCCTTTGTTAAAGGCTGTCGCCAGTGTGGGGATAACAAGAGAGGTAACGATAACACCAATATGAGACCACGTAATTAGCTGTTTATCAGTTGCCTTTTTGTTGATATATGTCCCGTAGATATCGAATGAGATGATAGAACTGATGGCAATCATCTGAGCCGATGCGATAGAAGTGCAAGCCTATGAGTCAATGTGATACTACTAGATCATCTTATATATCATGGTATAAATAGGCTTGACGAACCATGAAAATTGTAAGGAGTAAAGCTCCAGCGCCAGCTTTCCCGGCGACTGCCTGTACGACGTACGGGAGGACCAATCCGGAAGTGACCTCCTCCGCCGTCATCGACTACAAAAGTCGTTAGATTCTATGGCTTTACTCGTTTATTAAGAGGTATTAATCTTACTCTAGGATACGTGGGGAAAATAGACGTCGATTCCAAGGCGACAGCGGCAAGCCCGCCAAAGGTTCCAATTGCCCACGGGACGGAGAAAGACGCTATTCCACCCAAGACATAACCGGGTACAGCAGAAGCAACGTTGGCCGAGAATCCCTGTACCGTGTCAGCTATCTGGATCTGGCCGCGTGCCTAATGCTTGATGAGTTACCTTTTGCCAGAAGCCAGTATCCATGATCACGGCACCGAAGTTCGATCTAAGCTGTCATTAACATCATTAGAAAGAATAGCGTCAAAGGATTAGGTACTGACATGACATGAAGTATACCAAAGTAAAGGCATTGCTCACTTCGCATGGTTAAATGCGAACCTCCATAATTGCCCTGAACCGGTCTGTTCTTGTCGGCTGTGATCACAGCATCATAAAGAGCCCCGATAGACCCAATCTCCTTGACCACGATAATTTTAATTGTAAGCCAGACCAGAATTATCATGATAATGAAGGTATGTAGGTAATCCGTCAGGAAGGTCGCTCGCAATCCTCCAAAATACGTGTAGACGCCCACACCGACCTATAAATTTAGAACCGATTAGCTTACTCTTCAACAATACGTACAAGAAAGGGCCATCTCATGCTTCTTAGATGATGGGTCTTGGGAGAATCCTTAGTTTTCTCTACATAACTCCGCCAACTTACCGGTAAGAGATATGTACTTGCGATGACATCCATCCCAGTTAAAGAAGTAACTGCAGCACTTGCTCCAAGTAGCATGCTTGAAAAGTTTAGGATATTCGTTAGGAGACAAAATACGATCCAGAGTAAGTGGGCAGCCGTTCCATATCGAACCCTAATGAGTTCTAGCAATGTATGGGCATTGGGTGCTCTGCGCTTAGCTTCAATAGAGATGAGAGACAAGAAGCAGACCATTGTACTGGCGGATGCTCCCCACCATACCCCAAGGGCCAGACCATACTTATAGGTTAAAAGTGAGGCTCCAAGTAGAGCGGTGCTATATAGCCAAGAAGAAATTACAGCTGATGCTGTAAGGCCAGTCCCAACTGTACGATTGGCAACCATAAATCTACCGTTTTATACAATGTTAGATAACTTTTAGATAGCTCACTGTGACGTGGGGGGGCTTACGTTTCAGTGGACTTGTTATCTTCGTTAAAGGACTTCTTTAAGGATCCAGTAACCCAAATCATGCCTAGTAGGAGATAATTATGAGAGGAATGCTTTAAATATGTCCCTTGCGGCCCTCACCTAAAGCAAAAGCGACGCCAAATCCAACAACAACGCCATAGCCCGCACCCTGAGGCAATGGGGCTTGCACTTGATCAGACATATTGAGAGTGCACTGAAACCAATAGAATTGTTAAAAAATCAAAAATAAGATAAAAATCTAACTAGGTAGCCATGATGGTTTTTAGAAAACATATGAAAGCGTAGATCAGGGACCATTTCCATTCTTATTCTTATCCTGAAGCGGATTACGTGATCATCCCAGTCTTGAAGTTAAAGCGTCGCCATATACGCCCGGTCAAATTACGTCGGCAGTATGTTACCGAATTATCGGATGGCTCTCTATGATAAGGGAAGCTTTCCGGAAAAAAATAGTGAACAAGTATTAAATGTCGTCTGTGATTGGATATCAGGCTATAGGATTCTGATGTGATTTGATGACGTGACTTAGAATCAAATGGCGATAGCTTGATCATATCCGCTTTCGGACTGCAAGATTGATATTCAGTGGACCACGACACTGCCTTATCAGGAGATGGAGAAGACCTCACTTAGAACATGGACCTCAAAGACTCCATACCTTAGGTACATAATTAGAACATTGTTTAGGTACTTTTATAAGTGAATTTTTGAGTAAGGTGACGCATACATGTTAGGTAGCACAGCATCTATTCCAATGAAACACTGAGATGGATGAAGCGACCAAAGTATCTCAGCCAAAGCAATGGATCCTGAATGCGTTCTCTATGAGCACTCCAGGCCATCTCGCTGCAGGTACAGGGCCTACCCCCTATCACATAGTACACGAACTCAAATACTGAAAGCATTACAGGGCTTTGGAGGCATCCGCGCAACCATACCTCTGAATACAAGGACATTGAATACTGGATAAACTTGGCCAAGATCTTAGAGGATGGAAAGTTTCATGGGTTATTCATTGCTGATGTCCTTAGCCATTACGGCGTATATAAGGGCGAAGGTAATCTCGACCCCGGTCTCCCTGGGGCTGCTCAAATTCCCATGAATGATCCCTTGTATGTCCCTATGATAATCAAGTTCAAGAAGGCACGTATTGATTAGAAACAAGCCTAGCGGTTTCAGCTATGGCGGCAGCGACAAAACATTTGTCATTTGGAGTTACGGCATCGACTACTTACGAGAATCCATTCCTGTTAGCGAGAAGGTTTGCGACTCTTGATCATTTAACCAAAGGCCGTGTCGCTTGGAACGTGGTGACGAGCCATCTAGAATCGGCAGCAAGAAACCTAGGTCTCTCAACTCAGATCGAGCATGACGAGCGGTACAAGATCGCTGAGGAGTTCATCAATCTGACCTACAAGTTGTGGGAAAGCTCATGGAGAGATGACGCTGTCGTAAAAGATCCCGAGACTAAACAGTATACCGTTCCCGGTAGAGTTCGGAAGATCAACCATGAAGGGTAAGTCCAGCCGAAGAAATTTGACTTCTTAATCTAAGTCAGTTAGGCATTATTTCAAATCGACCGGCCCTATCACAACCGAGCCGTCAATTCAACGAACGCCTTTCATTTTTCAAGCTGGTGCGAGCAGTGCCGGGAAATTATTTGCAACAAAACACGCAGAGTGCATGTTCTTACCTGGCATGACCCCAGCAGCTGTTAAAAGGTCTGCAGACGACATCCGCCAGCTAGCTATTGAAAGCGGCCGTGATCCATCCACTATCAAGCTTATTACAGGAGTCTTAATCATCGTAGACGAGACCGACGAGAAAGCCCAGGCCAAATACGAGGATTATTTGAGCTACGCAGATTTCGAAGGAACACTGACTCTTTTCGGAGGATGGACTGGTGTAGATCTCGACAAATGGGGAGACGACGAGGACTTCAAATTCACCGGACCTGGTGCAATCCAAAGTATGATTTCTTCCTGGAGTGCTACAGTACCGGGAACTCAGAATGTCAAATGGACGAAGAGGATGATCGCACAGGAACTGACAGTTGGGGGGGCTCACCCGCGGGCTATTGGATCACCGAAGACAGTAGCGGATTTCCTTCAAACGTGGGTTGATGAGGCTGGGATCGACGGATTTAACATATCGTACGCCGTCAGCCCGGGTGACTTTGAAGACATTATCAAATATCTGTTGCCAGAATTGAGGACCAGAGGAGTATTCTGGGATGACTACGCTGCTAATACGACGAGGGAGAATTATTTTCAGGATGGCCTTGGCCCAAGGCTAAGGAGCGATCACCCAGGGTCGAAATACAAATGGCCAGCGGAGTGAAAGGAAAGACGAAGTAAGAAACTAAAAATACTAAATTTGGCGTCAGAAATTTTCATATCCAGGACTTCTTGTCTTGCTAGAGTACCTAAATTGCTGGAGTTGCCAGCTAATACGTTTGAAAGGATCTTTCTAAATTCCTACCTAACTCTAAACTCATAAGCCCCTTTTCATAATTCCTTGCCAACTTCGCGCTCTTAATGACGTTGTTTCGATGCGATCTCTTACTGGTATGTACATCCAACTCTACGCACCTAAGCTAAGTCAAGGTGAGGATAGTCTTGAGGACAGCTTTCCTAAGGAAAGACCTCGGCGTGGTAATCTAGGTATATTTGGGGTCCAGAGCACATCCGTGTTATTTGTTGCAATAGCAACACCCGGTGACTACCAGCAGAGTCGTAATCATGCTCTTCGCAGTCTTTCGAAATACGCAATATGAGGAACGATTTGGAGCAGCTTAGAAAACTATCTCAAACCAAGTAGATGGAATTATTTATTTATCCAGTCCGATAGTGTGATTACCGTATGCCTTGGCTCAATTTCCGACATTCGCCAGCCGCAAATTCCAACGCAATAGGTGGGGTGACGGACGTAGAGTGGGTCGACGGCTGGCCATTTACACTAAACCGAAAATTGAAACTACCGAAGGTACCCCGGTACACATGGTAAATCAGAAGGTCGTTGTTTATGAGCTACATTGTAGGTAGGTACCTAGTGGTTACCCGAGGTGTCTAAGGTAGGTACCTAGGTAGGCTTCTCGAAGAGCCATTTAGGTTGCGAATAGGAATACACACTAGGCATATTCAGAATCGAACCAAAGGTAGTGATCAAGGTACATTAGCGCGCCGCTATGGCGCCCCGACATTGTCCTAGGGATCATGTATTTGCATAAGCTTAATTCTCTAATTCGATATCATTACAAGATTATTACCAAAAGTGAACATAATCCTCAAGATTATTACATATTAAGAATAGCTTTAATTTTTAAAATAGTTTTTTTTTAATATAACTTTTTAATTTAATATAATTTTAAATGATTATAACTTTAAAATGATTTTAATTAATTAATATATACTTAATTATTAATTAATTAATTATTAATTATTAACGTTTAAATGCGATTTTTAATTTGTTTATTTAAGCCGTTTAATTATATTTATTATATTTATTATATTTATTATATTTATTATATTTATTATATTTATAATTATATTTATACTTTTTCGTATAACTTTTATATATTAAAATAAAAGTAATAACTTTAATAATTTTATAACTTTTATAACGTAGTTAATAAGCTAGTAAATTAATAATGTAGTTGTAAATCTTTTAAAGTTTTTAATTTAAATCGTAATAAATGTTTAAGTAATATTTTTAAAATATATATTATATATATATATTCGTATATATTATTTAAGTATATATATATTAAGCGAAAAACCTTTTATATATATACCTTATATTTTAAAATGATTTTAAAATTTAATTAAATTTTAGCTTTTAATATCATTATAAATTTAATATGTAACCTCATAAAACATATTTAAGTGATAATGTTTTGGTAAAAGTATATCAAGATATTACAATGATCCCTAAGACCATTTCCGGCTGCCACTCCGGCGCGCTAATGTAGTGATTCTTAGATAGGTACGTGTTAGGTACGTGTACCTTAGCACTGTGCGATCTGTGTGTGTGTTACTAAATCTGGAAGGTGGGTCATGTTATAAGCCAATCACTGTATGCACAGTCACACGCCAAGAGTCTACTTGAACTTCATATCCCTTAGTCAGCCATTGCACACACTCTCTTTCGAATTACAGCGACATCTACATACATGTATGTAGTTGTGGTTGAGGTAAGGTTCTCTATCTAACTGGGAAGGAGATCAATACTAACATTGGAAGTTACTGATTAGGACAGGCTTGGGCCGCACTTACCAGCTGTCTCATCAGTGAATCAGCCTGTTTGTACCTCCAGGTCATTCACCCAGCCAACTTGGGGGCACTGTCATGATTAATGTTTTCGTTTTCTTACGTGGGACTTGATTCATTGCTCCTGGATTTCCACACGCTTATGAGAAATATTATCAGTACTGGGGTACTCCACCCTAAGAAGATATCAGTCGAGCGATTAACCTTTACCGTTTAGATGCGCCGTGGGCAAAAAATACAAAAGCAAAGGTATAAATGGCAGGTAGAGGTGTTTGATATTATTCGTTTACCAGTCGTCCTAATTAGTTTGAGGACATCTTTAACAGTAAAGTAGATTTCGTGGTACATAATACTTAAGATATGGACGGATCACAATTTCTGCGTAGGTAATAAATGAGTACGGTCACCGGGGAGATTTCCGACGAAGAGGAATATCCGGAAGGACCTACGTATCTGCCTCTTAGGCATTATTTTGCTTTTTATACGTATATATAATGATTTGCTTCTATACTTGGGTACTAGAAATCATGATAGGATTTATTTAAGTACCTATATGATATACGTATTGAGTTTATCGAAGACGAATTCCCTAAGTTGTGAGCATGGCTTGTAACATTTCATTATAGCACAGTACCCAATAGTTCTTCTAAACCCGTAGTAACCTTGATAATAAGGAGCATATACTGTATTTGCAGGTACCTAGGTAGATGCGTACGATACAAGCCAATGCGAGACCAGAGGCACTCAGTGCTCTTGCCATCTACGGGTATCATTGATGATACATGGTATGGTAAGTGCGCGGTACATTGCCCAGTATTTCAAAACCTTTTGGAATAATCACGTCCCGTAGCCCCCCAGTGCACATCGACGCGTTACTCCGGTTGCAGGTGATTAGCCTACGACGAACGATATTTCTTTCGCACATAAATTCCGGATTCTCTGCAATTCAGTCTTCCTCTTCTCTTCTTCCTTCTACAAGTTCAGTTCAGTTTTCGTCTCAGACCCAGCACTTCCGTTCTCATCACCATCGTTTTCGGTAGTTGTCTAGTAACAGAACTTTGTGACGCTCGCATACTATCTTCCCAAGATGTTTGCTTACAAGATTCTCGTCCCTCTTTTCCTCGCCATCGACGCGATGGCTGCCACTCCCTTCGGCGCCGTCGTCGGCCTCCTCATGATCCTCTGCCTAAGCGACTGCGAAGGCCACGACCCCGTCTACAACATGTTCGCACTCGTTGCCAACGCGGCCGCGGCGATGTGCGTCGACTCCCATTACGGTGGGGGGCTCCCCCAAGAGCTCTACGGCATCGCCCTAATGGGCGCATGTCGAGGCTCTTGCGGTCAGATGCACCCCGCCGGGCACATCGTCGCGGCCGTGATGCTAGCTCACAAGCTAGTCACCATGGACGAGAGAGGCCTCGTCCTCGACATGGTGGCGGCTCTGTGTTTGTACGTTGTCCCGGCCTCCTACTTCGCTCGCCTTTTCCTCGGCGCCGTCCGAGTTGCTCTGTAAGTAACATTGAGTTTTCCGTTTCTCACTTTTTCTTCCCCTTCGTTCACCTGTTCGGCTTCTTCACTTCGAAAGTCAATTACGCCTTTCGCGAATTACTCGAGTTATGTCTTCAGAGATATGCCGACGATGCTTAGATCCCAGTGTTACGCAAGTACTAATTCTTTGGCTAGTTCTCCTCCCCCCTTTGCTGTTACCCTTGGCCGACTAGTGCATTCCCTGCCTAGTCGTGCCTTCGCGCCGGTTCGCCGCGCGTCCAGCAGCATCCGACAAGGTTGGATGTTGGGATTCGGAGGGAAGTCTCGGATGATCGACGCCGGGACTCAGACAGAACCTCCCTCCGAGTCTCAACATCTGGCCTTGTCGGATGTGATGGTTGTGACGGAGATCCTTCCCTCCCCCTCTCCCCAACCCCACAAGCCCGTCCTCCTCCCCCCAGCACCTTCTTATCCTCACCGAAAGCCGCGCGTCACGTGGCTCCGAAGGGGGCTTGAGCCCATTGTGGACTCAACCCTCGGTGAAGACCTTCCCTCTAGTTCCCGCGCATACCTCCGGGAACTGTGGTCGGATAAGAAGTCGCGCCTTCATACTCAGGCTGCTGCTGCCACCACCACCACCACCATCACCACCGCCACCGAAGAGCCCGCCGCTACTGCGGAACTCGATACCACTTCGGTGGAAGAGTTCCATAATGCACCTAGCAAAGAGGTCGATACCACTCCCGTGGAAGATCTCAATACCACTCCTGCAGAACTCGATACCACCTTTGTGGAAGAGTTCCCTACTACCCCCCTGGAAGAACCCGATACCACCTCGACGCAGGAAACCGATAGCACACCTACTAAAGAACTCGATACCACCTCTGTGGAAGAGTTTTCCGAGAGCGGCCTCTCGGCTGCCATTGAAGAGCCCTGTCCCACGACTGAAGAAGTCATTACTCCTGTCGAAGAGCCTCCCCCCGCGATTGAAGAAGTTGCCACTCCCATTGAAGAGTCCGACACTGTGAAGGATCTTGCTATCGTCATAAGAGAACCTATTACCGACACGGAACATCCCTACACCGCTGTAGAAGATTCTGTATTCATCCCGGAAGAGCCTACTATCATCCAGGAAGAGCCTACTATCATCCTAGAAGAACCGACTATCGACACGAACGAACACACTGCCTCCATGGGAGAGCCCGATACCACCTATGTGGAAGCGCTCTATATACCTACAGAAGAACCCGTTACCACCATGGAAGGAATTACTACTGAGCCGTTCGTTCACACCGAAGAGGTCCCTCCTCATATTGAGGAACCCACTACCGCCGTGGGAACGCCTATCATTGCCACAGAAGCGCGTCCTGTCGCCATGGAAGAGCCTGGTACCGTTGTGGGCGAACCAATGACTGGCGTAGAAGAGTCTTATCCCGGCGAAAGAGAGCTCACTGCCCTCATAAGAGAAGAAATTATTGCTTTGGGGGGAGTCATAAAGGGGGAGGTCAACCCTATGGCAGAGCCTTCTCGTATCGTGGAACAGCCTACAGTCAACTCGGAGTTCCAGGTCTCCTTGGACCCCGTATACCAGTTGCCTACGGAGGAAGAGATTGACAAAATTCTAGGCTCGTTGCCTAATACTCTGGATTTCATCCAGCAACCTAGCGACCCACAGCCAGTCTCGGTGTCCCACGAACAGCCTATTTATGATTTCTCTCACCAACAAACTCTCAGCCAGGAGCCTACAATGAATGAGGATCCTGTGATGAATGAAGAACCCGAGACGAATGAAGAGTCTATGGTGGATGAGGAGCCTGCTATAAATGAGGCGACTGATAGCGACATGACCACTGCACCACCCATCCAAGAGCCCCCCGACAGCCCTAATGAGAACATCCCTGCTTCCTCGGAGGATGTCACCATGGGAGAGTTGTTTACTGTATGTAACGATGAGCAGCTCGCGAAATTCAATGAATGGGCAAAAGGGTATTATGGCCCTGGCATTGGCTCACCAGAACAGGATGCGGAAGACGCGCCCATCGACGTCGACAACGATGACGACGCGATGGAATTTTCTGATAGCGAGCAGCAAATGCCAACCCAACAACCTTCGTTCGTGCTTAGCGAACAACCTATTCTCGACCACAATCTGCCGACAGAACACGCAGAGGATATCGACATGAATGAGTCTAACATCCCCTCGAACCTACCACCTACACCTTCTTCGTTATGGGAGACACCGGCAACACTTAAACTTTCCTCTCTACCTCATACACCACAGCCGGATACAGATATGTTGGATACACAAGCCGTCCCTCCTCCGCTACCAACTCCCGAGCCGGATGCAGATATGCCTGACTCTCCGGCGATTACCACCTCTCTACCACCAACCATTCCCTCGGTCGACCCGTCTGCGGCGCCAGAGATGCCGGTCGATCACGAACTAGACCTAGACCCACAGGGCGACCACTCCTCGTTGCCCCCTACCACAGAGCATGACACAGCCATGGTAGGCGTGCCTAGCACGCATTCTCCGCCTCCCGAACCCCCCGTGTCCGATGCCGACATGGCGGACAGATCGAGTATCCTTTCTTCGTTTCCGTCTACTTCAAGCCTGTCGACTCTATCCACGCCCCTTCCCCAAGCACCAGCTTTCTCCAGCATCCCCCCCTCGTTTCTCCTGCCCTGCAAGCCGAGGGAACAGCCGAAGCCTTTGGTCCTCAAGGAGAAGACACAGACACAGCGCTCGAAAGAAGTGATGGGCAGAGGAGGAAAGGAGTTGGCCATGCACGTGGCCGCTATCAAGCAGGCGCAGGACGAAAAGGCTGAAAGGGAAAATGATGATAGTGGGGATGAAGAACGCGTTCGCAAGAAGTCGTCGAATCGCGAATGGAGCAGCGCCGACGACGATAAAATGAACGAGCAGATGAAGAAGATAGGCGACCTATCTTCGAAAAGCCAAGAAGGGATGGACAAGGACACCACCACCATCGACGCCGAAGAGAAGAAGAGAAGGGATGAAATGGCCCGGAAGAAGTATGAGGCGGACCTGGCGGCGTTCAAGAGGAGGCAGAAGAAGCCTCCCAGCCTCTTTATCCCGAGGAAGAAGCCGGCGCCAAAAAAGTAGTATGTTGGAGATGCCCCTACACGGGGAGAAATGAATAAGGTAGATACGCGCTAGATACCAATCGGGTAACTTCTTGTTGCTGAAGCCTCATAGGTAGTATAACTCCATGTACACGTATAAAATACGTGTGAAACACAAACATCCTGTCTCTTAGACCAATACCCAAAGGTAGTGGACCACAGGCCTCTGGCTGTAATACTATTACATTCGTCTATAAATTCTGCATAAAGTAGAATATGGAATTCATGATACATAAATACAAGGCCAAAAAGGGCCTAGCCATCGATACCAAACCCATCAAGGGTAGGGTGGATCATAGCATCATTCCATCGTCTCTTAACTAAGTCGTAAAGTAAAGAAAGGGCTAATACCCAACCTTCGTACCAAGACCGACTGCTACACTGTTATGAAAAAGAAACCTAGTCAGTGCCTTATTTTATAATCCGCCTCTCTACCACCCTTGACCATGATGCCCGTGATGGCCGTGATGTCCATGATGACTGTGTCCGTGGTGCCCGTGATGGCCACCATAATAGTAATCGCCTTGATACGAAGATCCGTGATGAGACCCGTGACCATGGCTGTGGCCGTGGCTATGCCCATGTTGCCCTTGGCCATGATTCGAATGCCGCCCCTGGATCTTGTGTTCGATCATATTCGCGGCCATGGCGCCCACCGCGCTTCCTATCATAGTGCCTAGCTTCCCCTTGCCTAACTTATGACCCAACAGCCCACCAGCACCACCACCGAGAAGTGTAGCTCCTAGACCTCTCTCGCCGTCTTCGCCCTCCTGCCCATGTTGGCGGTTCGGGTCGCGGTCGTACTGCGGCTGCCCGCTATATGGATCGACGGAGTGCGGGCGCGCGTGAGGAGCGCCGGCAGATCCTGGCCGTTTGTCATCATTGTTTGGGTAAGGCGGAGGCGGATATCCAACATCCGAGTGAGCTGAGCCGGGACGCGAATACTGTGGCTGTTGCGGGTGGGGTGCAAGGTAATTCTGCTGTGGCGGTGCGGGGGACTGGGCGTAGCTAGGCTGAGAAGGATAGGGAGACGGCGAGGGAGCACTGCCGGCGTAGTTTGGCTGCGGAAGATATGGTGAATGCGGTGGAGGCTGCGCGTACTGAGATTGTGGAGGATAAGGTGAAGAATGGCTCTGAGGATGTTGCGCGTAACCACCTCCGCTATTCCCGTAGTACTCTGCAGCTGACATCGCGAGGTTGAAACTAGTAGGATTCAAAAGTCGCCCCTGGAAAACAGTCTGTAGGGGTGAAGCGGATAAATTAGATATTCTACAGATATAGGTATATCTTCAATGTTTGTATAAAGGAGACTCTATAGGTCTAGTATACCTTATGTACCTAGGGAATAGTAGAAGGAGGAAGAAAGAGAAATCATAAGAACAGATCTCAAGGGATAAAAAGAAGCCAGCCAAACTTTAAATACGAAGCATTACAAGGTTTGTTTCATACGTACATAACATACCTAGGTAGGATTACCTATCATAGCAAGCTAGCCAGTCATAAGTGCCCCAAGGGCTTACGTACATGTCGTCGCGCGAGACGGAGCTACTGAACTGGTGTGTGGAGGCGCAGTCATTTTCGCCTAGCAGCTGATTACTGTATGCATGCGAAAGCAGGAACATGCGGCGAAACCACAAAACCAACGTGTGCTAGTAGTGTTGTATCATCTATTGGCTGAGTAGGTACCTGCGAGTTGCGGTGGTTGGTAAATGGTAAAATGGTGGTGGTGGCTTATAGTAAAAGAGAAAAAAGCCTTGGCAACTTGGGGAAAGACTCATAAAGGGCTTAAAGATGGCGCAGACTACCTATGACGCGGGGTACAGGCTCAGCCTCACTAGATACCTATAGCGTGACCTAGGAGAGCCTTTCGGAGCTTCCGGTTGCCGACTTTCCCCTTTTGTAGGTAAGACGGAATCGGGAATGCATATACGTAACGGCAGACCGATCAGCAACGTTCAACATCCTGGGCATCTCAACGTTCGTCATTCAAGCATCATCCCGGATGCGCTACTTAAAACTGTTAGCTTTACTTACCTAGTATCGCGGCTCTAGGTTGGTATAAGTGAATAAATGTAGGTATGATTCAACCCCTGTGCCATAACCTTCGAATATGTGAATACGTGCGAATACTCTAGAATAAGAAACATTCTTGAAAAGAAAGAGAGTAATTTAAATAGCAGATGATTCAACATATGTAATTGAATTCGCTTCGAGGTCAACCTTTCTCAGGTTTTAGATAAGACATTTCCGATTCGAACATATACATCCCAAAAGAGATTCGCCCCCTTTCCCCCCCGGTCATCATGCTCATGAATCTCCCGTAAATGCAACCGGTTGCTCCTTTGATCCCAATGTCATTTCATGAAAAGCCCCGGTAGGTAATGCATCATGATCGTGAATGCGAAGTTGAAAAAGAATTAGATCCGTGCTTCAACGGCATGATCTTAGAAAACATATATACGAGACAATTAGCAAAAAAATAGTCAAGCTCTCTACCACTGAGAACGGTAACGGTCTCAAGAAAAGCTTGCACATGCCCCGACTGCGGGGCCGTTCGCTCTTCTGCTCTGAGGAAGTTGAATCTCTTCCTCCGAATCTGAGCTGTCATCTGCAGCTACTCGATCCAGCATCCGTTCTATATCGTCACCCCGTAGCGCCGTTCTCGGTCTGGACGGCCCGCTCAAGCCTGCAGGGATAGACAAGGATGGCCTCGGGGCCGATCCGTTCGTTCGGCGGCGGGGCGTGCCCCTGTTGTGCGGAGACCCATGCGAGTCATCGATATCCATTCCACCATAAGTCCCTGGCGATTTTTCAAACCCAACACGTTTGCCTTGGGGTGCATGGTGTGGCTGCGGACGCGCCGTCGGTAAACTCTTTCGTCCGTGGCTGCCAGTCTCAGCCCCGGCACCCAATCTCGAGGTTGGGAGAGCTGTTCGCCCACCATTTCGCGCTTGCGGCGGTTGTAATGGCTGTGCTGGCTGTGACGATTGTGACGAAGGAAGAGATGAAGGGAATGCATGCTTGACATTAGCCGAGTTCCCAGGGCTACTCATAAACATCAACGTCTCCAATGCTTCTTGTTCTCGCACGTTCTGGTGCGGAGAAAAGAGTATAGGATCAACATTAGGCGTTCTGATACTCCCCTGGCCTGGCGTGGTTTGAAGAGGGCTAGGTTGAACTGGGCTGTGAGGGGAAGCATGATGCGATAGGTATGATGGTGTAAATCTCGCATTAGAGCTGCGACGGGGGTGCGCCTGACCAGGCTGGCGAGGTTGTATAGGAGCAGGCGGGGCTAGCGTTGGTACTTGAGGGACGGGTGGTGTCGATGCGACCGGTTTCATGATGCCATCTCTCCAGAATGATTCGTAAGTGCGGCCTTGGGAGGGATATAGTCCCGTAGGGCTAGTAGCATTGCTTGAAGCTCTTTGTCGTGCGGGGACGACGGGGATTCGTGGACTTGCAGACGCGCCGTGTCTGCCATGCAATGTGGAGGTGCTAGAAGTAGGGGAAGCGGCTTGCGACGCAAGCGATTCGACCTCGTCAATAGAATGCCCTTGCCAGCCATTGTTAACCTTGACCATGGCGTATGATAATTTCGTTTTCAGTTCAGCGGATAGCTGTGGTTGAGTTAGTAACTGAGTCATGACGCGTCGGGTCTTGACGGATTACCTCTCCGATGCGACTACCAACGGTAGATGCTAAGCTCACGGTGCTGGTATTCCTTGAATGGCCAATACGAACGGGAGATACACTTGAGCTGTTTCTAGTGTGCTTGACCACGCCATCGGCCATTCTTTTCCTCGATTGGCCACCATTTACCGTTGTCCCGTCCGCGTCATTGATCTTCTGCTGTGCAGCAGCAAGCTGTGATAGCTGTAAGAGCTGTGATTCTTGACTGGACACACGGCCATTTCCAGCTCCATTGCTTCCCTCGCTGTCGCTTTCGGGTGGGGTGAAAACGCGATCGGTGTCGTTAGAGGCGGTTGTGTCTTGGGAATCGTTGCTAGAATAAGTGAGGGGTTGGCTCTGGCTACCAGCCTGGCTCTGAGACTGCGGTGGGTAGCTTTGTCCCGTCGAGGCGCTCGAGCTAGCAACCTGCGACATTGTCTGACGTATTGGCTAGACGGAAAAGATTAGAGGGGGGGTGAGATGCCAACACGGGGTCGTCGCGTCAAATTCGACCCAGATATAGTTTAACTGATAGGTAGGTGCCAATCGCGTTGTCAATGATATAATTCGCGAATATTAGAGCGAAGTCTTGGAGCTGGCCAATTTTGAAGATAGATGTTGTTGAAAGCCGCAGGATTCCGCGTCCAGCCAACGTGGGATTTCCTTTGTGAGCGCTGATGTTGTTTTAGCGAGGTGTACGCGTTACGTCGTCAGACTTCCGAATTGTTCAGACCAGAGGACATCAGGACGTATTTAATTCGAATATAAGTCGCGTCGAGTCAATGGTGAGCAATTAGTACTTGAAGCAAATCTGAGACATACATAGGCGAAGCAGCGAATATAGTGTTGGGGGTTGCGAAATGAGAGGGCGAGTGCGGCAGCACCAAGAGAGGGCAAAGGGTAGGTAACAATGCTACGTGCTATTCCATTAGATCCCAAATTGAAATTCGGAACGACGCGACGCGGGCTGATAATGGATAAAGTATAATAATTGTCGACTTGACTTCCAATGAATACCAACTCATACAAGTAGTGACGTTGGAGTTGACGTTGGCATTGGCGTTGGCGTTGGCGTCGACTTGGACCAAAGGAACATGAACAAGTCGACTCGGGCAGAGCAGCGAATAGGGCTAGGAGGGGGGAAGGCAATAGTGGGAGGCCATTGGCGGCTTATTACGCGGTCAAGTCGCGCGACCTTTTTTTCGCTGGGGGTTTTAGCGTGCACGGTCAAAACCACATCTCCAGAAGTCCAGGCTTAGTCGGGGGGGGCATCATGTGCGCTAAGATTATCAAGATTTACTTGGCCCTAGCGCCTTGCAGCGCCATCTTTCAGGGGTCTGAATTCTAATCAGGTACTTAACTTTACACAATTGTCCCTACCTCATCAATATTGATAATAAAATAAAATAAAATTAAAAAGGTTTACGAAGAGGAAGAGCAGGCATGTACTTAAAAAGAATAGTAATATTCATTACCCATTAGAGTTACAAATACATGGATATAAATATTTACAAATAAATAACAAGCAGACAGAACATTTCTAAAAACGCAATCCTTAAATCCAATTATTCTTCTGCCTCTGGGGAGAAATAAGATCAACTTTCCCCCCTGACCATGAAATACTGTACATGTACGAATACCTATGACGAGTGGAGCGGAAAGGACGGGAGGAAAGAATAAACCGAAGGCGAAAAAATGGCGCGCCTTTTTTTTCTATTTGGGCAACCACACAACCAAAAAGCCTGGACTCGGGCACTCGGGACCAGCACCGCACTGGCCAACTTAACACGAAGTCACGTGAGAATACAATCGCGTACTCCTCCCCCTTTTGAATTCCATTTAAAGAATACATGTACCTGTTTCCACCGGAACTGCCCCTTTTCGATATTCAATCAGAATTCGAATATAAGACCGATACCACTCATAATAAATAATTGTTTTCAGGAGCTAGCCGGAGTGTGTTATTGTTTCGATTGTATTTGTGGGCTTCCTTCACTCGAAGAGGCGATGCTTGACCTTGATGCCGAACCTAACAATAGGGTTAATTACTACTCAAATACTGAATCTAACCTGTCAGCAATAACCACCTGTGCTTCCCCTTGCGTTCTCTAAGGCGCTTCGGATGTCCCTTCAAACCTAGGGGTCTTTAGTCCTTCGATGACGGCAGCGACTACGTGGTTATGGGAGTACTTTCTGTGTGGAAAGAGATCTTCAGAGGAACCAAAGTTCACATAACCCGATTTTGGTCGTTTCTCCTGGGGGGAACGGTGTCCTATATTGAAACCCATTGACCTTCCGAAAGGTTCGATCCAGATTTACGAGTATGTGTTAAGGGTTCTTATTGGGATATACTATCCTGCAGTGGAGTCACGTTGCAAAACATCCAGCGGCATCTGTGATTTGTAACTGGGGGCCTTCATGATCCGGAAATATAGCCGAGCAACGATTGCAGTAAAAGCTAGGTGTATGCTTCCTAGTGAGATGCCCCTTGACATTCCGGATTCTGACGTTTCTTCGAAAAGCGAGCATGGTCTTTCCCCGTTACCATTCTTCACAAAGGGAAATGATAATGATTTCTGCCGACGTCTTACTCCATCTTGCCTTATCCTTCTTGAAGGTGGTACAAGAGAGGTCTGTCAGGATCGCCAATACTCTACTGGGCACGAGCTATTTTTGGATCATCTTGAAGAGACCGAATGTCCAGAACAAATAGTTGGGCCCATCCTATTCTCGCCCATTTCTCGTTCGCCGCTAGCCGCGCCTGTATACTCTACAATGATACGAACTGGGAACAATCGAAAACGGTCACGCGGTCAGAATCCTTGGAGTTGCAGTTGGACACCAGAGCGTCGGAATCCGTGCTACATGAATGATTGGATGCTATCAAACTTTCCGGTACCTCCTACTTCTACTTTATCTTCGAACGTTTCTTTAGGCTCCGAAAGTGGCATACCATATAATGGTGAGCTTATAATAGTAGGCCGTCGGGTTACTCAAGGACCTAGCAGATTCTTAGCACGAAGGCGAGATTGCAGTTGCTTTTGCTTATCTCTCTGGCGCTCCCCACATCTTCCCAAGTCGCCGGTGGATACGAATATATATAGGTGGTATTTAGGTAGGTTAAGCCTGGAGTGCACTCAGGAACTCACCATGAATAGTAGTCCCTAGTCTAGAGTCCAGGGTCACATAACGATCACCATCACTCTCTCATTCGGTGCTCGGGTCAGAGAGTTGGAGTCCTAACGCTTGGATTATTCCAATCTAGATAGTATCGAAATCCGTGGTGGCTAAGGCCACTACCATGGAAGCTGGCCCGATAATCTTCTCTACTGTTTTACCATTGCCTCTTTCCTGAGTTGGTAAAGGGCCACTGCGCTTACTAACCCGTTTGACTCCAGTTCATCATTTTGAGGATGTCATACGCCCACGCATACCTACCTACCTTAGAACCCCTATTAAGCATATGTGTGTGTGATGTAAGATTCCGCTCTATAAATGCACATTCATGATACTTGACCAAGGAGTCGTTTAAGATCAGCTGACCTAGATGAGCTCGAATAAGTAATTAGGATATATGACGCTTCACACCGTCTATGCTCCTGTTACCAATTCTACCAATCCTATTGCAATACAATTTCCTCAAGCTACTTAGTTGAAACGTGAAGCTTCTATTTATTAGGGCTCGATTACTTGCCAAGTAGAAACTTGAGCTCTGTACACTATGCCCACAGAATGTAGAGGAGACCATACAAATTGCGCTGACCAAAGTTGGGAATAATAAACACGTTTGCCCTTCCATGAACTTACATCAAGGCCTATTAGCGAAGTTGACTTTCTCCATATCTACTGGTGAGCCCCCATATAAGCCAGACACAAGATCTTAGCTTACTTCCTCTCGCGAATCAGGGCTATCATCAGGTCCTCGTAGTCTCCACTTAAAAGAGCCTTGATCGCGCTCCGAAGCGGAGTCCTGAAGTCGGAATATTTCTGGTACGCAGCCTTGGCTGCATCTAAGCGGTTGCGGTCCCAGTAAAGGCTGACAACCCTGTTGATGAAGAGCCGGTCCTTGCGCGGCGTCCTATAAAGGGGCTTTTCGAGTCTCTTTGCATCCGAGCGCGCCCTGTTTACGGCGTTTTCCAGCATGTAGAGGAGCGCATCTTCCATATCTCCGCGGAACTCTTTCTCGATGACTTCCTCGAGCGAGCGGTGGTATTTGCGCTGGTACGCCTCCGAGAGGGCATGAAGCTGCGCGGCGTTGGAGCTCGTGAAAATTTGTGCGACGGATATTGCGTTGGCGCCGATTGTGCCCTCAGTTGCGCGCTGTAGTTCCGTTACGTGGCGGTCGATATCTGCGGCGATAACTGGCGCAGCGTCTTCGGCCCTCGTAGCTGCAAGAACCATGCTGTAGAGCCGGAAGAGCGTGTCATCTACGTCATCCTTGATATCTACAAGGAGGTCGTGGCCTTTGATGCGCCTGTATTCAGCTGTAATCGCACGGATATCCGCATTCGATCGGCATAGAAGAACATCCATTAGGGCATCTTCATCAGTGCCGGCACGATCGAGGGCCTTAATGAGGACGCGCACATCATGCTCAAGCGGACCACGAATCAGAGCAAGGAGTGCGGTTTCCACGTCGCCCCGCGTTTCGCTCTCGATGTCCTTGGCTAAATCACGAAGGAAGCGCCTGTTATAATCACCAACTAACTGTGCCATCGCCCACGGGTTGTCATACTTAGATGACGTGAGCACACGGATCAGAGCCGTTTCATCACATCCCATGCCCTTCATCGCTTTTCGGAGGGCTTCAACGTCAGACGAAGTGTCGACGGGAGCGTAGTACGCTCTCTGAGCTATGTCATAACCCGGGGAGGCAGGGGTTGGTGGCACTCCATAGCCATATCCCTGCACAGGCTGTTGCGCTTGCGGCCATTGTGAAGCGCCCGGCTGTACTTCGCTGTTAGCGGCTCGTGGTCACATATCAAGACCGAGTTCTACACTTACCGGTACCCCGTATTGTTGAGGCGGATAAGGTGCTGGAGCCTGCGGGTTGACATTGGCAGCTTGATAGCTGTTTGGAGGATATTGCCCATACGGAGCTGGTGGCTGTCCGTATTGTCCCTGTGGAGGCTGCTGGGTTGGATAGGGCTGGTTTTGATATTGCCCCGGTTGACTTTGGGGATATTGACCAGAAGCTTGAGGTGGGCCACCAGGATATTGCTGAGGCTGATATTGGTATTGACCAACCGGAGGTTGGCCCTGTGGACCGTTATAGTACGGTGGTTGCTGGTGCGGGGGCTGTCCTGGAGCGGGTGAACCGCCAGGAGGATAATACGGTGCCCCTTGCGGAGGTTGCTGATATCCTGGATGAGGCTGACCGGGCTGGGCTGGAGGAGGACCACCAGCCGGAGGGTATTGACCGTAATACTGTTGATTAGGTGGATTCATGATTCTGGTATGTTTGTTATATTGTTTCTTAGAGTACACTAAGGTAAGTGTGTGTTGGGATGATCGTAGTACTGGGAGGGAGGTAAGATGAGATATAGGACTATATACGAAATATCTCACTTATTAATACCTTCAAAGGGGCCGAAGCAAGTTCAATTCAATTCTATCAATCTATAAAGCTGAAATTTGGCATGGTGCGAGGCCTCCTAGGCAGAGGTAACGAGAATCTGACTGCGGCCATCGTCCTACTTACCTCCGCATCATTCAGCCACACTCCTTACCCAATAGATTCGGAGCTAGAGAAATCCTTCGCAAGCGACAACGCTATTCTCACTCCTTGCCAAGCCGTTATATCGATCGCGCCAGAGACTAAGCCTAACCTTATGTTATCTAATTGAGGTAACCAGATGAAGACGCCGGAATTGACCCAATAATACCGCCGTTTCCTTGTGGATTCATTGATGTTGTGATGTATGTTAGTGGGATACCCATTCTGGTAAGTTTCTGCGATCTCTGTCGAATTAGCTAGGAGGTACTTTGCCAACCACCCAAATTCGGAGCGAAGAGATCGAATAGTAAGTTAGTAAGCGAGCGTTGCTAAATGCCTTTTGTGCCTGTCAACCTTGTAAAAACCCTCCCGTCAGCGCGTTAGAATGGCCACCTCCTTTCGATTTGAAGGGATAACCTCGCATATATTGGTTGTACTAAGACGCTGCTTATATTGGCTTATATTAACCTGGTCGCCCGAGTTATCTATCTTACGTACCTATGGCAGGTACTTGAGGATGTACATCCCATAACATTACACGCAATAGGTATTTGTAGATTTAAAAAGGCAGAAAGCGTATCTACCTACTCACTACGTTTTCAATTTTATCAGCAAGAATCTATATTGTAAGACTAGCTACCTCTATTATATACATACCTAACGTGTAGGTACCTTTGTTGGTCATTGTAAATAGACATATGTACTTTAGGTAGAGGTGGTGATTTTCGTCAACGCAGGCAAAACTTTACATGTCTGCATGTGCAAAATTAACAGCCCGCCTAATGAACTGTCGCCAATTAGTTATGACATGGAAAGAAGAAATTGATTGCTTCGAAGATCCAATTTGGTGGTTTGACCTTGCATTCGACACTCAAGCAAGAGGCAGTGACGCTGACTTGAATTTTGATACTTGGGATATCATGATTCTCAAATTCATTGATATTTCGGTAACGAAATTTGGGATTCTGCCAGATGAGGTTCTCAGTGCATATCTCAGAATGGCCAGGCAGTATATGGTTTACGAAGAGCTCGGTTCAAGAAAGTTATAATTTGTATAATGTTGGATGAATTTATTGTTACTTGCCACCGCAATCGCTATAATTCCGCAGGTCCACTCTTGTTGGTGTCTTCTACTATAGATACATGTACGTACCCACCCACTTAACGCGCTACACGGCTTCGCGTATATACTACATGTGCCTGTTCCAAACACTAATAGGCGATAAGATAAGAAGCCGCGTGTAGTACAATGTACTGGCTATGACTTTTCCCCTCGCCAAAAAGAAAACAAAAACAAAATAGTACATAGGTAATTTCAACTGACTACCTACCTAAGTACCTGGGGTTTTCAATAACTTGGAAATTCCCACAAGTTATAAAACTGTGCCAATGGGCTTATATATAGCCAGCCCTGACTCTTCGAGTCGCCATGGACGATTTCTCCGACGATGACTTCGACGCTCTGAATGCGAATGTCCTCCAGGAGCTCGAGAACAATGCTATTCAGTTCACACAGGCTCAGAAGAAGTACCCAACTTCGCAGACACAGCGCCAGCTCGAGGACGATTTCGAAGACGATGACCTCGACGATACCGTTGTTCAGGATGAGCTGCGTGGAAACTCTGTCCTGCTACCGGAGAAGACCGCACAATTACCTTCGAGGGTAGTTCCTCAACAGCAAGCATGGGGTGACCCGGTGCCCGTTCCTGCGAGTCACTTTCGCCCTCAACCAATCGTTTCATCCTCCCGACAACCTGCACCTCCTCCCGCTATATCTCGCCAGTCGCAGCAACCTATCTCTCGTGCTCCAGCTCCATCGTATAGCCAGATTCGTCCTCCACCTCCCTTACCCCGACCAGCTCCTTCCATTCCCCCAAGATACCAAGCCTCGCAAGCTCAAAGACCAAACGGCCCATCAAACCAAGAAATTGCTGCCTTACAAGCCCAGATACTCGACCTGAAAACAAGACTTACTACTAAAGATGGCGAAATTGGCATCGTCCGGAAACGACTCGAAAAAACGCGAGAGGAACACGATCGCGAACTCCAGGCAATAAAGAAACAAGCAGCTGAGCAAGTCGCGAAGCATGAGAGAGCCCTGGAGGCTGCCAAAGCCGCCCAACAGGCCGCCACTACGGAACTCCAGTTCACGCGGAGGGATCTTAAGGATGAGCTAGAACGCGCAAAACGTAAGGACGGGCCCACAACGCCCAAGAAGAATGCTGCCGCCAAGTCGTGGGGTATTGCCGACGGGTTTGAAGATGTCGAGGTTGCAGGTAGTCCGAGTAAAGGGCGGCGCGGTAGGAATACCGGTGCCATAGCTAGCGCCGTAGCCGAGCCACCCACGAGACCAGCAAGAACTCCAACTAAAGGAAAGAGGAAACGTCTAGCCGTAGACAGTCCAGTCACAGCACTAGAGACTCACTCGGAGGATATCGTGATGCTAGATGATCCTAGCGCAAATGACGGCAATAACCTGCAGCCCGTGAACACCACACCTAGAGCTGCTTCCTTGGATGTATGTCGACGCCCTTATGAATCTAGTATGTACCAAGTAGATACTAACATGGCATCAACTAGTATATGAAGGTGATACTCAATCATAGCTCTGCCCATGGCCGTCCACTGGCTTTCGAGTACCTGGCTGGCTTTGCGCTTCCGTCTAGACCTACTGAAAGTCTTGCTTCAATCCTCTTCCAGAAATTGGCAGTAATTGGAGACCCTAACGATCCTATGCGCTTACCGATAGAATTTTGTGAAGAAGTAATTCACTTGTGGCGTAGTTGTCTCGAAGAGGGTTGCGTGAGTAGCCGTTTCATTGGGGTAAACAATACCATTGACTGACTGACTGGTTTACAGTTAGCGCCTATAATGGAGCTGGTCTCCTTAATCTATCTAACCGTTCAGCTATATACCATTGCGGTTGCTCCATACATAGCCCCCTCTCTCTTACCGATCGCGATGGACTCCTGTTTTGAAGTGGCGATTCCTAGATTCTATCACGAAGGCCCTGGAGAACCACCAAAAGAGGCTTGGAAAAATTTCAATGCGAATATTTCGACTACGGAGATTCTCTCTCTATTATATCTCACGGCCCTGGGTTGTGCGGCTTCGCCACCTGTCGGTGGTGTTACAGATCCTGCAATTGACTTTTGGAGTCAGGTCCAGATTGAATTCGTTCTCTTGCATCTCAGCCAAAAACACCCCGTGGAGGACTATGTGATAATTTTGAGATGGCTATGTACGTCGGTATTCCCGGATAGTATTGGACCTATCTGTCCAGACAAGACGGTAGAAGTAGTAGCTGGTGCGTTGATTGAACGGACTTCGCACCAGCTCGTGGAGAAGCCTCTCTGGGATATTGACCAGTACAGGTTACGAAGTGTCCGAAATGCAGTGCTGCGGACGCTAGCCGCCTTCGCTAGGTCATCGTTTGGTCTCGCGCAACTTGCTATCAATAACTATGCTATTCCACGCCTAGTCACTTTACTCTCTTCGTGTATAGACGAGCTCTACGATGGGGATATGCGATATCAATCTTCAGAGGACGACGACTCACAAAAGGAATTGCAGACATTGGTGTCTCGTACAGTGTTGCTACTGCACACAATTATCACGAACCCCTTGACTGCCGACCTAGTAAATGTGTCGGCAAAACTAGCTAAACCTACCGGGGTGTCGCAGAAATATCTGCTAAGCCTGGGAAGGCTGAATTTTTCAGAAGACTTGGTATCTGAAGAGACGGCGGAACTGGCGCATGAGTTGCTGGAGTTAGCGGTAACGCCGGAAGAGGGCGAGGAGTTGGGACGGTTCTTTGGCGGGTGAGGATTTTTGGTTAAGCATCTGAGGATATAGGTATACCCTACGTAGGCACATGTAACGAATATACATGAAGATTATAATATCGAGATTGTCTAGCTGCTCTTGAACGTGTTACTTTTTTTTATCCAGTCATAATATTGGGTAGCAAGTATCGTAAACCCAATGTAGTAGACCATAGACCATTTAGACCATAGTATCCCTTTATAGTGATTCACAAATTCCGAAGTTACCTTTATAAAGGTTGAGGGTTGGATAAAGTTCTGTAAGGCTAAAGCTGGTCAGGGGTAAAACAAGTCGTTGAAGACGAGAAGCTTATCGATCTAGACATGTGAAGATTGATAACATTGGAGAGTAAATGGGACGGAATGCGGGATGACGAAACCAAAATCAACCCAAAGCACTTTTATGTGTGTTACGCCACATTTAATTGGGCTAAGCCACCCTTTGACGTAGCCAAGCATTAGCGTAGTAGCCTACCTGGCCTAGGTAAACGCAAGCTCTCAGCCCAGCCAAGAAACCTTGTAACCAACCGTCACCCGTTAGAAAGTTAGAAGCGTGGCCCAAATCAGGAAAAATCAACCCGAAAAAAAGAGAGACAAAAGACAAAAGAGTGTTCCGCTCGACGAACACTGATCCCGCAGGAACCGGTGCAATTAAGCTGCAATTAAGGGACCAAAAAAGCTTGAGAGTCTCACCTTCAGCCTCGCCGACCTTTTCCATCATACGTCTTTTAATCGTAACAACTTCTAATACAAGTATTTGTTAACCCATCTAAGACGTCCACCTCCGTCAGCGTTTTCGGTGTCCATCCATCCCCGACAATCCGACATCCCCACCATCGAGTTCATCTTTTGTGATACCAGCTTGTCGATTGGCTTCTTTTCGGTCTGAAGTTTTGACCAAAATATTCCTCCCTGTTTCTACTGTTCAAGGAGCTCTAGTTTCTTAGGATCTTCTCAGCTTAACACAGCCTCGTCAATCCCCTACCTGTGTGCAAGCCTTCCCCGGTCCAGCCGAGCATCCGCATTTTCAGATCCTCCCGTCGCCGATATTTATTTAGCCTACCAAATACGTATCGTCGCGTTTAAAGCTAGACTATACGCGCATACATCTTGGGCGCTAAATCCCGCTCTGTCGACTCGAGTACATATTGCATCATGACGAAGCCGCGTCGTGGGGTCCGGTTCCCCAATCGGAACGGTCATGCTTCTGAGGGCAGGAGGTCCAGCTTCAGCGAGATAAGTGAGGATGGATCAGGATCACCCGTGAAGACAAAGAGCTCGCCGCAACTTGACGGTATCAGCGAAGTAGGTGTTTATACGGCCAACCAACTGGCCAACTCCTTTACCAGAACACTCCCGATCTTGACGGAGTAACTGGATGTTATTCTATCTCTAAACAACGCGCCATTAGTGAGGAGATGAAGCCTGGAGCTAACATGATTTTCTCTTATAGAAAGGACCTGAACAACCACAACTATCCGACTATGAAAAGAAAAAGGCCAACTTTATCACGCGAGCCTTCTGGACCTTAGTCATGATCGGGGGGTTTTTTACGGCTCTGTTTGCAGGGCACATTTATATCATAGCCTGCATCACTGCTGTTCAGATCGTCTCTTTCAAGGAAGTTATAGCCATTGCCAGCGTTCCTAGTCGAGCTCGACAGCTACGTCCTACCAAGAGCCTCAACTGGTATTGGCTTGCCACTACCATGTACTTCCTATACGGCGAGACAGTTATCTACTACTTCAAGCATATTGTATTAGTTGACAAGGTTCTACTCCCGCTTGCTACACACCACCGGTTCATTAGCTTCGTCTTATATGTCATTGGCTTCGTCTTCTTCGTCGCCAACCTCAAGGCTGGGCACCTCAAGTTCCAATTCACCAACTTCGCCTGGACGCATATGGCACTATATTTGATCGTGGTACAGGCCCATTTTGTCATGAACAATGTATTCGAGGGCATGATCTGGTTCTTCCTCCCTGCAGCTCTCGTTATTACCAACGATATCTTCGCCTACATCTGTGGTATTACATTTGGTCGAACGCAACTGATCAAGCTCTCCCCGAAGAAGACAGTGGAGGGTTTCGTGGGTGCCTGGATCATGACGATTGTCTGGGCTGTATTTTTGACCAACATCTTAATGCGCTCCAAGTATTTCATATGCCCCGTCAATGATCTCGGTGCCAATATCTTTACTGGACTCGAGTGCGATCCGAACCCTGTCTTCCTCCCGCACACCTATACTTTACCTCAGCTCTTCTTCCTCCCCGAAGGAACCAACTTCTCCTTCACTATGGAGCCCATGCAGTTCCACTCCATTGTTCTCGCCACCTTTGCCTCCTTGATCGCGCCTTTTGGCGGGTTCTTCGCTTCGGGTCTCAAGCGCACCTTCAAGATCAAGGACTTTGGCGATTCAATCCCAGGACATGGTGGCATGACGGACAGAATGGATTGTCAGTTTATTATGGGTTTCTTCGCCTTTATATACTACCAAACCTTCATTGCGCAACACAAAGTCAACTTTGGCAACGTCATGGAGTTGGCCATTACAGGGTTGACACTGGAGGAGCAGGTAGAATTAGTCAAGGGGATGAGCAGGTACCTAGAGAACCAGGGAGCATGGGGTCCTGAGGTGAGTTACCATTCTACTTTTACTGTTAATTCTTGGCTAACTGATAGCGCTTCAGGTTCATGCGTGTCTGGAGCAAGTATTACCCGCTCGGCGATAGGAACGAGCTGGATACTCGATCTGGTAGTGAAGGGCATGGACAAAGGAACAGTCTACATGCATGTATAGCTACTTGGTCAAGTAGGTAAGCAGCTCGCTAATGAATTGATGAAGATCTTTCGGACATGCCCCTTCTTACGTCTCTAGGCGGAGACTGCATAGTGATTTATTAAATTTGGGTGAAGCAAAGAACATAAAGGGAAGGAAAAGGTCCTGGGAGGCCGATGTATTCTATGGGATTTGGTAAGGGGGAAATAGGAGAAGAAAACTCACGTTCTCATATCTACCTAGGTAAACTATGTATAATAGGTAATGTTCCTATGTGATCGGTAGATATATAGGCAGCTTCAACACACCGATAACGGGTTACCCACTCGTGTCTTTTGGAATACGAGATGGTGGCGTTGATAATTTACCCAACATAAGTTGGTTGTCTCAACCCCGAAGTTTAGGTCGCCAAGGGAGAAAAAAAAAGCTATTGTGAAGAGGGTGTGCGTATTATCTTGTCCGATGGCACAAACTTACCCGGTTCCGTCGTAGAGGAGGTGTTTCCCAAGACACACTTCCCTCGCTACAAGGTGAATGTACTGACTTAGTAAGGCAGCTTGGGAACTTCTGAATCAAGGGCGAACGAGCTGAAGAGTTCTTGGTAAGAAATCGAACCCACGTGCTTTGCCCAGAACAAGGATCAAGCTGGAGCAAGGGAACATCGGGAGCCCGAGCCGATAGCATTATGTCTCCTTAGGTACCAAGCGTTAGGATGGTATAAAACTTGCGAGAATGCTGTATGACGCCGGATAGGATCCGGCACACAAGATATCACATGCTTTGAATTTTGATGGACGTATCCACACCACGGGGGTTGCCTACGCAACTACCTAGATTGTCCTGTTCGTGTTTACTTTTGCCGTGCACCGGTTCTATAGATCGGCGCGGCACCGAGTTTCGGCTACGCGGAAAAGTATCGTTGTCGCTAAGTACGGCTTAAGATATTAAGATGTGCTTTTATGCGTTTCCTGTAGTCAGAAATAAGGTCAAAGCATCAAACATGGTTCAATTCCTATTGGTCTTACTGTCAAACTCGTAGGGTACGCCTCTTTCTTTTTCCTAAGGGCTCAGCGTATAAACAGGGAAGAGAAAGTGGGCAGGTGTTCGTGACGCCCACGCCATGCGGCAATTATGTACAGGAGGATCCAGCCTCCGTGGTTGAAAGAACATGGGGGTAGCCCACGTGTGTGCAGGCAAGATGCGAATCCATGCAGCACCTAACCATTCAATGGCGTACATGGCTAGCTGAGATGTGCATGGGTGACAATTGGGGTAGTCCTGTCCCTCAACATGAACAGTTTAGTATCAGGTAACATCGGTAACAGATGCATATATCATGAGAAAATTAGAGCATCGGCCCGACATCAGGTTGATAGGATCTATTCGAAAATGGTCGCGCAAGTTAGAGAGGTTTATGTTGTGTGCCTTAGGTAGTTGACGAGTATCGGGTAGACGGGGCCAAACGGATCTATTTTGCGATTCCACGACAGAGAACTTGTAACCTTGTTGGTCCTATTGAATACATAGTATTATCTACCTACCTAAGTTATACTGCTACACCAACAAGCTTCTCCATGATTTCCCAAGTCGATCTCTCGCATTAGTGCTGACCTGTCAAGAGGTCCACCACACTTCACCCCACTTGGCTGAGAGATTCTTTAGAGACTGGGATGGGGATGGGGATGTGTATGATAAGAGCAACTTCCACGGATGATTTCTGGGGGCGCCTCCCGAGGAAAACGAGGAACCCGAACCCGCAAGTATCCGAGCGAGTGGATTTCGGTGAGCAATCGATCTTGCTTATCCAACCCCCGCGCTGACCCCGAACTGTAAGAATCGCCAACGGCAGATATTGGAACTTATGAATGCCGCTTACTGGATGAGCAGGACACCACTAACGAGCCCAAGGCCGTGGCGTACAGCCGTGACCCACAGCTGTGTAGCTACTAGGGCTAGATGATTGACACAGCAGTCTTGATCGTACCTAATGCTGGCTAGATTAAGTTATGACGAGAGGGTCTGTACAAGCTACCGATTGGATGGTCGGTCTTCAGTATGTGGTGTGTGCATGTAAAGTAAGTCATAGTAATTAATTTATGAAGGTTAATAATACGGACAAATCGGTTGGAAAAACTGTTTTTCGCTAAGCAAGCTTCGATCCTCTCATCCTCTCCCACACGTTAAGCAGGATGCTGCGCCGTCATCCTCCTCGGTCGTTATGACTGATCATGTCAGGGTTCGTGAGATGTGCGGAACTGACGGGCATGCATTGCATTGCATCGCATTAAGTGCGTGTGTAAGCAACATAATAAGGGTAACTTGCATGACAAGACCATTCGGCGATACCTTCAACTAAGACTTTCTATTAAGGTAGGGCTGGACTTTTATCATATTTATTGAATCGCGAATCTCGCTGTTGACGAATAATGGTGCGGTCACTTCCGATAGTTGCTTTTTCGATTACCCGATGATTAAATTGCGGCCTCGGTGGTTGGTCGTACGAAGAATAGTCGTATGCAAAGTGAGTGACATCTAGAAAACCGGTGAGAGTAACGGATAACTAGGCCGAGTATAATTCGCACACAGGTTTATACATCGACAACTATGCTGGATGGTGTAACGATGGCTTGGCTGATACTCCTCCCTTCAGGTATGTTGGCGGAGTTACAAACGGTAGAATACCGCGGGGCAACCCATTCCCCGTTGACACGTTCGAATTCAGACTCATGATTGCGTGTTCTTACCGGCCAGGACCAATCTTTTGGCTTTATCCAAGCTTCAATCGTAGTTGTTTATTGGAGATATCGTACCCCCCCTTTTCCTAGAGAAGTGGTCTGAGGCGGGTTCTGGTCCAACGCCGGTTCAAGTTCGATTCGTCGGCATCAGCCACGCAATCTACGCCGGATCACATGGACGGCATGAAACAGTCATCCTTGAGGATTCTCTATACTCGAGCCGGGCAACATTCCTATTCTTGTGATAAGACGCGGATGACTGATGACTGACGAAGATGATATTCACCTTGATCACAGGTGCTTCTGGGTGTTTGAAGGTAGAATATTATTGGAGAACTCGGTCGGGAAGTTATCTACTCGGGTTACACGCACCTTGACATCTGTTACAGTACAACACGAACTCGGTGTCAGTCCAGATGCTCATGTACCAGAGTACCTATCCTCGAGGTCGAGGTCAAAATGGGTTCCATAGCAATTTTAGCTTCTAATTGGCCATTTTTACATCTGACCGGGTATATATCTTCTGTTGATTGGGTACCACCTGGATGGCACAAAGCATATTGCGGCGTATGTGGTACAACTTCTAAAAGTTAACAAATCAAGCAGCCCGGAAGTTGCTCATCGTTTTTATGGACACCTTGATGATGCTTTCGTCATGGTTCTCTACGAGTGCATTTCAAGTATTGAAGCCTCCTTCGTCACGATGGCACAGGCTACAGTCTCCGACTGGCTGCTGGCTATTCACGGTTATCATGCCGTGAGATGTGTCATTCCTGCCTGCGCGGTGACACGGACACGCCATGTGCCTGGCCCAAAATGATTATGAATGGACAAGAGCTGGCTTTCCGTGTGGGTTAAGAATATTTGCCCTTGAGTATGCTCGCCGTGGCATGCGTAACAGTATTTAGGCCGTCCGTGTGGCCTGTTTCCTTGTCCGGTGGTGTAATCCATCTTCAACCTTCTCCTTTATATCTTCCCGAACTCGCCTGACACTCAGCTGAGATGGCTGTTGGACTTCAGTCGAGAGTCAAGTCTTTCTTCCGCCCAAGCTTGGTAAAGAAGAGAAGGCCAAGCAATTCATCATTAGAATGCGAGTACAAGAAACCCAAGAACGCCCCGACATCGCCGTCGGCATCATCTGTCTACGGCGATGGCAGCGTTAGGTATGATATGCAGCTCGCCAGCCCCTTACTTCGTGACCTGCCTATCGAAATCCGGAGGATGATCTATAATCTTGTCTGGATTGGCCCTCACGATCACAAGTATCATACAGTCCGTGGGCGTCATATTCACTTCCAAAACGGTCACTGGGTCAGCACGAGATGCGTCATGTATGAAGATGATGAGGACTTGGACCTCCTACAGAAAAATAGTAAGCAGATTTCGAGGCTATTCCTCACTTTCCCAGTGCAACTACATTGATGACCACTTCAACCTTCCCTTGGAAATGTACATCGTTCTTTCGTATTTGTCAAATGGCGATAACTAATATATTTCCGTAGTGGACATCGTTTATCGCTCTGGCAAAGGTGACCTCCTAATGTGGCAGAGAAGACTAGCATCGACTTGGGGTAGTCGTCATTGGAGATGCGAGGAAAGAATCCAACACGAGAGGCAGAAGTCGGTAGACCGTACGAATTTTATGTCCATGATGCTAGTCTGTAAGCGCATGTGAGTTCATGCAGAAGCCCCTTTATACTTGCTACGATACTTTACGTCGCTCAAACAACGACCGTCCGCACCACTAGACTAATTCGCTGGGCGATCAGGTTTCCCGAAGTTGTCGAATCAATATTTGAATCACACCAGTTTCTTTTCAACGACTTTTTCTCGGCACATAGGTTCTTCGTTTACAATCCTTCGCCATACGTTTCGAGTCTTCGTCACCTGGACCTGTCGCTCAATCTCCCTTTCCACGAATACACACCATTCATTAGTGACGGGACCAAAAGCCGGGTCCGGGAGTTGTGGGTGGCCTTAGGGGGTATTTCGTGCTTGCATACTTTACGCATTTCTCTAGATATCTACGATCGCGGCGCATGGCGAAAAATCCCCGAGAGGGGCATCACGGCGCAACTAAAGGACCTCAAGGTATTAGGAGATTTCACTCTTGAGCTGCCACCTGGCCTACACATCAAGACACACTTCCCGAATATGCAGAACCTTGATGTACACGAGGAGACACCGTTCAAAGTTGTGCGCCGCCCTCCTTTACGATACTGGCAATTCAACCCAGGCGAGGTGGAACGGTTCACATGGGAGTCGCACACGAAAGGCCAACAGAGTCACTGTTTCATTACCTTGGCGAGGGAGGCGAGGAGTATCCCTAATCCGTACTTATTAGACTTTTTCTAGGTAATAGGTAGGAATTAATGCTGGCCGGGATGAAAGTCGATTGGTCCTCAACCTGGTATGGGGGTATTGGGAGCCTACACGGTTCTCAACTACAACTATCACATGGACAGGGCTAATATCGATTTGGAGCAACTCATTTGAAACACAATGTCTTCTGGATGGATCAGGATGCATTTTAATCAAATTGATTCGCAGTTGATGCACACATCCTTCAAGTCATATTATACAGTCACTAGTTCTCCTTAGGCAACATCCGACTATTCTATTCCATCAACGTAACTCCTTGCGCGATTCTAGTGCTACGTCGCGATCCGCCACTGCGACTTCGGGCCGCTATAGTAGTGGCCTAATAACTGATGCCTTCCTTCAACCTTGCTGGTCAATTGAGAGCAAGGCACAGCATTACACCATGGCTGCACACACCGTAGCACGACAGCGAAATAACCTAATTTTTTATTGTTTTTACACAATGCCATCGTACTATATCCTCATATTGGCCGGGCCTTGGGTAGGTAGACGAAAGAACGAAATAGTTTGTATTCTTAGGATCGTAAGGCAGACATCGCAGATCAGGTTGCATGATTCCTCTGGTCCTGGGACCTCCCAACCAATAAACTAATTACCTTGCCACCAACTCGCATCGTCGCAATTATTCCTTACCCGGACATGACGAGAAATGACAATTCCCCCTTTTATACCCTACCAGCCAGGTATTAACGACTATCACCCAATAAGAATAAGATGAACAAAGGTCACCACAGCCTCGGGACCGTCGCGAGCGCAGAGATATCCACGGAGACGGTATGCTAGCCGTGGCAGTGCTCTTGACTGCGGATGTGAAATACAAGGCTATGGTACACATAAGTGAGCTGATTTCTTGCGATCTAGCAGACTTGAATTCGTAGTAATTACACAAGATAGTAGAACAGAGGACATGGGTTGAGCATTCAGTGGGCGGTGCCGGAATTATATCTAATGTCGCTCAAGGCTGTTGTCCCGCCGGCTACAGCCCCTAACACAGAGCGGATGCGGGAAACCGCCAACGCCCAACTCGACTCGACCTTCTTCGGGAAGCTGCCGTTAGAAATCCGAGACATGATCTATGCTGAATGTTGGAAAGCATCTGGACTCAAACAGCATATATTCATACGGGGTGGCTCCTTGACACATTGGCCATGTACTCTACCATCACATGAACCTGACGAGAGGCTTGAGGAATTGCAACGGATGGTCCAGGTCCAGGAAGTCCCGCTGAGGTCACGTACCCGCGCGCTGCGCTTAGATGACAAATGGGCTGCGAGATTTTCTTCCCCTTGGCACGAGCACTGGCGTTGCGAAGAGGACATGAGAGAGAAGGCGTTGGACAATGTCGACACCTATCAGGGACATCCTTCGCATACCCAACGTACTCTTTTCTTACCTATCCTACTAACTTGCAAGAGAATGTAAGTAACCACACTTACCTCCTTACCTAATCCATTCATCACCAACCAATGCTCTACCTCCGATAATTCCGCGACAAGTATCTCGGCTCACATCCTAAACCAGGTATCTCGAGGCACGCCACAGTCTTTATGCCTCCGTAACCCTAACCTTCACAGACCTAGCTGCTGCCCACGCGTGCCTCGCTCTCTCTCCTAACACAGTGGCGTCTCAATTACGTTCCCTCGCCTTCTCGCTAGTACTGCCGTTTGATACATTACACCAGCACCGATTACGTTCTTCTCCCGCCGAGCCCGCTGGCTCCTGGGCCGACCTCTGCACCGCACTCTCCAACTTAGTACGGTTCGCGGCGTTGCGGGATGTCACAATACGGCTCGGCCTTGCTTCTGCTTCTGCCTCTGCCGGTTATACTAGCAGCATAGGCGGAAGGAAAACTAGGAGCACACACGAAATTCACCACCATGACATAGATGTGAATGCTTGGTGGCAGGTGCGCGAGCACTGGGTGCTGAGCGCTGTCCGCGGAATGCTAGCACGGCGCCTTGTGCTGCAACTTCCCCGTACGGGGCCGACGCAGCGCCGCCCAACGTGGGTACTTCCATACAGTTATCCTGAGGATGGGGATAGGGTTGAGAGTGAGAATGTGCCTTTTCGTCGTCTAGAGCGATACGCCGCCTTGCCCCCTATGCGGTTTCGCAACGATGGGCGTGTTGAGCCGTGTATGGATGCCCCGCGCCGTGCGACCGCTCCATTATTCTCTATTACTTCCGATGCCTCCTCTAAGGAAGGTTGGAGTCGGCCAGGCTGCGCTATTACTAGGGCTTGGGCTAAGCGTAGAAATAGGGAGAAGATGATGGGATTCGTGAGGGCAAGGAGAGAGACGTGAGAGGAACAGTAGCTGGGTTCGGGCCTAATTAAAATCTCCGAGAACAATGTGTGAGGTATTAAGTGACTAAAATTGGTGAATTAGTGCCTCGGGTACCTAGGTAATTGAAATTAAAATCTCAAAAATGCTCACTGGCTTCGAATAAGGGGTTTCGCGTAGAGTCTTGCCCCCTAGTTAGAAATTTAAAGGAAGCACCAGATTTCCAGCAGACGAGACGATTCAACGACAAGTTCACGCCAGATCCATGATATTCGACCAAAGAATACACTACTCTATCGAGTGTAGTGCCTGTTGCCTTCGATTGGTTTCGCTGAACCATCAAGCAATAGCTAACGCCTCACCCCAAGGATTAATCAATTCTTCGATAGTATCTACCTACTCAGTTCCTATAACTTCTAGGCTGCTCTCCTTTTTTTGGTACACTATTAATACCCTGGGACTGAGCCTTTTTCTCCAACTTGTGCACTTCTTTCGCGACCCAGCTTGCAATCTGGTCGACTGCTTCCGCGGGCGATTCCTGATATTGGAGTAAATATTCTTGGATTTGTGCTGGCGTGAAGGTCTCTTCGGGAATCTCTCTGGAGAACTTTAAGGCCATGGCTGCCATATTTTCATGCTCTCTCTTCTTGGATTCTCCACCTTCCACGACATTCTGCTCACTGTATTCCCCCCCAAACATGCGACGAAACATACGTTCTACGACGCACTTGCTGACGTAGCCGAGATAGATCTTCCGGTCGATACGTCCTGGCCTTAACAAAGCTTCGTCAATGCTGTCCGGCATGTTGGAGGTGACTATCAAGATACGCCCCTCGCCCGATGCAACCCCATCGAGCACGTTGAGTAATCCGGACAGAGTGCATTTTACAGACGAAGACTTTTCTTTCTTTGACGACTGTTCTTCTGTGTCGCTCCTGCTCTTTAACCCTATGACGTCGATGTCCTCAAGAAGTACAAGACAGGGCGAAGGCAAGTCGCAGAATAGTGAGTCGAGAACATCATCGCTCGGTACAGTTGACAAGTCCAGGATGTATAAATCAAGTCCAAACTCCCCTGCTAGTGCTAGCGACAGCGATGTCTTCCCCGTGCCCGGAGGGCCGTGGAGCAGAAACCCTCGGCGATAGGGGATGTGGCGCGAGTTGTAATATCGCCGAGTCTTTGGGTCGAGGTAGTGCTCGATATCAGATACCAGATTCGCTTTGACGGCATCGTCGAGATGAATGGAATCCATGCCCCTCGCTGTCTTTTGAGCCTTGACGTCCCATCCCCAAGAGAAATATCTAATACATTTAATTGCGCGGATTGTTATAGTTGTTTCTTGTTGCTTCCTTGAGGAGCTACGACACATATCAAGGAATCTCTTGATAGGTTCTGAGGAGCGACCCAGCGAGGTAATGGTGAGGATAATTTTTTCATTGCGACCCTCCGTCGCCTTCGGGAGGCCTCTGTGGCGCTCATATGCGGTTGGCGTCTCGGGGGACAACTTGACTGCGAAGGGACGTCGCTCGTACAAGAACCACACTGATTCAAGGGAAGGCAAATACTGGGTATCGACTTTTGTCCTCCCTCGAAACGTGGCATATTCCTCGAAACCTACGTCGCCTCCCTTGAGAAACCTTGTGCGAGCCGTGAGAGATCTACTCGCCCGCCACTTCAAGATGTAAGCGGAAAGCCAGTCCAGTACTTGCATGTAGAGCTCATCGTGTGCTGGCACAGTGACTGAAACCATGAAAAATCTCTGTATCCATCCGTACGCCTGGAGGCCCAACTTGCTGACAGCGGCGATAGCAGCGGGAGCAAATTTAAAGATAGCGATTATGACCGAAATACGCGTAAAGTCCACATTGAGATTACGTGATAAGAAAGTGTTTATGATTTGAAGAATAGGGCTCAAAGGATCGGAGTATCGCCCAGCTCCATTAAGGACTTTCATGTAAGAAAGCTGAGGCATGTTGGGATGAATGATAAACCATACAACAAGCTCTATCGGCATTAAAGAGTACGAATGAATGGAGAAAGAGACCATCTATGCTTATGAACCGGGAGACAGTAAAGGAGTCCCGCGGCCCAAGGAATTGTATCCATAGTCTTGTGTACTCTGTAGCACTACCGGAAAGAAATGAACGCCGTAGACATGCCGCTCTCATAGTTTTGACGAAGGTGACGACGAACTCACCTTACAAACATCTCTTGTGACTTATGGGAGACATCACACCGTCTTATGCTGTAAAACCGGTCCTTCGCCCGTCCCCAAATGTCTACCTCCACCGGGCTACAACGGGTAGCCGAGGGAAGGACAATAACTAGTCCGGCTAGGAGTCTTAGAGACAAGTTAAGATCCATCTTCGATTGCTAATAATTAAGTAGGTATTCAGTGGCTATTTACCGCCATGTTGCTCATTTTTATCCTACCAACTTCCGTAGTTAAAGTGCAGGACAGACCTAGCTTTATCTGGAGGCGCTATGGTTCCCGGCTCTGGGTTGGTCTGAGTTGACGCGCCCCCTTTCACAGTCATAGACGTTTGTCCTCTCATCGCCGCATTACTGGAGTGTGGCAGCGCGTCACGCAATGCTCGTGGCATAGCAGTATTGGACAAGCCTATTAGCGAGTATTACACCGAGTATGACAGGTGTACGTCCTTTACAAAGCCAGTAATGCCTGTCATGAATAGTCCTAGGGGTGAATCCATTCTAAAAGAGGTAGTAGTGCTGAATGATATCATTAGCTTAGTGAAATAATATATACGAGATCAAGTCATGAAGCTGCTAGCGGAACTCAACGACTAAGAACCAGTTCCACTAGAGACGAATCGGGATCATCACGATAACCGAAAGCCTCAATCTCAATGCCGTGATGGCTTCCGCCAATAGTATAGGGCCTTGAGGCCAGAGCCCCCCAGGGCTCTTCATGGAACATTAGCCCCAGTATCACGTCCTCGGTAGCTTTCATTCAGTCATAAAACGCCCCAGCGCCAAACTCCGTTCAAGGTCAGCCACCTCCGCTATGACAACGCTTTCCGTAAGCCTAGGTAAAAACTTTTAAGAAGCCTCCTCGCCGACTCTGCCTAGACCAAGTCCACCGCCTAGATTCCGCATGTGGACTTCTCTCAATCTGCCCACCCAATGCCTTCGTAATACCGGCGTCATCTTCACAAATACCATTGCCTTATTCTCGTCCGTCAGAGCTTTCTCGGCAATCTTTAGTTGTAGATCGGCATCCTCGTCAGCGAACTCGCGAAAGAAGATTTCCACGGCCTGCTCCGCCCATTTAGGTGGACTGCGGGCCTTGAGGGCTTCGGCCAGAGAAAAGATGCTGTCTTCGACAAGTCCGGCCGGGTTAAAGGATGAATGAAGTCCAATTGGCGCCGAGGGAGTAGTGGTGGTGGTAGTGGTAGCAGGGGGGAGAGCAGTCGAAGAGGACGCCGTATTGATGGACTGCTGGGTGTAGAAGTTAGAGGAGAAACGAGAGGGTCTACCACGGCGCTTCTCTGGGTAGCCGGGACTAGGATTTGGATTCGCGCGTTTTTGAACTTGTGTGTTTGGGACATGCTCGTCAGGGGGAGTGAGAGCGCTCGGATTTGCGCTTATGGATGTTCGGGGTGGAATTGTAGTTGACGAGGGTCTTTGCATGGATTGCGGTAGGGATGGCGCCGGCACTGATTGACTTAACGGTTGACTTAAGGGTTGGCTTAATGGTTGTGTCTGTTGTACCGGGTTTTGGGTTGGTGTCTGGGTATAGATACTGCCGTCGAGGGAGGGGTCGATGACTGCCTGGTCTGCGGTACTTGGTCTACCCGATAAGCTGCCGTCGGGATTCCTTCGTCTCGGCTTCATGATACGCTTTGGAGCACCGCCGGAACCTACGACGTCGGGGAATAGAATCTCCATGTATTCTTCATGGTCGAATGGCCGACCTCTCAGTGCTTTTGATAGTGGTTCCTTCTATTATAAAACCACCGTTAGCATCCATCCAATCTATCATTCTCTTGATAGCATCTTTGCCTACCTCGAAGTGTCTCCTCCAAGCCTCCTCGCTTGCCGTAACCATCCTGGTAGTCGGGTTATATAGGAACTCGGGGTCCTCTCTTAAGCCTCTCCACATGCGGAACTTCTTGCGCGCGTTGTCGGCCTTATTAATTAGATGGCTCTTTTCGGGATAAGCTCCGTGCTTGTCGCGCAAGGCGATGGCAGCGCGCTCCCAGGCGCCAGACTTGAAGCTATGGTTTTCCTTATATCCCATCTGCATGGACTCGCATAGCGACCTGAAGAAGGTCTCCTCGTATGCAAGGTTCCAGCTGAATCGCGGGGTTCGTCTGTCTGCATTGCGGCGTGAGGTTCGCGTGCCGGTGACTTCGACTTCGTCGTCCGACATGATGACGGTCGCGTCGTCGTGACTGACGACGGATGGGATTGGTATCTGGACCAAGATGTCGGGGCGATCGTATCAACTTTTCCCGATCAGACGGAAAAGCTGTTATCGCTAGTACTGAAAGTCAGATGCGATGTGCTTATCGCTTTGGAGCTGTCTCCGGGGGGTGGGTGTTGGTCAATTACGGTAAGAATTGCGAGGTTGGGAAAAAGTTCAGTTTCAAACGGTGACAGAAACAGGATAATTGGTGGCTGGAACGTCACGTGTTGGTGTCTTCCCATTTTTTTTCTCTTCGTGTGGCTTGACTGCGATTGGTCATTGTTTAATCCAATCTTATCGTTATGATGTAAGTACATGCAGTTAACCGGAGATGTATGTAATAAAACAAATAACGGTGACCTTCTCCCATGCTTCCAACTTTAACGGCTTTTCTACATACATGTATAATGCTACGTCATCTCAGTTACCTTAGGTACCTTAGGGTTTTAAAAGGGGTTTGGGGAGCCGTATATATATGGTATATATACGGCTTAATATATAAGCCGTTTATTCTTATAAGCGAAAAGATTTAAGCTTTTTTTTTTTAAACGTTATAACTTAATAAGTTATTTAATTAAAATTAATTAACTTTTATAATAAATTATTTAAAACGTTTAAACGTTTATACATATAAACGGCTTATATTTATATAAACGGCTTAACGTAATTAAGTTATATTATATATAAAATATATATAAAAAAAAAAAAATATATTATATATTTATTATTTATATTTAAACATATAATTAATTAAATTTTAAAGTTATAATTAAATTTTAAAGTTATAACTTTTATAATATATTATTTAATTAAACTTATAACTTATTATTATAAGTTATATAATAATACATTTTAATTAATTACGTTATACTTTATTATTAAATTATTAAATTATAAGTTATATATATATTTATACGCGTAATTATTTAAATAAATAACTTTTTCTTAAAACTTTAAATAATTATATATATATAACTTATAATATAAGCGACTTAATTTTTAAACGGCTTATAAAATTAAGCCGTAAATATATTTTTTATTAAAATTAACATTATATAATTTTTAAACGTAAACGGTTAAAACGATATAAATATAGCTTAAAACAAAAATTGCTTAAAATTTAAACGTATAAACTATAAGCAACTTATATATTTAAGCCATATATATATGGCTAATATTCAGCTAACCGAATAATTACCGTTTAGCTAACCCCCCCCAAGACGCTAAGGTAATGTAGGTACATAGGCAGGTACCTAACGAATTCATCTCAACTCTTCAAATGTTCTCCCCACAACCTGAGACTCAAAGAAATCTTATTACAAACAAGCTTCTTCTAGCCGTTGATATATCAAGGTAGGCATGTCATATTAATGGCTGACCCCTTCTTCAACACAACCATCTCATTTATTCCCACTATGTCTTGATTTTCGCAAATGTTACTACAAGGATCCATGATCTCTCATATCCGGTCTGAACCCTGCGTCGCTCTTGAAACGCCCCAGAATTTTCGTTTAAGGCCTTACGATTGGTTCCTCGAAATTCGAGACCAGGGGGCTTCTCCGTCTTCTCGTCTGGCCTCTGTCAGGGAATACGGTTAACCCTGTTCAACTACTCAAGACAACGTTCAAATTTTATGTGCCTTGAGTCAAGAAACCTTTTCCTTTCTAGAGAGGCTTTAAGTAACCAGGTAACAACAGCACAACTGACTCGCGGTCTGTACTTGCCCATCAGCCAGCCATGGATAATTTTGTGGCAATGGGCTTTTACGTTTTTACCTGCTATACTAATCCCGTTATGTAGAAATTTTAACTATTGGCCAATATCTTCAGGATTCTCATCTTCTAATCACCCATCATTATTCCTTTTCATTTCTTCTCGCCGCATTGGCGTCCCTACTGTATATATATAAGCCGGGACTGCGTACATATGTACAATAGGATTCTGGTTGGAATCGCGTATTCGGCACTTTTTAAAGGCTGTTGTCTGCAGATATCCAAGGGTGCACCATTGAGGCGCAATCCCCCAGAAACATGATGGGGCTCAAGCCCCTGCATTAGCTCCTGGAGCTTCACATCCACTGAGATGTCTCTCCCTATCGACGAGTCAGGCTCTTCATTACGAATTTACCTTTCCGTTCTATAACAGGCCCCCACAGGTTATGCCACACCGTCTGTCTTAAGAATATTCCTTGTGGACCTCGTTTCGATTGTCGACTGGGAATATGACGACGCAGCTCCTATTCTAGTCAAAGAGCTCCGCCATTCACCTAATACTCGAGACAACCTGCGCATCAAATCCATGTATATCCATGATCGACCTTGGCTAGCTTGGCTAGAGCTTGTTTCTGATCACCATGCAGATCGAATGATGGTACCCCGGGGTTAATCCCTACACCCCTTTTCGTTTTCTCTTCGTCTTGATGGACTTCAAAAGCAGAGGTCTTGGCTCTCATCTACTCTCTTTCTATCTCATACTTCACCTCTTATGAAGTTTGTTGTCTGAGACAACTTTTATTCTGCAGCTGCTTTATTGTTTCCTTTCTATTTGGTCCCTCTTTTCCTGTTGGTGCCCTTTTAGCTTCACCACCCTTCTTTCTTTGTAGCCTCGACTTCGCCTGCCAGACCTTTCTCTTAGTCGAATCGCCAGCCGAAGTAGGGTTTCTTCTGGATTATTTCTTGTTCTCCTTCAAACCCACCTGGTGTGGTGATACGTATATTACATATCTTCTCCCCTTCTTTTCTCCCAGGTTATATTAGGAAAATGCAGTCCTTCGCGAAGTTGCTCTTCATCTTTGGGCTTCTAGCCTTGGCTTCCGCTTCGCCAACAAAGATTCAAAAAAGAGGCGTATATAAGGTCGAACGGGTACGAAATCCGAACTTCACCGGTCGTAATGGCCCTCGAGCTCTCCTGAAAACGCTCCGGAAGTATCGGATGCCAATCCCGGCTGGCGTTGCAAATGCTGCTCAGCAACAGAATGAGATGATCACGAAGAGGCAGAATCGTAGGAAAGGGAAAGGCCATAAGAACCAGGGGGGCGCAGCCGCTTCTAATGGTCAGGCGACAGCATCCGCGGCTAACGGAACCGGCCTCGTGACAAACACTCCTGAGGCCAACGATGTCGAGTACCTTTCCCCTGTGAATATCGGCGGACAGACTCTGAACCTTGATTTCGATTCCGGTTCATCTGATTTGTGGGTCTTCAACACACAACTCAGCAATGCAGCAACCCAGGGCCATACCGTCTTCGATCCAACCCAGTCCAAGACCTTTCAACTCATGCAAGGTGCTTCGTTCCAGATCTCTTACGGTGATGGCTCTGGTGCTGCAGGCAATGTCGGTACCGATACCGTGGATATTGGCGGCGCTACCGTCACTGGGCAAGCTGTAGAATTGGCTACCGCAGTTTCTAGATCCTTCGTCGAGGACACAAACAACAACGGCTTACTTGGTCTCGCATTCAGCCAGCTTAACACCGTGCAACCCGCGCCACAGAAAACCTTTTTCGACAATGTCAAGTCGTCCCTCGCCGAACCCTTATTCACTGCTGACCTCCGTGCCCAAGCAGCGGGTGCCTATGAATTTGGCGCTATAGACACGAGCAAATTCACAGGCGCCATGACATGGGTTCCCGTCAACACCACCGACGGTTTCTGGCAGTTTACGAGTGAGCAGTTCGCCATCGACGGTGGTCAACCTCAGACTTCCACAGCCGGAGCACAGGCAATCGCCGACACCGGTACTACCCTCCTCTTGGCCGATCCTGCTGTTGCACAGGCATATTATGCCCAAGTCGATGGCGCCGTAGACGACCAGCAGCAAGGAGGCTTCACGTTTCCTTGCAACGCACAACTTCCTGACCTTCAGTTGGATGTTGGTGGTAACATGGCTACCGTTAAAGGCACCGACATCAACTTCGCCCAAGTCGATGATCAGAGTAAGCTTCTAAACCATTATCCTACAACAGGGGCTATCATGCTAACGAATTATAGCTTGCTTCGGTGGTCTACAAGCCACACCGGCTGGTTTACAGGTCTATGGCGATATCTTCTTCAAGAGCAACTTCGTCGCTTTCAACGGCGGCAACAACTCGCTTGGATTTGCGCAGCACGTTTAAGTATATCTGCCATTTCTAGCCCTCTGTGAACTCTTTTCCTGAGCCACGGGCACCAACTGTATATACTTTTGAGACTTTCATTCATAAAGGGCATAAGTCAGGATACGATACAAGTAGACTTGGAGAATTTACTGAGAACCACCAGATTTGCTGGGCCCGGCATGATAACTGTATATACCCATACAATTTTAGAGGAACATTTACAACTGCAACGTTGGGGATAATTTCGATGCAAAATGTTGAGTGTGGTAGCACGGCAATACACTTATCGACGCTTGCGACGCAAATCCTGACTAACGGTTAATAAAAAAAGGATTAAGTCAGTAGAACTGGGTAGATTCAGATCCAGCACAGCCAATCCGATAGGTACTTTACAACTCCAACCACTCTGGCTAATTCTATGAAGTCGCGAAGGAATCATCAACGATGCAAGTTACGTGCCAGCGAGATGTCTGAAACGGGCAGAGGTAGATCTAGCTAGCATTGCATGCTGTGTCGAATCTGCCACTTGAAACACCTGAAGACGCGGCCTCGCCGTAGTGAGGCCGTCATTGGCGCTTACTTACGCCACACGTACCCCACAATTGAAATACTATGGTAGGCAATTGCCTGTTGGTTCGTGATATTTCCCGCCGCTTGCTTCCGAAGTCTCTTCGTGGGCTGTAACTCTCCCAACGTGACCCTGGCATCCATCGCTTACATGTTGTGTTCACCTAACCGAAACGAAGCGTACATCAATAGATTTCGAGGCCAGCTCAGCCGCACCTATCCTCGACAGCCTAACGAGCTGAGGCACTTCTTTTCCTTCCTTCCTGGGGCCCGGCGGCTACAAGATCAGATTTATCGGAACGTGATCCCCCCGGAGGCGTAGACATTGGACTGAGAGGAAGACTACGGCCGAGTTTGACCACCATGGCGTATCATTCTGTTACATGATAGATTCCATGGGCGCAGCTACCGTTCTATTCTTGTAGTTATTTACCTAATGACTGTGAGTTGGTGGAGGATTTACGATGGACGATAAATTCCTAGTGGTCCCTATCGGGAGAAACTGGAATAGAATGGGAGGGCAGCCTAGGTCTTAGCTTCCTAAACCAACATTTATAGGCGTGACAGTACAGCGCAGTCTTTTATCTAATTAATTCAACTATGAGCACAAGCCCCAATCACCAATCACGACCATACTTTCTCTTATGATGGCCCTTCAAGACTTCCTATATTCAATTCTCATATAGGTAATTTCGTTATTTAGTAAGAAGAGAATTAAATTGAACTTGGTCGTCAACGTATGTTTAGCCGACTAGGTTGGTACCAACTCAGGCCAAATACTGAGCATAAGTCCGACCATCCTAGAAGCCCCCATACAACAATCTAATTCGTCGTCTAAGGAGAAAAAAAGGCGCTAGAAACGCCCTAGCTTTAGTACTATGTATAAGGCAGCCAGTGATTAAAAGGCATGCTCAGCGAGTTGAAGCTGCAGACATTGTCTAATTACGTACAAATTACCACCTCGACAAGCATCCCGCGAGTAAGGCTCAAGACGATACACTACCTAACGCATCGCATCTATGCTATTATGATAACTAAAACTCCCCTTCAATATGAATCAACGGGTCTCTCTATAAGTTGTTCATATTTCAATTCATTTCGTCCAAAGCTGAGATATTTTGGATAAGAGAGCCGACCATTTCTCAAGAGACCTAAGTACCTGGTGTTCAAGCGATACTTAAGACACACGTCCGGGGTGCGTCTTTACGTAGCCGCTCGTCCGAGATCGGATAAAACCATTGGTCCCTGTATGCGACAATGATGTACACACTAGAGACCAGGTACGAAGCAAGCCGAACTCTCATCTCAACCCTCCCTTACCTCTTCCGTCAACGGTCACTCGTCCCACGAATAGAACATGCTCCACGGTCATGCTCGGCGAGTCGTTAACGTAAAACTTTTATCCACTAACGGAGGCTAATGCGCTGGGCTACGTGATGAAACCTGGTTCTCGTGGATGAGCCTGTCAAACCACATGCAATGCTCGGATGATCTGGCATCCTGGTGCTTCTTAGTAAGTTCAGCTCGATGTGCTCGATACCTCGAGTTTTGGGGAACCTGCTAGCGAGAGGGGGGCTCCATCCAGGCGGAGATGCACTGTTATACAATAAAGCGCCTACGAGTAACCTATCTATTTCGTATAGGCGAGACGATACCGACAAATGAAGGTGTGTTAATATGGCAAACAATTCCCAAAAGATACCTACCTGCATATACAGAGTTTACCTTGGTATGCGAATGCTCCCTAGCTGAGGACTTCACCTACATCAGATCATCAGACTAGCTGACCAGCCAGCTACGAAGTAGGTACATGTATGCATGTACGATCTTGCATGCATACTACTAACTACATCTACATGTAGGTACCTACATTACCATGTTACTGACCCTTAACAGATTTCAGCTCTTTCAAAACTTCGTAAACAATATCAAATCTGAATTTAACTCGAATTTTACCCATGCTGTGCGTCTTTTAAAAGTCGTTCCATTGTGATTCTTAAAAGCGTGGGGTTGTCAAGGGACCAACTTAACAAAGCACCGGCTGACTTTATTAGTGCGTTACCGTTACACCGATAGGTCGGTTGGGATGTCCAGTATAATAGATATCTTGTAAGAAGGTACCTTGGCTAACACATGCATTGTAGAAACGTGAACGGCACCCGAAGGCCGCTCTACGTCGGTGGCGTCAGATGCAGGATTCGCGAAAGAGGAAACTTATGATCGGGCGTTTACCTTAAAAGCAGTAAGCTGTGCGGAGATCTCATCAGTCCATGACTCCATACGCTTTTCTTCCAGGCCTACCGCCGAGGCTCTAGAAATCTTTTTTTTTTCTTTACCGTTACAGCGTTACAGCGGCGATTATACCGCCAAGACTCCACCCTCGCAAGTCTTCCTTGTTCGTGAACCAGGTTTTTGAAATTATCAGATGCGTTTAAAGTTATCTGATCCGTTCCTCTGTGGAGAAGACGTGCGTTGGTGCCATCTTGGATCCGTTCTAACGGCCTCCGTAAATGAGCGTTCTAATGCCGAAAAGGAAAGTTGCTTCAAGTAAGCCGCATCGGTGACCATTCTCTCGTACCTGGGCTAGTAGATCGTGGGAAGAAGCAGTTGCCGTTGTCGGCAAGAATGGAGACAGGTATGGAACCATCATGTGCTCGCTGCGTTCTTTTCTATTCTTTTCCCCCTTAGCGTTCTAGGCACTCGGCGTCTTGAATTTATTTGAATCTACCATCGGCAGACTCTACAATCTTACACAGCATTTAACATGTCCCTAAGGTCCACCCGTCCATCAAAGTATGCAAGACTCCGCTGTTTGGGTGCATGAGAAATTATAGATCGAGCTTCAAGTCCTGGCCATCGAATAGAATATAGTCACCACCACAAAAGTCAACAATGGGCCAGAAGGACACAGATAACTCGTATACTGACTCCGTTCACACTGACGAAGGTGCTTTAAGTAGTCACCTGACAACTCCGCCGACGGACCTTGAGGAGGATGGCTTGACCGCAGAGCAGCTGGTGCAGATATGGAGTTGGAACACACCACTTCCCCCGACGTTAGAGATATGCATGCATGAACTGGTGGCAGATCAAGCAAACAAAGACCCTGGTCGGCCAGCCGTCCACTCGTGGGATGGCGCATTTACATACGGAGAAGTGAATTCGAAATCAGACCAATTTGCAGCTCACCTCGTATCATTAGGTGTCAAGATAGGGTCGATTGTGCCGTTATGTTTCGAGAAATCCAGATGGACCGTCGTGGCCGTATTGGCCGTGATGAAATCCGGGGGAACGTTCGCGCTGATGGACCCGAGTCAGCCCGAAGGGAGATTGCGCACCATTGTTGAACAGACCGGCGCTACTACAATTGTAACGTCAAAGCTACAGGAGGATCTCGGCCGTCGCATCGCACCAAACGCGACGCACATAACTCTCTCCGGCGAGCACTTCAATACTTATGACACTTCTTCCAGCTTACCCTCCGTGCCAGCGAGTACGAATCTCTACATCCAGTTTACGTCAGGTAGCACGGGCAAGCCAAAGGGCGTCATAATAACGCATGAGAACTACTCCAGCGGGGCGATCCCGCGCGCAGATATAGTCGGGTATCGAGCGCACTCGCGGGTCCTTGACTTTGCGTCGTACGCCTTTGACGTCTGCATCGACTGCATGCTTTGCACCTTATCAGTTGGAGGTTGTCTATGCATTCCCTCGGACGCCGATCGAGTGAACGATCTCAGCGGAGCCATACGGAAGATGAATGTCAACATGGCTCACATGACACCCTCCGTTGCCCGTGTTCTAGATCCTGACATCATACCTTCACTTGAGGTGCTTGGACTGGGTGGAGAGGCTATCTCTGCAGGCGACGCAGCTGCTTGGAGCCGAAACACAAAAGTCATCAATGCATACGGCCCTTCTGAGTGTACTGTCGGTTGCGCCGTAAATGGCGACGTCGGTGCTGAGAGCGAAAAACCACATGTCAGCATCGGGAGGGGGGTTGGAGGAACATTGTGGATTGTTGACCCTTCCAACCACCACAAGCTGATGCCTATAGGCGCAGTTGGCGAGCTTCTAGTTGAAGGTCCTATCGTGGGACCTGGCTACTTGAATGATCCCGAAAGGACGGCTATGGCATTTATTAATGATCCAAAATGGCTTGTTGCTGGGAGCCCACAACACGAGGGCCGCAGGGGACGATTATACAAGACCGGTGACCTTGTGAGGTACGACTCGGACGGGACGATTATATTTGTTGGCCGAGGCGACCAACAAGTGAAACTACGCGGCCAGCGGATTGAACTTGCAGAGATTGAGTACAATATGCGAGATAAACTACCGCCGGGGACTCGTGTCGCTGCCGAAGTCATCAGGCCTGGCGGGCCCGCCGGCGAACCAACGTTGGTCGCATTCATTGCAGAACGAGCAGGTCTTGTATCAGAATCAGAATCTCTCCTCGGATCACTATCTCCCCAAGTTCTTGATTCTCTCGCAGACATGAACAAGGCTCTCTCAGAACACCTACCGATATATATGGTACCGGCTGCATATATTCCACTGCAGGTTATGCCCCTACTAGTATCAGCAAAGACGGACCGCAAACGCCTCCGAGAACTAGGACATACACTAAGCAGGAAAGACATCGCTGGATTCGCCGCCGCAACAGTCCCCAGAAAAGAACCGTCTACCGAAATGGAGAAGAAACTCGCCCAATTATGGACCCAGGTCCTCGGTCAGGATATTGAAATTGGAGCTCATGACAATTTCTTTAACTTGGGAGGCGACTCGCTTCGCGCGATGAAGCTAGTAGCACAAGCACGAACGCAGGCTGTCGCACTCACAGTCGCCGATATTTTCGCTAACCCGGTGCTCTCGGACATGGCCCTCGTCGCGAGACCAGGCTCCAGCGAATCGAAAGTTGACGTTCCGCCATTCTCCCTTCTTAGCAAACAGTGGTCTGAGGATAGTGCTCGGCGCGATTGCGCGGCCCTCTGTGATGTCGACCCATCCAAAATTGAAGATATCTACCCGTGCACGCCTCTACAAGAGGGTCTTATGGCTTTGTCTGCTAAGGTCAGCGAAGCCTACGTCGCACAGCGCGTAGTCGAACTCGCGGATGAGGCGGCGGTACAGAATCTCGCAAAAGCTTTCGAGCTAGCATCCAAGGATTGTGCAATCCTTCGGACTAGAATCGTCCAAGTTCCGGATTACGGGCTAATGCAAGTAGTTGTGAAAGATGACTTCGATTGCAAGTACCTGTCTGGGAAGAGTCTTAACGACTATCTAATCCAGGATCGGAGCGATCCAGTCCAGCTTGGCAAACCTCTAGTTAGGTATGGGGTGGTTGTCAATGAAAAATCGACAGGAAAGTCACATTTCGTCTTGACGATGCACCACGCTCTCTACGACGGCTGGTCCATGCCTCTAGTAGTTGAACGAGTCAACCGAGCGTATAATAACCTTTCAACCAAACGGCCGGCAGAGTTCAAGGACTTTATTAGCTATCTTCAAAATATGAACCGCAAAGAGTCGGAATCGTATTGGCGAGAACGGCTAGATGGGGCCAACGGCGAGCAATTCCCTCCTCTTCCTTATTCCGGCTATCAGCAACAAGCCGATTCCCTCTTAGAACACTACGTACATACCGGGAAACCCACCACTGGAATCACTATTGCCACTATTATCCGTGGAGCTTGGGCACTTTTAGTCTCAACTTATACAGCATCAAATGACGTGGTTTTCGGCGAGACACTGACCGGACGCAACGCCCCGATTCCCGGGGTTGAACAGATCGAAGGACCCATGATCGCTACAATACCAGTCCGCGTAGCTGTCAATTCTAATATGGCGGTTAAAGAGTACTTGCAGGAGATCCATGACCAATCAGTTGCTGGGATTCCCCACGAACACTTCGGCTTGCAGCACATCAGGCGCCTCAGCCCTGACGCTCGAGAGGCTTGCGAGCTGAGAACCGGACTAGTATTACACCCAAGTACCGACGTCGAGACCGATGGGCCTAGCGAAAAACAACCAGCAGACGGCTTCGTTCCTGCTGGAGATGCTGAAGCGGCCCAGGAGGCGCTAAAATTCAACACATATGCTCTCATGCTGGTGTGCTCTTTGGACCCAAAGGGGTTTTTAATCATGGCAAGCTTTGATTCCAAGACAGTGACGAGTCCACAAATGGAAAGAATGTTACGTCAACTTGGACAGATCACGCAGCAATTCATTGAGAACCCGGACGCCAAATGCGGCGAACTTCAGCTACTGGGCGAAGCGGATGCGGCTCAGCTGACCCAGCTAAGTCGGGCCGGCGCGAAAAGCTCGGTTATCACTACTTTGCTTCCGGCTGGTTGCGATGTATCTGAGGCGTGGATTGTCGATCCGGCTGATCCAGAACGATTACTTCCCCCCGGTGCTGTCGGCGAACTCTTAATACGAAGCTTGGGCAACCCTAACTTGGAGCCTGTATCGTCTCCTAAATGGGCTGAACAGAATCGCGATGGTCAATTTTACAGAACCCATAAGCTCGCCAAGTTTGGCGAAAATAACGACATCGCTTTCGTTGAACGGGCGAACCCCGTAAAAACATCTACCACCAACTCACGACAAAAGCGCGTGTCGGCAACTTCAGCAAAACAGAAGAGCTTACGGCAGACTTGGAGTCGGATCCTAGCAATCGACGAGAGCGAAATTGGCTTAAATGATAGCTTTTTCCAGCTTGGAGGTGACTCGATTGGAGCCATGAAGATCGTGTCAGAACTCCGAGCCAAGGGGCTTGAGTTGACAGTGCCTGAGATTTTCAAACACAGAACATTGTACGATATGGCGAAGATCGTAAGGGAAGGAAAACAGGCAACAGCTGAGTCGGTTGAAGCACCGCCATCTCCATTTTCTTTGCTCGATGTACCAGATGTAGAGGCTTTCATTGCTGAAGCAGTCCGACCAAACCTCCCCCAAGGCGACTACGTAATCAAAGACATCGTGCCGGCGCGGCCGCTCCAGCAAGTAGCGGTCAGGGGTACGACTCAGCTTCCCCGATACTCCGCACGATACGAACTATTCCACCTCGATGGAAATGTTGACAAAGAAAGACTCTTTAGGAGTTGTCAGGAACTCGTCGCTCGCAACGAGATTCTGCGGACTGTGTTCGTGGAGAGCGCTGGAAACTGTTTCGGCGTCATACTCGAAACCCTCAAGGTTGCGATCGACCAATACGAGATCGAGGGGGATTTGGGCTCGTTCGTCCACAAGCTATGCGACGTTGACGTCCAAACAAAGATGCCTCTGGGCTCGGCCTTCGTGAAATTCATGTTCGTCCAAGGAGAAGGTAGCAAAAGCTGCCTTGTCTTCCGAATCTCGCACGCGCAGTACGACGAGGTGTGTCTTCCGGGACTCATCCGCCAGCTCGCGGCTCTGTATGATGGCGTGCAAACAACGGACCCCGTCCCTTTCTCGTCATTTGTATACCATGTAGTCAAGAAGTGCATCCCGCGTAGCATCCCCTACTGGCGGGACCTGCTACAGGGCAGCTCCCTCACGATCCTGCGTCCAGATCTCCCCCTAACCTCAAAAACCCCTGCCGCTCTCACCCGCACAATCGACATCTCTGCCCGACTGAAAGACATAACGGTCGCGACGCTACCCACCGCCGCCTGGGCTTTATGCCTTGCCCAGCGGCTCGCGCTGCGCGACGTAGTCTTCGGCGAGGTCGTGACCGGGCGCAACATCGATCTGCCGCGCGCGGATGCCGTCATGGGCCCGACGTGGCAGTACGTGCCCATGCGGGTGCAGTTCGAGGACGACTGGAGAGCCCTAGATCTCCTGCAATATGTGCAGCATCAACATATTGCCAGCGCACAGCACGAGGGCATGGGACTTTTAGAGATCGCTCGCGAGTGCGTCCCGAGCTGGCTTGCGGAGGGTGTCGACTGGTTCGATTCCGTGGTGCATCAAGACGTGTACCATGTCGAGAACCTCAAGCTAGGCTTAGGAGGCGAAGGGGCCGACTGCCGCCTCGAGACCGTCTACCCGCACTTCGAGCCGCTGCGCGAGTGGAAGGTGCAGGCGTTCGTCGACGCTGATAAGGAGAGCCTGACCCTGGAGATCGTCACATTCCAAGACTGGATTGGAGTCGCGGGAGAACTGCTAGACGAGCTGGAGAAGATAATGGGGATTTTGGTGAAGAGGCCGAACGAGAGGATCTTTGGTTAGGAATTTAAGGAGAGCACATATAAAAGTACATATAGCCCCAAGGTTCTGTAGTAGAAATTTCTCGTTATGTCAGTTTTGTTTTTTAAAGCTTGGAGCATAACATGTTCGATAACCCTCATGTCATGTATTACTGTATGTAATTCATCGGTATCAAGATTTTGCTGCATTATCTAGTAACTAACCTACCTCTTATTCATGTACGTGTGTCCCGGTGTCTTACGGAATCGTAGAAACACCTACATATTCGGTCTCGATAAAAGGTATCGATGTTGAATGCTTTTCATTGTTTTACCCAGGTTCGTAGTTTTGATTTTTACAGATCAACAAGGACCCCAAAGACTATTCTCCAGAGGTCTTTCGGCTCTCAAAATCTGCGAAGGGCCAAACTGGAATCCTATCGCAAATTATGTAAATATCTAGGCAAGCAGTTGACGGTCTGCTGATTCTGTTCGGGGCCATGCGAATTAGTTGGACTCCGAATCCGAACTTCGGTTCTGCTGTCTTGATCAGCTGAATGAATACGCGGACATTCTTTAAAGGAATGCGAACCGCTCTACGCAGTCCCCAGGATGTTAAATGATGTTCAGTGAGTTTTTGTGGTTGTACCTCGACCAATCGGGCAGAAGAATCTGCAATCCTTCGATTCCTCCCTACATGCGTCATCATTCAGGAACTGCCGCGTAGGATCGAATTATCCTAATACGGTAACATGTTGATGTAACTGCTGGGGACTACCCTGCTTCTGACGCGCAGGACTCGAAGTTGGGAGACTCTATCGTGTAACGATTTTGTTCCTAACCTTGCTTAAACATTGCTCTACTCTATGCATTTGGTGTGTGTTGATTTTGGGATAACATCTCAATTTTTATCCCGTAATTGTTATATATAATACTGGACAGGCCAGTCTACCTTTGATAGTATAGACACAAGTATCAAACAAATAATAATGAACAAGGCCGAAGAGGTCGGAAGTCTAAAAAACGCTGCCCAAATATAATATCCAGCCCATCGTTGCAACATTAATCCACACCGTTCGACGGCATCCGGTAAACGCCATACGTGCGAAGTCAACCTCCTGCTAATTTTGTGGCTAATTATATTCTCGCACCATAGCTGGCCTTGCCCTCTCTCGCCTTCATACGCCGGTACATATCTCGGTAGTTGTATCGTTCGTACGTGCCGAACGCGTAGAACCCAACGCCGATAACTAGCCAGATGCTGGTGATGACTAAGCCGACTGGGAAGATCAAAATATTGACGCCGGGGAGGACAAAAGCGACTGAACCCTCACGTAGTTGCGCAGTGATGTTGTCGACGGCTAGGGAAGCGAGCGAAAAGTCCGACATGACGACTTCGTTCGAAAAGATACCGTTTACGAAGGCAGCTTCGTTGGAGGAGACATTCGTGCTAACTGACTGGCCCACCGCATTCTTCCCCGTCAACGTGACAGTGGGCATAACCAACGCTTCCAGTACACCCCTGTTGAATCGTAAGTTTCCGTGGTTCGAAATACAACTAAATATGACAGTTAATGCTTACATTGTCATGGGTTGAGCCATCTGATCTTTGTCTATTTGACCTACAAACATGTAGGTCTGGAGAAGTGTAGGTGCAGAGGTTTGTCGCTTGGTAGTCTTCTGAGTTTGATTCCCTTGATCGACAGGCGAGACGGAAGCGCCTTTGTATTGAAGACCAACCGAGATATCCTCTGGGGGGATACCCTCAAAGTCTCCAAAAGGCGTTGATACTTGGAATAGGCGTAGATCGGCCATGAATGTTCCAGCATTAGTGTCGAGACTGAATAGATTATAGCAAACCGCCGTTCCCGAGGGATTGGAAGCTGCGCCGAGCTGAGACAGCGCCGACATACAGGCTGCTGAAGTATCTGTGTTCCATTGTGTCATATTTGCATCCGCTGTCGTCGTAGTCTGCCGTCTTTGTAACGAATCGTCATTCGCGTCTTCTAATCTCGTTTCTAGCAACGTCGCCCGGGGTTGCATCATGCCTCCCATTATAGGCTCTATACTAGCCATTGCCGACGAGGCAAGTAGCGACGCTAAGGCAGCACTTATCCAAACCATCTTGACGATACTCCTTCACTTTAGATTAGGTATTCAAACAAAGTATATAGATTTTAAAGGTGAATAAGCCGGCCGGCGGTCGAATAAGATGTTGTGTCTGTAAAGAGCGTATGGAACCTGTCCCTCGGTGACTGTTCGACTTCGCTGTAAGCGGAGACACGAATAGCGGCGATCGGATTAAGAGATCTGACAAGACAAGAAAAGAGAAAGAAAAGAGGGACCTGCCCGACGGGAGGGAAAGGAGGCTATGTTTTGTTTGGTTTGGTTCTGCCACCAAGCTTGCACAGTAATGGGAAGGAGAGGGAAGAGAATATGGATATCAGCTCGATATCTTAGAATGGACATTATGAGACCAGGGGTCCGCACGAAGACAACCCCCCAAACAGCCCAAGGCGACCCCCCAGGACCGATTAATGGCATGACGGTGGGTCGTCGAGCGATCTTTGCTTGGGCGGCTTAGACAGATCAAGATGCCAGGTCAAACGTGGCCGACCAATACGACCAGCAGATGTTAAAACATAACGCATGAGGCGTTGTAGCCCTTGTACGCTGTCATGCTTTCATACGGCATCCTGCGACAGCCAACTTCATGGTCATGACACAGACATTGGAACGAGGAGTCGAGGACTCAGGAGTAGCTGATGGCGCCATGGAAAATGGAGAAATTCGACAAGCAAAACCATTGTGGAGACTTGTTGAAGAAATCGGATTCTCAATACGACGGCGCGAGCGTAGCCAATCGGATGCGATGAAGATATAGGGGCCTGCCTGATAAAGGCAATAATACGCAGTTTAGCCGTGCATGTAAAAGCCGACTGGCTAAGAAATGCCGTTCTGTCTGACTGATTGCGCCCATCAAAGGAACAGAGACAATTTTCCAACAATACACATAATCCTGCCAATGTGAGAACTGTAAGGCAATGACATAGGATCGGCCATCTTAGGCTACTGTCGTTGGCTCTGACGCTTTGATACTTCTGACATTTGTCGGATCGCCTGATGATGCGACAGTGCTGAAGAGAGAAAAGGTTTCGAGAGGTCGGCGCCCATGAGACAAAATGAGTGGCACTATGACTAATCTAGCCAATCGGCCGTGGTCTTGGAGCTCGCTTGGCCTAGGCTGGCTAGTAACAGATTCGTGAAGACCCCTAATAAGACCCCTGTACCCCCTGTAGACTCGTCTTAGATTGTGTCTTGAGGCTCGAAAACCCCCAATCTCCCCTGCCGTCAATGTTACAGAACCCTAGTAGCCAAGAACCGAGGGGAGCTACCGAAGAATCTTGGTTGGTCCTCTGAAATCGGTGCATTTGACCTATCATATGCTATAGCTACCTGATTAACATTAGGACCACCCCGCACCCAAGACATTATGCATAACCTTGTCTTTTTTATCATATCGACGATGAAAACGCGAAGACGGGAATAGCAAGACGACCAAGCATAGAAGTCGATAAAGCTGGCTGCGATTCAATTATATCACTGAATATTTCCCCAATAACGAAAACCAAGATTGATGATAATGCATGCTTTCCCGGATCAGATATTCTTGTTTTCTTCTGGAAGTATATTTCGAAATTAGGTAAAATCTGCCTGCCTACCTAGGTGCACTACTTACATCGAAACACCGAAGATCTGGGCGCCGGTGCCGACGATTTTTGAGTATTCTTCGGGGAGATGAAGGGAGTACTCAGCCCTGTGCGCTCCTCGTCCGATCCTCCATCTTTCAAAAAAGTGATGCTCGTATTCTATACCAATTCTCATCCTCTGAGCGAACACGCAAATGAATTGACATGCCTTGGATCGAAGGAGCACGTAATTTGAATCAATTGCTATTAACGGCAGCTCGAGAGAGTCACGTCGAGCAGGCAACTGCTGATCTCAATGGTTCGTTTCTCCAAGCACGGATGATTGCCTAGCTATCTGGATAATTTATTCGATGCTTTGTCTCTGAATCTATCATTAGATGAAGCTACTATCATGATATGTGCCAGTTGAGTCACTTAGGTGTTATCCCCCCGCTGAGGCCGGTCCACTGGGCTTTACGCTTATGCTGACGATACTAGTGATAGCAATGGTCAATTCAGTCATGCTTAATATTATTAACCCTTTCAAGGTTTTCATGACTCATAGAAAATACGCCATCTACTCTAACTCACGACATGTCTCGGAAAGTAATAGTATTTTATATCAGATCTGTAATTGATGACATATTGGCTTGAAGTTGCCGCTGTTGAGGTTGATTTATCTCTATAGCCAATTAGGATACGATAGGTCTACGACAAGATGAAGCCAATCAACGACGCGAAGACGGCCCTGATTATCATTGATGTTCAGAATGGCTTCCAGCACCCGACGCATTGGGGTACCGCCCGCAGCACGCCAGAATGCGAGAAGAACATCGCACTGCTTCTACAAGCGGCACGGGAACACAATAAGAAGCAGGGCGAAGGCGCGGGGGCAGCATCAAACACGGTGGTCGTCTGCCACATCCACCATCATAGCATTCACAAAGACTCAGTGCTTCATCCCGATGCTCAAGTCCAAATAAACGGCAAGCTAGTTAAGGCAGTGCAGCCACAATCATTTGCACGACCAGAGCCTGGTGAGGCAGTCTTCATCAAGAACGTCAACTCGTCCTTCATCGGCACCGAATTAGAAGCCTACCTTAAAAGCCAAGGAGTTAGACAACTCATCATTGTCGGCCTAACGACGGATCACTGCGTCAGTACGACTACGCGAATGGCGAATAATTTACGAATTGTGTCTACGATCAGCTCGACTGGCGAAGTTGATGAAGGCGATATCATCCTCGTCGGTGATGCATGCGCGACGTTTGCGAAGGGAGGCTTCGACGCCGAAACAGTGCACAGAGTGAACCTTGCGAGTTTGAACGAGGAGTTTGCTCAGGTAATAAACACGCAAGACGTCCTGAGCGTTGCGTTTGCATGATCTTGTCTATAGTCGACTAATGTCACTCTAAACACCACGAAGGTATCTTGATACATGTTCGCCCAGAAACCCCATTAATCACATTAACAACTCATCCAACCTGCGAACCCTGTGATCGGATATCCTACCAGGATACGTATGTTGTGTGACGTATACCCAGTACAATGCTGCTCTATCAATTCAATAGCTGGAACAGTTGGCGTAAATTGGATGACGCAATATGGATGATGCCAAACACGTTCAGCGACGTGGATCGAATCGGGTACAAGAGGATGCGAGAGGTTAGGCAAATAAGGGACGCAATAATATCTGGAGGCAATTCGCGACCGTAGGAAGGCTCGACAAGACTGCCAGGGGGCATGATGGCGCCATTCTCGAATCCTCTACCCCCGAGCTATGAAGTTCGTCAAGGCAGAGACCCGTGGCCCGTGAGTCTTGAATAGGTGCCCAACATTCGCAAAGACAAGATAGCTACCAACAACCACCCAGAGACTGAAGATGGTGGAAAGCGCCCAAGCTAACTTCGCTTTAATAATTTGTGGAAGGAGATACTGTCGCACGGGAGCGCTCAGGAGTAGCCAGCCGATTATCGGTAGCTGCGTGTTCGAGGCACCAGTGTTCTTGTTGTCTTCGAACTGCGCGATCATGTCGGACATCTGCCAGGCCGCCTTATTACTAATCCTCTCCCATGTGGCTTCGCAAGCGAATGCGCGAGCCGTCTGGGAAAATCGTTCGCGGACCGTTGGGTCATGGCCGAGCATCAATACCTTCTGAACGAAATCATCTACATCGCTAGGCCGGACGAGAAATCCTGTCTTTCCATGCTCGATTATGTCGCTTGGTCCGCCTTCGTCTCGTGCTACCACCGACAGGCCGCTCGCCATCGCCTCTAACACCACCAGACCAAACGTCTCTGTGATGGAGCAATGGAGAAAGATGTCGGCCGAGGCGTAATGTGTCATCAGTTCCTCTCCCACTTTGAAACCTGGAAAGATAACTTTTCCCTTCTCCTGAAGCAGCTTAAAACTTTCCTTAATTTCTTGTTCGACAATAGGATTTCGATTCCCACCGACAATGACAAGCTTAAAGTCCATTCCCCTATTGTCCAACTCTGTGGCCACCTGGGCAAGGAATCCGAACCCCTTTTCTCCTGCCAATCGCGAACAGGTGAATAATATGGGCTCTCCATTTGGTGCCCATTCTTTTCTGAGCTGCTCGCTTCTCTTAGCTGGACTGAAACCTTTAGTGTCGACCCCTCGCCTGAGCACCTCCATCTTGGTGCTGGGTACGTTGACTCCGGTTAAGTAATTCTTGACGAAATTGCTTGGGTAAAATATAGTCTTGACTGATGTATGACGAAAGAGATAACCCTGCACAAAGCCGAAGATTCGATAGGCAAACTCGCCTAGAGGCCAGGGGAATAGAATAGAACAATAACCTGCCAGGTCGGTCTGAAAATTGCATATGATGGGCACTTGTAACTCGTTCGTCAATTGCCGTATCTGTAACATTACTTGAAATCCTAAGGAGGCGGGACTGGCAAGGTAAATGAGATCCGGGGGTCCTCCGAATGTTCGTCTGTATAGTTCGGAAAGCCGTACGGGATATGCTATAGAAAGTTCGGGGTTGAATGGCAGAGGGTATCCTGCGAGTCGTACTTCTTCGTTATATAAATGCGAGCCGTTAGAAGAGCTAATTGGGTTGAAGGTATTCACTTTGGTGTGGTTGTGAGGTGCAACCACCGAGACGAGGGCTCCATGGGATCGCAGTTGATCGACCAACATTTTAGTAGTGCGCGAGACACCGTTCACAGGTCCGAGGCTCTCGGTGCATAACAAGATGCGCTTACCGCGCAGGCCGGACGGAAAGACATCTAAGTTATGAGAGGCGTCCCCCATTGCTGCTCTGTAGGGTTTTTTGAGTTGGTAAGTCGAAGTAATGAAACTCCAAGTAGCGCCACTCGGTTTATTACAGGTTAACACCTCGAGAAATATAAATTGACGATGTTTCTCTTTGACTGAGTGTCCAGAACCACAATGAAGCTCGCAGTTGGGAATATCCTCTGTGGTTGCTGTTGATTCTATCAGTACCAATGCATTCACCAGACTAACGTCTATTTAAAAACATACATATTGTTCCGTGTACGTTGAAAATATGAAATTGATTTAAAAGGATGTTGTAGTTAAAAAGGTCGACGGACCAGGAGAAACTTGTACAGTCGAAAAGGGAAGTGGGTAAGAAAGGCAATGGTAGTACTCACAATCAAAAGAATTAATAGAAGGGGAAACTGAGTATGATGCGACCAAGAGATGTCGACCGACGGATGAAATAAGTGATGCATACCTACGAAACCAGTATCGCCGACCACCACAGCCGTGAATGGTAGCTATAAGGTAACCTTCACCTACTAGAGACAGAAAGAACGCGTGCAGTATTCCCGTGACACCAACCAAGTTTAGATGGAACAGAAGAGACGCAAGTTGGATGCTTGACTCGGATGCTGATTAGTCGCAATGTGTCCACTTTGTCGTAGCCTCGAAGGTAAGTTGACAGTGTAGGTAATCAGCAGTGATCTAATAGGCGGTTCACGAGGCCGACAGGATGGTAGCTCTAGGTCATATTCACCTCTCTTTTCCGTCTACGTAGGGCACAAGATCAAATCATAACTCTGGATAAATCACACACCTCAAAATTATGATTATGGGAGAGCTGGATTTAGATGTACATAAGGTAATAGAAAAGATTAATGATATTGCTTCTCCGAGAGGGCAGTAAACAGCTATCAGATGAATCGATAATTGCGCTTATGTAAAAACTAGGTACATACATGTACCTCCTAATGAGGTACGCGTACCTACTAGAATTAAACCTTAGTGTCCATGCAACTTAAATACATGTAAAGCACGACCTAAACTCTATGCAAGATATACGTACTTGCCGTCGCAGTGATAACCTGATGTCTGTAGCCTCTGGCTTTCCGTCTGATCTAAACCTTAGGTAGGCTGTCAGGTAAAGTTCAATGAGAATTCGTCCAATGATAAGCTCTAAAAGTAGCACACGCGAAAGGGCCAATCTGCGCACCAATTATGTCGCCCGTCTGCAGCACATTTTCTCAACCTAGAAATCTTCGGATCCACTTCAAACACGTCAAGCCGCACGAGAATCCGGGGTCCTACAAACCTTACGATCCATCAGTATAGATCTGCAGGTATTCCGGTGTCGCGCTTAACCGATTGAGTTCATCCAAGATGTGTTTTACAAGGGGACGGGATGAGGCTTGAGCCTTTAGGAGGACGTCACATGAACACTTGTCCATTGTCCATTATCTGAGGTTATCCAGATTGGCGCACGCCGTCTCATTTGCGAATTAGCATCCCTGATCACACCCTCGTGTGTCTGATATGCTTATCTGTTGGCTATCTATATGTTAACAATAACTGCGCTATGGTCATTAGAGCAACTCTTTTTCTCTCTCTCGCTTCTCAATCTTTTCCCTTTATGTCATGAAGTAGGAGAGAAGAAAGAAAGATACCTACCTACATGTAGGTATGTAGAGAGTCTACTAATCCTAACGTGGGTAGGCGAAAACACATACCTATAGTACTTGGCCGTACGCATACAGCGGTACATACATAACAATATCTTATCTAGTCCGTTTCAAGTGTAAGGTACAGATATGATATCCTCAACCGGCTTCAAAGTTTTGGCAAGTCTCCCGCCCCAACTCATCCTCTCAACCTCCAGCAGGTAGGGAGGTACCTTACATATTACAAGAGATATGTATGTGTAAAGTTTAATACATGATTGTGACCCAAACCCTAATGGATCTTGCGCAAACTTAACCATGTACCAAGGAGGTATGTGAGGTATGCACGTTTGCTTATCTAAGAAGGACTGCTACTACAACACGAACTTATCACGGTAACCTACTAGGTGTGCACGTATAAGGTAGGTGAACATTGATCACTTCAATATACCTACCTATACATGTACTTGGGCTACTGGCACAGGACGCGTGGCAGCAGCAAGTACATTCCGTCGAGACCTGTCGGGACTTACTTGTCTGCTTGATGGAATGCCACTTGACTTACCCTGCAATACCAGGAGTTCCTCTATCCAGTCCACCCCCTCCTCCCATTCACTTAACCCTGACAGAATGACGGCTCGTGGCACGAAGTTAAACAGAGCCCTGGTTCTGAGCTACCTTCAAAGTTCGTCTAGACCTGCCACCTGCGCATCTATAGCAAGGGTCTCGGTAGACACTTAACGCGATCGTACATCTTTTTACCAGGACGGCTGCTAAATGTACTAAATATACCTTGAATTCCCCTTGAGGAGGCTAGCTACTTAAAGTTGCATATGTCTTTTAAGGTCAAGTGGCGCTCAGGTGGTACTTAGGTCTCGAGCTTGTCGTGCTTGACGCTTCTTATCTAGGAGCACCCAGACCTCTTCTCTCTCAAAATCTCTCTTTCCATCCATTCATATAAGACTCAACATCTTCCATCATCCCACCTGCTGATACTACTTTTGCTCTTCTTGCTGCTCACGATACCTATTCCAACCCCCTGAGAAAGCAGTCGCGCTCAGCTTATTGCTTGCCTATCTCCTACCTCCTACGGCCGCCTTGCACGGTAGAATAATTTCGAAAGTGCGACTTTCTCGCATGTCCGTATTTTTGGGAAGGCTCTTGGGAACGACTGCAACCTTGTTGATTTCTCGAGGTCTGGTTGGCGTATCGCCCTTAGAACCGAGCCCTATCGAACAAGGGAAACCGGTATTGTCCCCTTGAGGACCATCTAGAAATTCTGGACTCACAGGCTATCTAGATACCCTTATATTCTTTTCGGGAGACATCGGTTGGCTAGGTACTTTTGCAGATACCTGGCTTCGCCTAGCCGCTATGAACCCCATACAAGCGCCAGCTGCTGAAGCTGAAGATGGCGTTGTTTATACCGATGGTGCTTCTACAGCCCCCACCACACCAGATGAGATCTCGTCGTCGCCTAGCTCTTTGCTCAGTGTAGAACTAGCCGCCGGTCTAGAGAAAGCCTGTCTGAAAACGATGGCCAAGTCTTCTGCGCAGGAAAAAAACCGCCCTATTCGCAACATATGTTGTGTGGGTGCTGGCTATGTTGGTAAGTCGCCTTATCTATTTTCTCGTAATAATTCACTTTTCACGAACTCTCACAATCCACCTTAACTATTCGATATATCGTACGTCGAGGCTAAATATGACATAGGCGGTCCCACAGCCGCAGTCATTGCCTTACAAAACCCACAGCTTCGCGTGACTGTCGTCGACAAGAATGCGCAACGAATCCGAAGATGGAACTCAAAGCATCTACCCATCTACGAACCAGGACTGGGTGATATTGTTCGCATCGCTCGTGATGGGTCGAGAAGAACCTGGTTTGCCAATAATCCGGTCATCACGGATGGCGAACGAGGGAATCATTTAACCTTTTCTACGGAGCATTTGACTTGGGTCAATTTGCCGGCTAGACAACCAAACCTATTCTTTTCGACCCAGGTGGCGCGTTGTATTCGCGAGGCGGACGTTGTCCTTATTGCAGTCAACACACCTACGAAGTCGAAAGGCGCTGGAGCAGGGAGTGCCACTGACATGACGGCTTTTGAGGCGGTCACTAGCGAGGTTGCGCAGTACGCTCGGCCGGGGACCATCATAGTGGAAAAATCGACTGTTCCATGCAGAACAGCCGATCTCGTCCGGAGAACGGTGAGCTTGTGCATATTACGCGCCAGTTTAGTGGTATGAATCCTGGGTGGCTAACAACTATAACAGATGGCAGTTCACCGTCCTGACGTCCACTTTGAGATTCTCTCGAATCCCGAATTTCTAGCAGCAGGTACAGCGATGAACGATCTCATACACCCTGATCGCGTGCTCATCGGATCTTCGATGACGCCACAGGGTCAACGGGCCGCTGAAGCCCTAGCGAACATTTACGCAGCATGGGTACCGCGATCCCGTATCATCACCACTAATGTCTACTCATCGGAGCTGGCTAAGCTCGTCGCAAATTCCATGTTGGCGCAGCGCATTAGCAGCATCAATTCGATATCCGCAATTTGCGAGAAGACTGGAGCAAATGTTGACGAGATAGCGGTATCCATTGGCTGCGATCCGCGAATCGGAGACAAGTTCCTGAAGGCGGGTATTGGCTTTGGTGGAAGCTGCTTCAAGAAGGACATCCTCAGCCTAGTATACCTAGCTGAATCTCTCGGCCTGGATGAAGTGGGCGAATATTGGCGACAAGTTGTCAAGATGAATGAGTACCAGCGCGATCGGTTCTCGAAGCGAGTAATCCAGTGCCTGAATAACACACTTGTGGGCAAGAAGATCACTCTTCTCGGTTACGCATTCAAGGCCAATACTTCTGATACTCGAGAATCACCCGCGCTTGAGATTATCAAGACACTTCTGCATGAGGGTCCTAAGGAGATTGCCATATTTGACCCATGTTGCAATCCCGTAGTTGTTAGAGCTGAGATCAAAGAACTCATTGCAGGTCAACCTGCGCTTAAGGAAGATGGAGGACCAATCGAAGTCTATTCGAGCCCTTACACGGCTTGTGATGCTAGTCATGCCGTCCTAATCACGACTGAGTTCGACGAATTCCGAACCACTCCAAACAAGATTCCGGGGAAGACGTCTTCGAAGCCAGAAGTTGTTTTACCGGCGGTGAACAAGGTTGATCCTCGACCTCTCTTGTTCCACTCGACTGGGCCGACAGAAACGCAGATCTTGACCCTTCACAAATTCATGCTGTGCTCCGCCCATGCAACATTCTTCTCGGCCAGCGACCCCTTGAACCGTTATAAGCCTGAACCTGCATGTGAGGCCGATTGTCCCGACTGTTGTCTGATTCAGACAAGTGGCTATTCCACAGCGGGAAATTCAAGCGAGGATATGCCCAAGGAGCGGCTGGACTGGTGTAAAATCGCCTATAATATGAACAAGCCCAAGTGGGTGTTTGATGGGAAGGGCATCATTGACCGGAAGCAGCTGACCGTGCATGGCATTCGTGTAGAGAGCATTGGGCGTTAGTTAGAGAGCGGGTGGTTCAATTCTGGGTTATTCAGAAATCATATCCATTTTCATTTACCTATGTACGGGTTCTGCCGCTGCATTAGCATATTGTAGGGAATATTGGTATAGTGTCGACTGAGTCTTCTACGGTTTCACAGGGGCTTGATATAGATCCGTAGACAATTATCTATTCTCGTATTTTAGCCCTCCTTTTATAGTAATGGAATTTGATAATTCCTATTCCCGCTGTTATCTAGCGTGTTGACTACCATCCGAGCATTTACATACGTGTGAGACGTCAAAGTATCTAGAGCCTTTCGAGTTCGTCATCTGTATTCTCACATCCGCTGGCAACCCTACCTATTATTGCCCGAAATCAAGTTGACAAGGGACACCGAGACAAACGTAGTACATAGGTACCTCGTATACGGCTCATGAAGCTAACTTAGCTCTTCAAGTAAGGGGGCATTTGAGAATCCCCCTGCAAGTTAGCCGCAAGTTGACATCAATCCTCTGTCATCCACTCTCGCGTGGTGCTTACCCGATGTCCGGAAGAGCGGGATTGGGAGAGGAAAAATGATCGCTACGGGCATAAATCAACAGCCGACGAGAGCTCCAAAGCAATTAGCCAGGTAACAGCGAAAATGAACCTCGGTGAACGCCTATTTCGTCATGATAAAATAAAACCAATTAATCAATTAATCAATCGTCTCATACTGTAGGTCAGATGGTTCGTAGACGGACCAGAAGAGAAGAAGATATAGATAACTTCACTCTCTTTAACTACACACGCAGATGATACCTCGATCTTTGACCATTCGAAGCTCCTGATATTTTAGATACCCCTCCTACCCCTCTTCAAAGATGGCGCGACCGCGGAGTTTGGCCTTGCGGACAACCGTCCAGCTTTCACATCGATTAGCGACACCTAATGCGCAAAGGCAATATTGCGTCGCTCGCGCAACGCTCGCAACCAGCTCCAGATTCTCGCCATTTCTCTCGCGGTCGTATCGGTACTACTCTACTGAAGCGCCATCGAAAGTCCGGGGCGGCTCTAAGGTATTCAAGTCTGCAGATGAGGCCATTGCGGACTTGAAGGACGGCGACGTGGTCTTGAGCGCTGGTTTCGGATTGTGCGGTGTCGCTGGTACGTATGAACCAAAATAACTACTTAGTTTACTTGATCATTTTACAAGCAATTCAAGAAAGGAAGATGTTAATAGTGAGCTGACTGCGAATGCGTGCAGAAACCCTCATCCAAGCTATCCACAGGAAAGGCCTCAAGAACCTTACAGCAGTCTCGAATAATGCCGGCAAGGGTGACCATGGCTTGGCTCTGCTTACAAGGGACGGTCGACTAGGTCGTATCATACTCTCGTATTTGGGATCGAACAAGGAGCTTGAGAAACAATACTTGACGGGAAAGATAGCTGTCGAGCTATGCCCGCAAGGCACATTGGCTGAGAAGCTGAGGGCGGCTGGAGCTGGTATTCCCGCCTTCTATACCGCAACAGGTGGGAAGACGTTTGTTGAGACTGGTGAAATACCCGTGAGGTTCACTCCCGAAGCTATCCTCGAGAAGGGCAAGCCAAAGGAGACGAGAATCTTCAACGGCAAGTCATACATCATGGAGACGGCACTTCCCGGTGACGTGGCGATTCTGCGAGCATGGAAGGTGGACGAAGCTGGCAACTGCGTTTTCAAGTAAGTTGGCTTAAACCTTCGCTACCACATGGTATGCGATATTCATACGCGCCTTTTCCGCAGATACACGACGAAGACATACGCGGGCCTCATGGCCAAAGCAGCGCGAATCGCCATCGTTGAAGCCGAGAACATCGTGCCTATTGGGTCAATCGACCCGGATGTAGTTGACTTACCGGGCATCTTCATCGACCGCATCGTGCCGGCTACGGCGCCCAAGAACTTCGAGGTACTCAAGGTAGCGCCACCTAAAGAGGAGTCGGGCAAGCCCAGCACGCTTGACGCCCGTAACCGCATCGCCCGGCGCGCCGCGAAAGAATTACACGACGGCTACTATGTCAACCTGGGCGTGGGTATCCCGACACTGGCGGCTTCTTATCTGCCTGACGACGCGAAGGTGTGGCTGCAGTCTGAGAACGGTATTCTTGGCATGGGCCCGTATCCTGCGACGGAGGCGGATGCCGACCCGGATCTGATCAACGCAGGCAAGGAAACAGTAACGCTACTACCGGGAGCCTCGACATTTGACTCGGCCGAGTCGTTCGGCATGATCCGCGGCGGCCACGTCGACGTGTCGATTTTAGGCGCCTTCCAGGTGTCAGCATCGGGCGATCTGGCTAATTACATGATTCCCGGGCGCGTCTTTAAGGGAATGGGTGGCGCCATGGACCTCGTTTCAAACCCAGACCAGACGAAGATCGTCGTGGCCACGGAGCACGTTGACAAGAAGGGCCGCAGCAAGATTGTTCAGGACTGCCAATTGCCACTGACTGGCAAGGGTGTTGTGAGCACGATAATTACGGACCTTGCAGTCTTCCAGGTCAACCGCGTCAAGGGCGGCCTAACGCTCACTGAAGTTGCTGAGGGCGTTGACGTGGAGACCGTCAAGGCTAAGACCGATGCTGCGTTCGTAGTCGCGGATGATCTAAAGACATTCTAAACTTTAGAGATGGGTTGATAAGACTAGATGTAATAAGATGAGACAAGACCAGGTTCGTGTCAGGAGGATACATTGATTGTATATAGAACTAAGCATCTCTGTTTATGGGAATCAGTATTATTAGCATAATTTGAATATATATAAATCTAGCGTTGTCATCTACTTGATTTATCCTAACTACCTAGGTACACAACCAAAATGTTTGCCCTGTTTCTCATCTATCTAAGCGAGACACAGGCAGTGATTTCGGCTTGTGGTTGAGGTTGTTATATATGTTCCATCCATCCATGGGTTAGTATTCTATCCATCGACTCTCATCAGGTCTCCAAACTTATAACTTAGGCCGTAGACCAGGTGCAAATGTGGTCCCTTCACCACCGCTAATAACGTTGACCAGCTTGTCAATATTCTCTAGTATCCAGATGTTGCCATCCTCGGTAGCCAACCACGCACCACCCTCAACAGGCTCTTCGCCCTCGGCGTGCGCGTCGCCGTTGTCATAAGCCTTGCGTAATCCGAAGATGTGCGAGACAACCTGCGGTCCGACGCCGGTTTGCGCGCGTAAACACGCGATGGCTACGAGCGAAGTGAGCACGCGGCCGACCTTTGCGGGTTGCGGCATACCACGCGGGTTCGATAGCAGATTAGAGTAATGGCCGTTGAGGATGTGCACGGGCAGGTCCGGATGCGAATGGGCTAGCTTATCGAGCAACTTGCGCTCGAAGCCGACATAGACGCTATCCCACAGGGCTAAGCCGTCTTTCTTGCGGAGTTCCAGGTTAGAAGGCGTCAGCTCGCGCGTCGGCGTCGTGCTCAGCTGCGACCCAACATCGTCTGGCAGGCTGCTGCGGAACGCGCCCAGCGTGTTGATGCTCCGCGGGATGCCGTTGAATGAGATGCACTTTAGACCGACTTCGCGGATCAGCTCGGCGTTCTGCACGGGCGTGCGTTGCTCATTCGGTGTTGGAGTCGAGTTGGCCAAGTGAAAGATCTGTGTCATCGCCTCGGGGCAATTTAATGTCGCCGAGACTGCTGTCTGGAGGGTTGAGTGTCAGTGTTCAGTTACTTGTTCACTCATGTCAAATTTCTTTTTCCCTGGTCATCTTCATGTAGGCCGCTGAAGTGAAGTATAAGAGACACATATTCGGGGATTTACCTACCGACAGTGTTACCCAGGCCGGTAGTCCGACTTTCTTCTCGGCTGCATCGCTCGCGAATCTCGTCAGCGCCGTCTGCACGCCTGCTGACGAGGGAGTATAGCCCGGCCTCGCGTGGCTAGCATTGATGAGCGCCTTGACGGTGTCTGAAAGTTTTGACATCTTGTCTCTTGTCGCGAAGAATCAGATGAGGGAGGACGACAGGTTCAGCAAGAGACAATTGGTCTCTAACTCTGCGTGAGCCGTAAACAATATAATTCCAACACCTCACGGCTTAATAATCCCCGCTCGTCGCTAGGTGGAATATCGTATGTGCTGCTGTCGCATTCGTCCTCTTAAAACGATTTGAAGCGAACACGGACGAACCCGACGTCATTAGCTTGTGAATTAAGGACGTGCTAGTATGTAGGTACGGCATTCTAGGTACCTTAGCTCTTAATTTCAGTGGAAATATCGCCATAAAAGATCCCGAAAGTATGCCGCGGTAATGTCCATCCCTGAAAAATTCGGGGATTCTTGAACCACCGACTTCGCAGCTAGGGTGTCCTAGCGATAGCGGCTGGTTCTAGTTGAAGCCCACTGTATTATGCCGCTAATCCAGGGACGAAGGCAGCCAAAGGGTCCTAATGCTGACCAGGGTGCCATCCATTAGTCCATTGGTCCTAGCTTTCAATGCTCGGGAAATACTTGTGTTGCCGGTAACACATGCTCACGAGAGCATCGTGTGGTGTTCTTGCAGACTCATAAATTACTACTAATATATATATAAGACTCAGCTATTCAAGGTCACGAGGGTAATACCGGGTTTCAAGTGCACGCCTTCGTTCTAAGCCGTGAGACTGGCTACAAACCAACACTCGAGCCTCGAGGAAGACCATGATTGAATGTTTTATTCGTCGATTACACTTGAAAACGTTCAAAACTCCTAGGAGAGCGCCTCCGCCCCAATTCTATACCGATGTTCTTGTCGCTAGCCTATACACACATCCCGGAGATATCTTGGTATAATGTGCTTCATGAAGCCATCTGCGTATCCTCCCGAATACCATAGTGAAGGACCAAAAAGGGCCATCCTTCTCATCCTTCTTGCTGTCAAGTAAGTTGATTGAATTTCATTCTTGTAGAATTCCATCATATCTGTTTCATTATCCTGCCCTCGTAAGAAAAACACAAGCACGCTAACTTCCATTCTACTTCACTCAAGATGTTGATAGGCTATAGTACCAATTTGAATAATGGGTCACGGTCGTCACCGTACCCGCGGTACTTATCGTACTTGCCATTCGCCTTATCCCGGTTTATCTTCCAGCAGTACAGCGAATTCAGAAGAATCCTAGTAATCTGTTAGACGACTAGAAGTCTTCAGGGCAGATCGACCGAGAGAATAGAGCACTTACAAGAACCACCCGGCACACAGAAGTCCAAGAATGACGGTATGGCCTTCATGGTACGCTGGTCCCTGGGTCTTCGGGTATATGAAGACGGCGACGAAACCACCACAATTCGCAATTGCAAGCTGCAGGGCACTCGTCGTGGCGCGCTTGTAGTGACCAGCAGAGTTCTGCCATTCATTGTCAGCATGTGGGCGATACTATCAGGAATTGTAGACTGATGCTATGCGACTTGGAGAAGGCCTGCAAGATGTCTACACTTCCATGTGAGTGCCAGTAAGGGGAGACCTTACATTTGAGAGCCAACCGAGGACAGGCGGTACACTACTGTAAAGACCAGTAGCCATGAGGAAAGTCATGCCGTACTTGACTTTGTTGCTGTTTGTGTTTGCGATCACACCGTACCCGACAATGGCTAGCGGCAACGAGCATAACATGACAAGTCCTCTGACACGGAATCGATCCGAGAGGAACGCGGTGCATACTGTTCGTGGTGAGTTTCATGTTGAAGACACCAGAACATGGCTATATGTGCATACCTGTTACCACGGAAGCTACCGCATAGGGAATGACGGACCACAGTTGAGCCTCGTTCGCGGTATATCCTAAGCCCGCAATGATCGTAGGAAGCTAATGATTGTCCGTTAGGGCGGCAACCTCAAAATAAAAACGAGCACTGCTACTTACGAAGAGCCCGAAACTGTAGAGCCCACTGAGGATACCGAAATACGCCGAAGCCGTAAGCCAGGTCTGCGCGCTGAAGACGCCGCGGGCCACTTCGGACCACGAGAATCTCTCAGATGCTTCCCTGGAAATTTGTCAGCAGGGTATTGAATAACATAAGAACAGTGGAGTGAAACGTACTTTTCACGATGGCTGCCATCGCCGTGACTGCTACCTGCATGTAGACGGCTTAGGGCGAACTGACGCTCCTCAAGCGTGAGAAATTTGGCTGAACCTGCGCCGTTCGGGAGGAGGAAATAAGCAGCAATCCCGACAAGGGCTGTCTGTGAAAGCGATGTAAGTATTTGGTCACTGTACCATACTGAATATTTGGTAAAAACTCACAAATAGACCCTCAATCACGAAGATCCATCTCCATCTGTTGAGACCGCCTCGGGTACCTATCTCAGCTATACCGCGAGCCAGCAAGCCTAGGGCCTTGTCAGACAAGACACTGTACATGATACAGAAGGGAACACATACCTCCGAAGGCACCCGATAATGAGGCGGCAGTGTAAAAAACACCGATTCGCAGGGCGAGTTCACCCCTCGTATAAATTGTTGATAAATACAGAACCTGTAATAGATGTGAGTTACGTTATGCTAACAGCGCGGTCAGTTTACATACGATTCCTGGAAGTAGGCCGCCTTCGGTCAATCTAGGATGTCTAAAGTTAGCGACTAGCTCGTCACGCGGCAGATTGCAAGAATATTCGGAAATGAAACTGTGGTGGCACTGTCGCAGAAATTGAAGAATGAACTAACCCAAGCAGTGCACGAACACCAACAAAGCCCGCGAAATTCTGGACGAATCCAAGACACATGGCCGAGACGCCCCAGAAGAAGGTCAGGCATGGTAACCAAATCTGGGGTGTGAGCTTCTTGAGAATCAAGTTACTCGGGATTTCGCTCAGGATATAGGTCGCGTAGAAGACGGCGAGACCTTGATCGTATTGCTGGTCTGTGATACCGATGTCTTCCTCGAGATTGTAAAGCCGGGCATTTCCTACATTGGTCCTGTCGAGGAACGAACAGAGAAACAGGACAGCGAGAACAGGAAGGATTCTAATTTCTGACGGTTAGATCCTATCGTCGCGTGCCTTTCTTTTCCCTTCAATTACTGAAGATGGGAATGGAATGAATGCGAAAAGGAATGGTTAGACGGAACCTAGTGTCTAGCTTCCACAGAACCTTACGCGTCAAGTTCTTTTCGGTAGAGCTGACCTGCACAGCGCTCCCCTTCTCCAACTCTTCCACTGTCGGCTTATTTACATCGCCGGACTCTGAGGACGACATTATGCAACTTTTTTCTTTCCTTTCGAGTCGTGACCTAGGAACATAAAGGCGAGAGGCAAAAGACAAGAGGAGAGGGCCGAATGTGTTGTCCCTGTTGTTAGAACCCCGTACAAACCAGCCTTTAAAAGCATTCGTGACTAGGGCCTTTGGTATGAACAAACTAACACCTAGTCACCGCAGAGGGAGTACCCAGTCAGGTTGCGGGGGAATTAGATTACTACATTAGTGGTTGTTGTGTGCGAAGGTTGGGGGGAACCAGGGGTCGGCAAGCCGTTGAATCCTTCCAAGTCGGGGTGTGGGGTACAACTTTTTTTCTTGGGAACATTCAAGAGAGAGTAAGCCAAACGATCTTCACGACTAATCAATATACTAACATTTAGCAGCGCGGAGAGCTGCGGGGGACATGTACTAGTTGCGGAGTTTGATATATCACCGACGGTTCTTTGACCTAGACGAGCAAACCCCCGAGCTATTACTAGATCCAACATGCATGCTTAGAGTGAAAATAGCTCGAGGCTGACCAACAGTGTTATTTGTCAATGCTACCACATGATAAGCTTCGAAGGGTGTGTATGACTGAAATTCAGGGAACAAAGCTGCTGGTCTTGCACTTGGCCAATAGCTATGCCCAATCGAATATCTCACAATTTCAGGGTCCTTATGGTATATTGGCTTGGCCTCAACGATTATGCCCCTGTCGGCGATGATATGTATTGTCTGTTACATTGTGCAGGCATACTGCCGTAGCAATGGGTGATATCTTGCTTCCAGGGCTGCATCGTGGCAATCTTTCGAACGCCATTCTAGAAGCTCATACTGAGTGGAACACTATGTCGGACTTTTAGTAAACATACCTGAAAGTCGTGGGTAAGACATTTATTTTTTCATCGACATACGGCTTGCAACCCATTGTAGCATCTCCTGCAAGAAGGGTCCTGATGAAGTGTAACCTTCTCTTCTCTGTTTAAAGAATATCTGGGATGATAAAACTGGCATATACTACCTAACAATGCATTGAACCGGAATTATCCAAAGACAACTCAATCATATCCAACACCGCGTGAATGCTTCCCTTGATCCACCAACGCCGAAGTGCCGTGCCATTACTCCATAAGACATAGAATTGTACATTTTACGTTCCGAACGTGGACCAATCCATCCAGTCCAAGTCAGCGCTATGAAACTGGAAGTCTTCCCAGAATGCATTGAGTCCAATATCAGTGCTGTGGATAGCCTCGTCTAACTGGTTTTCGTTAGACATGGTCGAGAATAACAGGTAGTCCGGTGGTAGACTTGTAGCCGGGACCGGCATTTGTATAGCGCCTTGGTGGTTGGCCATGTGGGCAGCATTTATATCAGTATAAATAGAAGCGTTCTTCGTCACATCTCCGTTCGGCTCCGGGAGAGGCTGGGCAGTCTCTGAAGTCCGCGACGCGTACTTCAGTATTTGCCTCAGTTGCCCAGCGAATAGGCAAGAAAGCCCCTTTCGTTGAATCGGTGTTGATCCTATCCTTTCCAGTACATCCGTAGTCTCCGCTATTAAGGCTCTGATGCTAGGAGCTAGACTAGAACCTCGGCCATCAGCGACTGTACTAACCCTAAGTGCGAAACACGCAGCGAAGGATATCATAATGGCCGTGTTGTTAGGCATCGACCTCAGCTGGCCTTCGCCTTGGACAGCCACTCGCAAGACATTCAACGCAGATGAAAGTCCAGCAGCACGGAAGAAATGCCGAGCTCCCACTGGAGCAGTCCCGTGATTGATGACAGAGCTATATAGAGATAGCCGTGTATGAGATGCAAGTATCTCAACATACGGAGGCAATGAGAGTTCTGGGTTAACTTAGTAACGAGACCATGCTACTCGTTCATGGCAAGACTTACGCTCGCGGTCACCTAGTTGTAAAGGCCAAGTTTGATACCACCTGTCGAAGAAAAGGGTGATTTCGCTTTTGACTCTGTAGTTTCCTTGTCAGCCCATTCCTTGCCCATGAGTATTAGGAAAACACACCTATCGACAACAGATGATTCGCTATTACCGTTAACGTAGCTGTCGCATATCGCTTTTACTTTTGTAATTATGTTCGTCTGTAGGTACTCAATTAGCCCTAATGACACCATTTGTACCTGAATAGGGGTGGATAATACCAGGTCTCTTCTCAGAACCGCAACTGACACAATCGAACCATCCCATCTATCTGCTAATTCGCTCATATGCCACTGATCACAGTTCTCGATGAGTGGCGACATTGGTAGAACGTAATTCCTCCCTCTTGCGAGGCAAACGCTACAAATGAAAACGTCAGTTGGCTGGCTAGTTTCCGGTTGGGAGTCGGGGTTTCATTACCCTCTTTCGAGCACGAACAGAGACAGCCACGTTCGTTCCCTTCTTCTTAGGAGCCTTCGGCCCCTTGGAGAGTCCGGGTCGACGTCATGGAAACCATCAATTCCAAGCGCTTTTCGGCTAGAGATGCAATCAGACGTGGCGATGGTTTCTCTCGGACTCCGCGGTTCCGTGGATGAAGGCAGGATAATCTTATTTAGGGATAAGTCCAAGGCGATTGTCAAGGCCATGGACAGGTAGGTCGAGGTCTCGTCGTCGGCCCAGTGCTCACCAGCCGAGATCCATGGTATATTGACCATGAATGCCAAGATGATTTCTACAGACTTGTAGCGCTTCGCCATGACCAGACTTGCGAGCTTCTGCCGATGGTTCGCAAGCCTTTTATATAATGCTTCCATAGACGGTGAGAACAATGCCGACGCCGCGGCTATTGAAGTAAGCAAAAAGGCCGATCGACTTCGAACGAATTCTACTGTATGTATGACGGGATCAATGCCCCATCGCGTATGTGAAAGCTTTTCATAGAAACTAAGGTGATGGTGGTTAGCATCAATAGTCCCATAGAAGGTATGAAACAGTTATGATCATACTAAGCGAATAGTGCCTCGGCTTCCGCGAGAGAGATCAGGCCTAACTCAATAGGGTCGAGGTCTTCGCCGACATCTAGTCGAGCTTGGAAACGGCCAAAGAACCTCTGGAGGTCATCGCCTTCTCCGCCCATACTACGGCTAGGTGCAGATTTAGAGGGAAACCGGCCTGTTCCATTCCCTTGTGTCTGCGGCGTTATAGACGACAGTAATTCAGATGTCCGGGCAAGCAGCTGTAGCGGGTTCTCAGCATCGTCTAGGCTTAATTGATCTTCTTCGACTTTTGGGTGTACTGCTGGATCATCACGCGAACAGGTTTGTGAGGGTGACGTCCCCATTGAGGTTGAGGTCTGCTGGGGAGACACAGAAGCCTGTTCGTGTTCCAGTCCATTCTGGCTTGATATGCGCCGCGGGAGGCCATTATCGCCACTTAGAAGTTCTCTGCTCCTTTCGAGCAGAAATCTTAACTCAGTAGCTTGTTCTGCCGTTTGTACCTGATCGATAGCGCCGGCGTGTGACCTCCTCAGTGCCTGCTCTATCTGGAAGACAGCTTTCTCTAGTCCTGAATGCTTGCTGCCAGAAACTGTGAGCCAACTATATGCGAAATCTCAAAAACAGCGGTCACGAGCGGTCACAACTCACTTCTTTACTCCCTTATGCCGACCCACATGAAATAGCGGTGCCGAACACTGGATTGAGCGCTGGGTGCATCGAGTACAAGTGGAGGACCCGCTCGGGCGGACGCATTTCAGCTTGGATTTCTTACAGTTGAAGCATGCGGCAAGGCGCTCCTCATCTCTTGTATCAGTATCTGATTTCGGCGCCATTCGATCCGATATGGAGACACGGCAGACGGGAGGAGGCCATAGATTTTAGTGAATGTATGACGATGTAAAAGACTAGGTGCGTCTAATACAGTACCAAGCGTTCTTAATCTCCGGGAGTTTTGTAGCGGAGTCGTTGGAGAGCGCAAGGTTGTTGGGTCGGCAGAAGTGTCTTGGCCCCGCACCTTTTTTTTTCTTTTGTTTAAGCTTGTCAGGGGTATGTATGGTATGGTATGTACAATAGTATATAATGGACCAGCTTTGGAGTGCTTTTGGAGCCTTTTGGAGTAGGGAATCGAGGGGAACAAGAGCGTTATTTGATGGAGAATGTGTCACGTGATAGCTAATAGTCCTATTATATTGTTTCTCGGGGTCTCTCTAGGTAGTACCTGGCTCTGCCGCTCCCTTCATATCCCGCGATCGGGAACACTGGAAAAGCAAAAAGAGAAAACACATCCTTAGGTATTTGATCGGGTAGTAAGTGTGATACGGGACCCAGGATTCACTTACATCACATTGTCCTATCCAGTTCGGGAATTATACGCACTGGTCTTCTAGAATTATTACCATAGTAAGTCCTGCAAGATATTTCCAACTTTTCTGGGCAATGCTACTATTAACCAAATCTCGCCGATCGATTGGCCTCATAGCCAACCAAAGTTAGTCAGGATACCGTAATCATGTCTTGCTTGGTTGGTTATTTGACACATTCCCGATCTGGCCTTACAGGACACAGTCTGGGAGATCCCTAATCCGCCCCCGTCGATATACTTTAATCAACACTGCCTGTTTCGAGGAACCAAACTCTTTTACGATGAACTTAAGTGCACTTTGTGCATAGTACAACAGCTCGTATTAACACGTACAGGCGTGGTCTTATGCTTGGTTAAACGATAGCTTCATATGCAAACAATTCGTAATAATACCAGCCAGTGTACAATACAGAGGGCATCAGTTAGTCCCGTGGCCACTTAGTATTTGGGGCTGAACCCGCCACGCGGCGGCGGCAGAGCTGACAATTGGACATCGCTGGCCTGCTAGGTACATGTAGACTTCCAGCCGCTGAGAGCCTACATTAACTCTTACTGATAAGGACACCAGCTTTGTCACACATCACAAGTTTCAGGTTGGTCGTGTGAAGTTGGTGTTAAGGGCTCGCAACGGCTTTCCTTTTGTGTAGTAAGGCTGCCAGCTCTTACATATGCCAGCAAGCGAATTGGCGCTCGTAGATTTGATCCTGCATATCGTTCTTCAACTTGCATTACTACATGACAAGCGCCACACATCCCGATGTACATACCAGAGGGACGGAAGCACAGACTCCAATCACCTGCGTTAGCAAATGGCTTGGCAAAGCTTACATGTTGCCAGCTACCTATCGGAGTAACCAAGTCCGTGAACACCACCTTGCGTTTTATCGTAGGGTCCAAAGCATTTCAAAATCGTTGAGGTTTGGGGCTGAAGACCATATCTCGTCATATTATCTGCATCGCCTCTCATCGCTTCTGCCCTTTTCATGCGGCTAAGTGGCAGGGTTTAAATGATCGACGCACACAAGCTGGAGCCTCATGTTACCAACGCTAATGTACCTCGGTTCTCCGTGTCGAAAGGAGAAATCCTTCTCACGTTATCGCCAGGGTAAGCTAGAGTACTTTCTTTTGATTTGCCATGCCACAATACGCAACCATTGGTGAGTTACGAGGGAATGGTGCGGTAACATATGTAACCTTTGGGACTGCTTCCCGTTTGTGACGTGTCGAAGCTTAGTATATTGGAATAAGCTGAAGAACCATAGACCAGATCAGGTGGTTGGCCTATTTCTCCTCTCACAACCCTAATGGGGATGAATGACAGGTATGTATAAGCCAATAATTCTCGACAGAGAGGGTACTGGACCTAATCAGCTAGATTCGCCAATACAGAGACGATTTCTAGATCCCCTCACATATAACATATCCGTATCAATGCATTTTCATATGAAGATGGTGGTGGCTTCCATAGCGGCAGTTGTACGAACTACCGGTATATACAATCGCGCGGCATTAACAGATGATGTCGTCAATCGACTAGAATCAATATTCTTCCCTCAATTGTCACGTATTCACTCCCACTAATAAATATTAGGGTTCATAGTTCCATATGCCGTCTCCCAGATGCGAAGCGGCCGATATGTCTTTGAGATCGACGGTCCGTTTATCATTAGACATTGTAGCAATTTTGCGTACCCAAGACAACCCGCGGATTCCGGAATTGGCCCATCGGGGTTAACATTCATTTCAATTGCCCCGGTTGCAGACGGCGTCGGCGGGATTAATGCACTGCTAGTCGCTAATGTACACTAAGTCCGCTTACTCCCGTACGGTTCTCTCCACAGGTACAATCTTCAACCACACGGCATTGGTACATCTGCCTACGACACCCCTGGGTAGCCTGGAAATATTGTACAGCCTGCTGGCGTCAGCTCCTAGCTGCATTCGTAGGGCTGATAATTAGGAAATTCTGTCTGACCGCGTGAAAATTTGCCCGTTCATACGTCAAGTCATATTCTTCATAGAAACATCATCATGCTAGAGCACTCAGGTATCATAGCTAAAGCTATAAGTTGGTGCTATTTAAACTTGATTAAATCACTCTCTTCTAAACCCCATGACAACAGCAATAAAGTAGGCCCCTGAAACTCGCACTTATATCTCAATTTATAGCCACATTTATTCCTAACGTCCTCCTTTTCCTCCTTAGCCCGCTAAGAACAGCCGTTATTCTGCTAGCATGCATCTCATACTTACAGGTGCAACAGGCCTTGTGGGCTCCGGTGTCCTCGATGCCATGATCAAGATGAAGGACATCACCAAAATCTCCATTCTCAGTCGGCGACCAGTTCAGATGGCCGAAGACGTCAAGGACCCCCGCATTAATGTCATAATCCACAAGGACTTCGAGAAATATGATTCTGAGCTGCTCTCGCAACTGAAGGGAGCCACGGGGTGCGTATGGGCTCTGGGTATAAGCCAGACGCAGGTTGGCAAAGAGTAAGTAAGTGATATGCGGTCGAACGTTCGAGTTATTGACACTTTACACAGGGAATATGTCAAGATCACCAAAGACTACGCCTTGGCAGCATCGAAGGCCTTTCAAACCTTGCCACCAGAACAAGAGCCCTTTAACTTCGTTTATGTCTCAGGGGGAGGCGCCACGACCCAACCTGGCCGATTCACGGCCATATTTGCTCGGGTAAAAGGCGAGACAGAGTTGGCGTTAGCAGAGATGCGTAAAGCAAATCCACTCTTCCACGCAAGCTCAGTCCGCCCTGCATTCATTGACGCCGCAAAGCATGATGCTATCAAGCCCTATATTCCAGTCCAGAGTTTGCCGATTAGGGCTTCTGCTACACTCTTGGGTCCCGCAATCAGATGCGGAGCCCAGTCCTATTGGAGTCCTACGTATGAACTTGGAAAATTCCTGTCCGAGATGGCTATGGGGCGGTACAAGGACCAGTTGAAAGCGAAGGATATCCAGATGATAGGCGAGTTCCCGATACTGGAGAATTCAGCCTTCAGGAGGCTAGCTGGTCTTGATGGCAAATAGAGGACAGCAAAGCATTAGCTCCTAGGTTACCTGGTTCTCTTCACCGAGAGACATCTTCGAGTAATGCATAGCAGCCGTCTTGTATTATATCTACAACGCATTGAGGGATATCTTGTCCTAGTTTGTACATTATTGAGAGCGGGCGACCGGCTCTCCCCTTTACATTGAGTTTTCACCATATCAATACAGCGCGCCAGCTTAGATCTTCCCCGCGAAAATATTGCCATATGCTTAAAACCTCATCAATATTCAAAGCGCCACCTCGGGTCTGAATCTCCCCGCCAGTCAACAACCTCTCCTACGTGCTTTATCTCTTCGGCAATTGCCTGCCGCCTCTGATTCTCTCTCTTTAGTCTTATACCCAAAATTGTCACTACCACTGCGTTGGCGACCAGATACGCAAGGGCAAGAGAGTGGCCCACGATAAATCTTGGTCCATCAGTGGCGCGGTACAGTTGGGTACCCAATACGGCACCTAGATTTCCAATACTAATCTGCATAGCATTACCTATAGCTCGCTTCGTTTGACCGGCTTTTTTTTAAAACATGTAGTGTCAGCATTTTCATCCTTCGTTTCTAGAATATACCGGGCGTTGCCTTCAGAATGCGTTACTTACTGTCTTAACGTTAGCTAACTCATCTATAATGGAAATCGGGGGGGGGGCTCTTCTAGAAATCAAGGTCTAAAATGCCAAAACAACATATTTTTATACATACCAGATGTTTATAGCGGGCCATGACAATACGAGAGCCGTTGCCGGATATATGCCACCTGCAGAGAAGAACACGCCGACGTAACTGACCCCGGGCCTACCTACTGGATCAGTATTGCTCAACAGAATTGCGTAACCGATAGCGGCAAAAATGGCGGAGCCGCCAATAAATATTGCTCTTTGACCAAGCCTCTCAGAAAGAATAGCTATAGAGACAGTCGTTATGAATGCAAAGGCATAAGGGGGTACGGTTAGCAGCTGTGCCGTTGCTGCCGTGTAACCCAAGTTGGCAATGATTGTTGGCTATCGAACACTATTAGCCGCTATATACCTAAGGTACCTTATATATGATTATTTCCAGGACATTACTTACCAGGAAGAGGGATAATGTATATAGAGGCAAGCTCATGGTGTGGAATCCTAACCCATAGAGCCAGCAGTTTGGATCCTTTAGCGCCTCGACCACGGCTGCCCAAGTAAATCGCTCGTCGTGTGTCGCGTCGCTGTCCGCTGCTAGACGCTGGTGGATGAATTTACGTTCGTCTTCGCTTAGGAACTTTGAGGTGTCTGGGTAGTTATGGATGAAGCCATATGCCGCTGCCGCTACCACAACTGTAAGGATACCCTCCTAGCCGGATCAGTCAGAACTTCTGCCATTGTATAGATACGGGGATTTTAGGGGCGAACCAATATGAAGATCCAACGCCAGCCATTTTCCCACACAACTCCTCTCATTCGCCCAATACCCTGCATTCGAATCAGCGATCATGATTTTCTAGGCTAGACTCAGGCTATACGAACATAAGCCAAGATGCCACCAAACGCACCAGCCAGAGATGCAGCGCTGAAAAATAGGGATATGCGATATTGCCGCTCTCGCCTCTTGTACCACATAGAGAAGTAGAATACCACTCCGGGGAATAAACCGCTTTCCGTCTGCCGCGTGTTAACATGCTACATAGTAACCTAGGGGAAGTATAGTAGCCAAGAAAACACAACTATAAGAAAGATCGTCACGTACTATGAAGACGTTAGCCGTATAAACATAAGAAGAATATTGAGATGATATGAACTTACCAACACCCAGAAAGAACCTGCTTACGAGGAAGCCTGCCAGATTGTGAACTATGCCGGTCAAAGTCGCCACGACACCCCATATTATTGTTAACGTTGGTAACCAAATACGAGGAGTCGTGCGCTTAAGTATGATGTTGCAAGGGATCTATCATTTCATTAGTATGTTGTTGCATGAGACACCGTATACGCTGCCTAGAATCTACCTCGAATAGTACGTATCCCACGAAGTACAGAGTCAGTCCTGTAAGATACTGATTCCCGGCTATTTTAAGAGATTAGCAAGAGTTCAATGACTAGCTTAGGAGGCATACAGACTCATGTGAACATCACTGAGAAGGCCCTCGATACGAGCGTTGCCGACTATAACACGAATTAGTAAACATATCTCTTATCTATAATATTAGAAGAACAATAGTAGAAATTACCGTTGCTTCGATCAAGGAAAGATAGAAGATACAGAACTCCAACCGCGGGCAAAAGTCGTAGGTCTAGTTTCCTCAACAGTGCACCCTCATTGATCTGGGATCCAGCAGTCTCAGAGTCAGAGACACCAGAGTCTCCTCCTGCAACATCCTCCACGGTCTTCTTCTCTGCCATTTTGCCAAAGATAGTTACAATTGAAGCTGGAAAGAAATGAGGATTGGGGATTCTCCGAGGCACTCTACCTTGCTACCTGAGTAGATGGCCAAGGTAAGTTGGGGATTAAACTGCAAGGCATATTGATGAGACCCGCTACCTTAGATTATGGCATCATAATAGTGATAACTGACTTAAGATATTCATAGATGGTTTCAGAGATCAAGCCGAAGCTACAGCGGCCTTCGGATTCGTGATTGGCGAGAAGGGTTCGATGTGGTGGATCACGACATACAGACCCTGTCTGACGTGACAAGCTCCCGCTCGCCCAGGATATCATATCGATGATTTAGGGGTATTAATTAGCCCCGAAACATCTTTACTACCTAGTTGTTTAAAAAGACTAAGATATCAATAGCTTTTTCTAGTTTTAATCAGGTGTATTATTTAATAGGACTTGACAATTTTCAGAATCAAATTGGAAGTGTTCGAGTAATATGCGGGATGTAGCAACTTCGATGAACTATACTTAATGTACCTCCCCAAGGTGCCTACATACCTGATGCTGTAGATAATTATATTCCAAGATACCTCTGGGTGTTCGCTTTTAACCTCATACACATGTGAGGATTGAAATTGTGAATACGACGATATGTTAGGTACCTAGACTCTGGAAAGGTAATTCATTATTACGCAAGATATGTCCCGGCGTTGGACCACGAGAGGTAATTTTGAGTGCCTGTAATCTCTATGACCCCAAACCAATCCATGCGCCCTAGGATGCGTACCCTCATATTTAGCGAGTTATCTGATTATCATGGACGTTCTATTCGAGTGTAGATGGAAGGAAAATGATCTCGAAGAGCTTCGGGCTTAGTCGTATGTCCCTTTGGTTGTATATAATATTTTATATTAATGGGTCTTGTCATCAGTTGATTTTTTTTTTAAAAAAAATACTGGAAGAACTGAACCTCGCTACTTACCTTACAGAAATTTTCAAAATTTCGGTGGCTTGCATTCCATTCCCTGGGTACCTAGGTACTGTTACGGGTATGCATTGACCCCAAGATTGGGGGTCATCACACGCCTCTATTTGCCAGTAGTTTAGAATATAGTATGTCGTCTTCATCGAAATTGCCCTTTATGAAGACGGCAGTGCAGACCTCTGTAGAGCCTGTGACGATGAGGACTTGGACGACCTTTCTTGATAAGTCGTTGACGAGAACAAGTTGTGAATTCTGTTCTGTGGTTGATTTTAAAGTAATATCCAGCATGTTGAGTCGATATGAATCTAGTATATGCGGCTCACATCTGAGATCTCAAAAAAAAGATGGCAAGGTGATCTAGATATCCAATTCCTATTCGACCATCTCTAAAATTGCATGCGCTGTGGGGAATATGGTGGGGTTGGATTCCCCGAAATTCGGGTTTCCCCCCCTCCATAGCGCCCTGCATTTCGCTTCCACGCCAGACGAAGGGCGTAGCCTGACATCACTACCTAATATTTACTTGATATATTTACCTAGCCAATGCGAAGGGACAATTCATGTTGGAGACCGGTACACATTGTATTGGATATCACCTCATAGACTGAGTATTCGCAATGGCACTAGCACCTTGCAAAGTTCGCCATGCCCGCCGGGAAGGTACCTCGCACGATTGCCAGCTCAAATGCTTTCATGTTGCGAATGAAACAAATGCTAACTAGGCCATCTTGAGTAGATGTATCAACGATTCTTCAGTTAATCCGAGAGCTGGCCGACTACGAGCATGAACTTGACGCCGTGGAAGCAACCAAAGCTACACTTCTCTCTACCATAGCCTTCGCGCCCGATAATGTAGAGTCGACTTCCACTGCTCCGAACACTGAGCCAACATCCCCATCTAGGCCTGCGCGGTGTCTTCTTCTCTTCAACGAGGAAGGTAAACCAGCTGGCATGGCGTTATACTTTTATAATTATAGTACGTGGCGAGCAAAAGCGGGTATCTATCTCGAAGATCTGTTTGTTCGAGAGACCGAACGAAAGAAGGGGTATGGGAAGAAGCTGCTTGTCGAGTTGGCAAAGGAGGTCGTCGCTACAAACGGTGGTAGACTCGAGTGGAGTGTGCTAAAGTGGAATGAGCCAAGCATCAAGTTCTATGAATCGATCGGAGCCAAGGCGATGGATGAGTGGGTTGGTATGCGGGTTGATCGCGAGAATTTGACAAAGTTAGCTAGCTTGTTAGACTGAACAAGTCTGCCTAGGCATACCCATACACATCAACCTACAAGCTGCTTCCGTCGAGAGTATTGTTACGAACGGAATCCATTTGTACGAGGACATCCATGATTAAGTGGTAGACGCGTCGTTCGTAGACCGTATGGGCAGACCAGCCTGGTCAACGTCTTGGAAGAACTGTAGGTCCTTCTTGCTAGGGCGAGATATCGCACTCTCGGAACTGCCCCAAGTGACGGACCATTTCCCGGTGCGAGGATTCTTATCCACTATCGGCGATGCTTGCCAGACGCGGCCGTATATACTTCGGCGTAGTTTTCTTGGACCTAGTACTCGGGTGCCAATGACCCGGCCATGGCCGCGGGGGTCTTCGTCTTCACCCCCACTGAGGCTCTTCATCTTCCGGGAGTTTTTTCTCTCAATTGATCGTACTGGCCTAGTCACGAAATCTGACCAGGTTGGCCTCTTGTTATCTGAACTAGTAAAATGTGATTGTGCGACGGGCCTCCTCGTAGGGATCTTGTAGTGTTGGGCATCCGCTTCGCCTCTAGTCATGGCGCCTAATTGATCCCATTCTCCCCTGGGTAACGGTGGCATCAATTGACGAAGAATGGTTGCCCAGTGTTTCTTCAGCTTATTCCGTGTCAATTTCTGGGATAAAGGGCGACCAAAACAATTCTCGGTCGGGAGAGCTCGTATCGGATCGATGGTGCGCCGCATCTGGTAAGGCCAATTGTTGGCTTGTTCGTCGGATTGTGAATGCGCGATTGCTTTGATCTTGTCGATATCCCAATTATCTAGCCAGTCAGGCTGTCGCTGTTTACCATTGGTAAGTCTGATCTTCTTGTCTAGTTCGGCAGAACTCGCAGGAGGACTGCTGGCTAGTTCGGACCGGCCTAGTAAACGGCGTCGTTTTCCGATCCTTCCTGTTGCTAGGTAGCATAGACGTAGCATTCGTTGAACGTGGCCGGCGTTTGCAGAGCGGAGGTAGCGTAGGTAGTGGTGGGCATCTTTGATATAGAGCTTTGGCTCTTCTTTATGGCGACAATCGCGAAAACGAGCTTGGATGCGCTGAGTTATCCATGGTTGGCAGAGAGGAGGAAGATAAGTAGCTTCTCGCAATAGATGTCGATATAGATGTAGTGGGGTGTTTGGATGGGGAATTTGTAAAGGCATTACTGCCGGATCTTGGGAAGATTAATGGAATTTGAAATTCTAGATTACCACAAGAAAATCAGTTGGAAGAAGAGAGACATTGAGGATGAAGGTTGAAGTATAATCATACAATGTATTCAAGTGTACACCTTAGACTCATTTGGGCACCTTAGGTGGGAACATTGAACCTTGCACAAGTAAGGGAAGGTACGGAGATACATCTGTTCAAGAATGGTGAAGTTAGCTTGAGGTATATGGCTAAGAACATATAGGGTATAATTATAAAATGATCGGTTAAGATTGGCGAAGATCAACTTATCGTACTATGTAAAGGTACACACCCCTCCACTAAGCTTCTTTAGTACATATATCCAAATTGGGTATTCCTCCCCCTCCCCTCACTTTAATTATGAAAGAGACGGTCTGTGCGTCGCGTTCTTTTCTTTCACTTCCTTAATTTTTTTAATGGCCATTGCGCGTGTTCTCGCCTAACTAACGCTTGCCTGGCTGTTACGTATGTATGTACCCTTACACCCCCTACAGCCTTTAGGTACATACGTAAGGTGTATTATCCCTCTCTCCCCCTCTGCCACGAGTCACGACTTTCAGCAAATACACGAAACTGACACGTCCCTTTATGCTCGCCATTCGCGCATCGGCGGCACTATTCCTAATTCCTACCTTTTAATTGAATTCCAGTTTTGAGACGTCGGAGTCTGGAACGGGAATTAATAAGATCGTCGCGAGATTTGATCATTGATCCATGGAAATTGATTGCGAAAGCGCGTCTTGCGAGATCCGATCCCGTGTTCACCGTCATCACCACCACCATTACCACCACCATCACCAATTATTGCTGTCACTGTCACTGTTGCTGCCATTGTCGCTATCATTCGCATCACATCCATATATCCTCACAACCCATCCTTCTATTTTCAAATCGACCATCCGGCGATTGGAATAATTCTATTATATGCTTTGTGCAGCGCCACCGAGTTTTTATTATAGTTGTTATTGCAACTGGTTCCGTCCCTGACTCTCCCTATAACACACTATCAACTCAACCCAATTCATTCTCTGTTGCCCTTCATTGGGTTACATATCTTTACATTCGACGACGGATCGCGAACTCTTACCAAAGAATCGACATCTAGTTAGTCGGTGCACAAATGTCCCTTTAATACTACTAGCGCATTATAACCCCCGGGACGATTTCGATATTCACAGCGGAACCCTCTTTTTTTCCCCTTCCTGATCTTACTAAAGGGCCCGGAATTCTGCACGCCTCGAATCTAGCCCCGGTCTGCTGATGGCCTCGGCCACAACCGCTCTTTCACATCATCATCATCATCATATCGACATCCCGCATACTACTACCGGGCCATCTCATTCCTCCCTACAAGCACGGCCGAACTCCCAATCCCAGCGGTACTCCTCTGCTGTACCATCGGCTTCGCGATTTCCGTCATCCCTTGATAACAGTGCCAGCAGTACAGACGCTGCCCTAGACGGCATCAAGATGTCCCAATCGCAACCCTCGTCACAGCAATCCTTTACCATGAGCCAGCCAAGCCAACCATACCGGCAATTTTCCGATTCCAATATGAGATTAGGCAATGGTCACGGACAAGATCATGATGCACCCCAGATTTACTCGGTTAGACACCTTTAGCTATACCCACTTGAAAGTTGACCTGGCATACTAACTCTTCGCACTTAGGCTGTCTATTCTGGCACAGACGTATACGAGATGGAGGTTAATGGAATTGCTGTCATGCGCCGACGTGAAGATAGCTGGCTAAATGCCACACAGATCCTGAAGGTTGCCAACATTGATAAGGGGAAGAGGACAAAGATCCTGGAAAAGGAGATCCAGACTGGCGAACATGAGAAAGTTCAAGGTGGCTATGGAAAATACCAAGGCACCTGGATCAAGTTCGAGCGAGGTGTAGAAGTATGTCGTCAATATGGTGTTGAAGACATACTCCGCCCTCTCCTGACTTATGATATGGGCCAGGATGGTGGTATTGCCGGCAGAGGCGATTTCAATACACCAACCAAGGAGCAGGCCATGGCTGCGCAAAGGAAACGTATGTATAGCGCCAGTAATGAGGGGCGTTCTAATGGATTGCCTGGGACCTTCTTTAAGAATATCTCGAATACGGCATCCAATGCTGTCGCTGCTATCAGCAAGGCTCGTTTCGATTCGCCTGGCCCGAGAGGTCGCAATGGGCCGACCAGACCGCCCAGTTTTAGTCGCCAGTCGTCAATGCAGAATATAGACGACTTTCCTGGAAACTCGCAGCAGAGTTTCACCTCTGACTATGGTCAGAATGTTGATTCAGCATATTCGACTCAGAACACACAGATTTTCAATGGCGATGAGCCGCCACGAAAACGCCAAAGAGTCGTTACCCCCGCAGATAGCTTTGGATACGGATCCCAGTCTATGGATATGTACGCCAATAACTTTCCCGGCTCGCCAACAGAACCGAACGAGTCCTTTGTCTACTCTCAAGCTGGTATTGATATCCATGAGACCGAAGCAGTACCGCTACCTCCCCTACCTTTCGATTTCTCTCCCGAGGCTGATCGCAAACGCCATCTATTAAGGGGTCTCTTCCTTCATCCTAACGCCACCGCCGCTGATTATACGCAGAGTGAAGTATTTCAAATACTATCACCCCCGGATTTCGATGCTCCAGTAGATGCGACCAGTAATACTGCGCTTCACTGGGCTGCTACGTTAGCGCGTATACCTCTCCTACGGTCGTTGATATCGGCCGGCGCCAATCCTTATCGTGTCAACTCTTTGGGTGAAACAGCTCTGATGAGAGCTTCGGCAGTGACTAACAATTCGGACCAGAACTCATTTTCTGAACTACTCGACGTGTTGGGCGCGACTATCGATGTTCGAGACAAAAAGGGCCGAACTGTCCTACATCATATTGCCGTCTCAAGTGCTGTGAAGGGTAGGAGCCATTCCAGTAGAATCTATCTCGAGAGTCTTCTTGAGTGGGTTGTGAGACAGGGAAGTGCGCCGAGTAGCCAAAATACGGCGGCTAATGGCAGCTCGAGTCAACAGAAGATGGGCATTGGACGATTTATGAGCGAGATCGTGAATGCGCAGGACAAGTGCGGGGATACCGCCCTCAATATTGCAGCTAGAATCTGTAACAGAAGCATCATCTCGCAATTACTCGAAGTGGGTGCCGACCCTAGTATTGCTAACAATGCAGGCCTCAGACCTGTTGACTTTGGAGTGGGTGGTGTTATTGGCGAGGACGGGGTGAATGGTGATCTAATGGCTGCCGATAAGACGAACATCGCCAGTAGTAGCCAGAAGACCCGGGAGAGTAGCGCTGAGATAATCACCTGTGAGTTTACAGGGAATCTATTCTTGATTATTGTGTTGGTTCTAACCTCGTCTAGCTATTACGCACCTCCTGGATGAAACTTCTACTAGCTTCCACTCGGAGCTTAAGAAGAAGCAACAGGATGTTGACGCTCTTCACGCCTCCTTACGGACGACATCTACCCAGCTAGGCGATGCGCGACGTCAATTGGAAACTTTAACAGCAGCCGCCAAGTCACAGTCTCTTACACGCCAGAAGATAAGCAATCTTAGCAGGGGCTGCAGTGAGGAGCAGAAGCGCATGTTGCAGCTGGAACAAAGTTACGGCCGAGTAGACGCGAACAACTCCTGGGAGGAAGAGCTCACGGCGGCATTAGAGCCTGCGGGAGGAGACACACCAAATGCTGCCCTGTTACCTAGTACTGCGGTCCTCCGCTCTCGCATTCAGGCATTTAGAAGTAGGACTGATGCTATGAGGAAGAGCGTAGGCATATTCAAGGGCCGCAGCAGAGATGTTGAGCTCAAGTACCGGCGGGTCGTTTCGCTTTGTACCGGTGTCCCCGAGAATGAAGTTGATGCCGTTATAGACGGTTTGTTGCGCGCTGTTGAAAGCGAGAAGGGCGAGTTGGAGATAGGCCGTATACGAAGATTCCTTGGCGGTGTTGACAGTGTCCAGTAATGAGGTGTTGATGGATCTTGGAGGCGTAGGGGTGAACGTGGATCGAGTTTTGTATGATGCGGGTGGCATTTTAGCATTCTGCATATTCTCGGCATCGAGACTGGTAGGTGGTCTCACTTGATGATAGCCATTGTGTGGTTTAGGGAGGTCTGTCATGATTTCACGTCTAGCATCATCCGCGACCGACTGTATATAACCGAGGCCTACAAGTCGCAAGGAACGGGCTGGTCAGCCTTTTCAGAGGTATATATGATGAGCCTCTTCACCCGGATGGCTTCCACTTGCTAGCCATCTCTCGGGCATAATTTTTTGTCCTGTGAGGTGTCTGTCTGAGTCTATAGTTTACGCATATGTACGGACGCTTGGCTCATAGCAATGGAAGACAACGAGCTCAATAGATACCCGTCAATTTCATTGTTTCATTTGATCGAATTTTTAAGACTGCATAAAAAGGGTATTGTCCGTCCGTTGAACCACCAATCCGATCATGCTGTCTTGATTTGCCCCTTCATAACCCGGCACGCAATATCAACTCGTGCGCCATAGTACTCAAAGCTTCTAATGGGCATTTTGCGGCACAGTCTGTGCTCTTCTTACTACACCGTCACCCTTGCTACTGCATCTAAACCCCAACCCAGGTTACCCCGAGCTTTCCGTACTAGATCTCGCATTAACTTCCACACAGCTGATTCCCCATCGTCACCCCCACGTCCGCGAGCGCTTCCGCCAGAGGCAAAGACTTTCAACCTCCCCTCCGAAAGCGCAAAGCCGTCGCAAGCAATCCGATGTACGCGGACCCCAGGGTGAAACATATCTAATCCGAGGTGGTGCCACATGTATACGGCAAGGGCTTCGGTGAAGGGCTGCTCAGCTGTCTCGGGTTGTTGTTCCTCATCATTGTCGTGGGCTTGACTCCGCCATCCCCAACCCTCTTCGTCCCTGCCGCCTGCGAGCTTCCGCCGTCTCCTATTCTGCTGTTCGTCAGACAGCGTTGTCTTTGCGTCTGCTTTCCTCTTTTTCGAATTTGTTGTTGGGGCCTGCTCGTTGAGCTTCTCGCCTACGCGTAGGAATCGATGTACATCCACAGCAGGAATGGTGATGTCGATGGTTTTTAAACCTAGGTGTAGTGGCTCTGGGGCATTTTGGCTTTGATCCTTCGCATCAGCTTCCCCATCGCCATTCCCACTTGAGCCTTGAGATTTTGGCTCGGGCGGTTCGATGTGGAAGCCTAGTGTAATAAGGGCATCCTTACTTAGCACCCGCCTCCCGTTTATGGAACCATTATCAGAAAGCCAGGCTTCCCAGCTATTGATGAGTGTCCGCGTGCCTAGCGCAAGGGGGTGAATGCGGCAGTCGAAGGTGCTAGAAAGGAAATCGACGAGGACGGATTTTAGAGGCGCAGGCATCCGGAATATAAGCAGCGGCAGATGTACGAATGCAGTACGATCTGCCGTGCCGCTATCATTCGTTTGCCACGTCCACGACGGCGGGTAGTTAGATCCCGGAGAATCGTCATCTCCAGCCAGATCAGGCAAGAGCATAGCGGCGAATCTCGCGTTCTCATACCTCAATTCTATGCACAACACGCGCCGCCTCGTACTCTCCGACCGCTCGTCACTCCCGCTAGCATCATTCCCTAACTCCACGCTGCCCTCACGCCTATCGCTTCTCTTAGACCCTAATATGTGTTCAGCTCCCACCCATCGCCATTCCACGGCGTATAGCGCGCCAGTGCGCCCTAGTGCTGCGTTGTCACTCTCCAAACCGACTTGCACGCCGCGCACTACGTCACCGACGAGCGCATCCCGCAGGCGTCGCGATAGGATCTGTAGTCGCGTAGGCGTCAGAGCTTGCTTGCCAATGTACAGCGGGGATATCCGGTAGGTAGTGAACGTCGTGTTGAAGAAGCGTGGCGGTTCGGAGTCGTCGTGGGATGAAGTAGCACTGGGAGAGGCAGGCGGGACAGAGGAGCCTCGAAGCGAAGGTTCTGGGTCGGGTGAAGGTGACGGCGATGCTGCCTCGTTACGCTTTCGTCTTCGCGGCGGCATTGGTGGATATCTTGTACCTATGTTCGGGGGAAACTTTCTCTGAGCCTGAATGGACTAATTAAGCAACTTGTAAAATGTGAAGCTGCTAGAGAACTGAAAGTGTCCAGGCAGCTTGTATAGCTAAGTGTGTTGTTGAGAATAGTCGCACAAGTGGGAGGACTCTATTACGTGTTCGTCGCGTCTCAGCACAACCAAGTCTCGCCTTATTCTTAGTAGAACGGATTGATTTAGGCCGCAAGAGCGAGGGACGCGTGTGGTTATATAAATTGTGCGTTGTATAGTCACAGACGAGTGTCCAAACAAGGTTGATATTTTTCTAATAAAATTGAAGATATCAATTGATGTAGGTTAGGTACATCAAATGTATTTACTCGTGTAGTATACATGTAGGTGGGGATGTTACTGTTAAGTTTACGCTAATGATGCATAACCACAGTGGGGTTTCCGAGCTGTGGGGTTCAACCAGCGAATATCTACCTACCTCCTAGTAGGACACAGCGATTGAGTGCGGGGGACAATGGGCTAGTATTGGATGGGATCGCTTCAACTCTGTCGTCATTGGTTCAAGTTATACCAAATATCAACTTCATCCTTTTCTCAAGTTGATCTTGGTCTCCTTCATGAAGTAAACCTCACCCATATAAAATATCAATCTCAAGTTATAGAACTTGTTGTATATACCCATTCATATGAGGTGCATAAAAGTTCCATGCTAATCGCTCTATTAGACATACTTATTATAAATGGCGTCGCCTCCGAGTGACAATTTAGATAGAGACGAAGCTTCAGCAACCTCGTCACCGTCTTCGTCTCCTGAGTCCTCCATTCCCACCGCCATTTTCACAAAGTTTCCTGAGCTCCCGCCCGAGATCCGGCACCAGATTTGGCGCGCCGCGCTCCCCCTTCCCGGAATCAACTTCTTTAATGTGCATTGTATCCCCAACGATCACCCCGGAGCCAACCGGAGCACCTCACCTCCTTGGCTATACCTTGACCTGCGGCGTCTATCCATTGATGATGACGACGAGGCCGTTGCTGAGTACGACGCATCTACCTGGCAGGCCCGCGAGGCGCTCCGTCGCGTTTGCCGCGAAGCCCGTAATATTTGTGCTCTCTCGGAGTCCGAGGTAGCTACTATCACTCTGACGCGTCCTCGCCGCGGCTTATTCGTCAGGGCGGGCGACGGCCAGGTAAGGCGCTTGACACCGTTCAGCTTGAGCGATGTAGAGACAAACGCGGAACCGGAACCGCTAGAATATCGGACGGTCCAGGTACGCGCCGACGATGTTCTCTGCCTCTCTTTCGAAAACTGCTGCTTCAATCTGCCATTCGAGGAGGCGGCCATTTCAGATAGCGGGGGACATCCCGGCACATTTATTGTCGAGGACCCCAACGACGATATTGACGAATTGGGGTGGACGTATGATCCCCAGCTTATGCCTCCTCTTCCAGTCGCTATCCCCACATCTCGACTTTGTGCAGGTATGGCTCGGGGTGGCAGAAGGACCCTTCAGGTCGCAGGGGCAATACTATTGAGTATGCTCTCATTCAGTCGAGAACAACCCGAGGAACAAATGCTTACTCGGTTGCCCCTCCTCATGCTCGACGCGTATAAACAGGAATTAGGCGACCGTAACATTGAGGAACTGACACCTAGAAGCGAGGTGCTCTGGGACCGCTTTGGTGACCGATACATTGCGTTGCCGTGGGATTCGACTGACCTTCCCGCCGACTATCGTCTCGTCAAAGTTTGGCCCGAAAGCAATGACATCAGGGAGCATTACTTGCGGTCCGCGCTGTTGCAGTCACCGAAGAGGCCAGCTTTAAGTGCATTTACTGTACAGTAAATATCGTAGAATAAATGTACGATTTGTGGAAGCGATAGGTAGTAACTAAAATGTGTACCTGGTACGTAATCTACAGTAGGTATGTCAAATGATCTGAGGCCGCATGTCATCCACTGCTTCTTCTACCGGGTATAGAGGAATCAATTGGTTAAAATAAGGAGAGAAGCTGATACATGACTGCCTACCTAACCTATTCATGAAGACTATTTATTGCACCTAGATTATATATCAGTAGAAGTATGTATAGACGCCGAATATTGTAAAGTCAGGGGATAATTATTAATGACCTGCTCGCATTCCAATTCTTAAAGATGATGTCGCTTTCGAAGATACCTAAGATACCAGATAGCTAATACCAACCAACGCCACGCCATGCAATACCTTGAAATTTATACAATAGGAAGCGCCCTGCACATGGCTGCTTCTTATGATGCGGGGTCTCACTTCCGCGTTTTCACTATCATCCAAACCAATGCCGCCGCCATCTGTTACCCTCGGAACTAGACGCGCTGCGAAACAACTTGTCACGAGACAAACCCAGGCCCGCCGTTCGCATATAAGCCCTGCCATTTCTCCTCAACAGCTGCAACCTTGCTCCTCACACTTTCAATCTCTATATCCAGCTCCTCAACGTTCCGCGTCAGGGCGCTGACCTCCTCAAACCGCCGGGCGCCATGCGCGCCGCTGATCATGGTTTGAACCATGTACTTCTGCTCCTCTAGTACAATCAGACGCTCCCGCAGCTCTTTCTCTTCCGTCTCTAGTGCCGACACCACCGTGCTGGTCTCGCTCGTCTGGCTGGCCGTCTCGAGTATGTCGCTGCCGTTACGCAGCGGGCTCGCCACGTGGCCGTTAGTGAGAAGGCGGTTCCTTGAGGAGCCAGAGCTGGAGCTGTTATGCTTCAGCATCCGTGGTAGGTTTTTAAGTGGTAGCATATGCATGTGAAGGAACGAGGATGCTGCTTGATGGATGGCCTTCTGTAACTGCTTCTGCGTCGGACTGTCCGTCTTCATATCGCGGATTCGTCGCGCCGCTACGTCGTATTTAGTAAAGCTATCGGTAAGCCGTTTCCTTATCTTAGAAGCCTCCTGGATCTGCGCGTGGCTTGGGGGGTTGTTCTCGTCTTGCAGCGGTAATAGAGCCCTTTGGAAGGTTGGTAACAGGAGCTGAATGCCACGTTCGAATTGCTTTAAAGTTTCGTAAGCCCGTTGGTCAGGCGGTTTATGCACGATCGATTCCAGGAAATCCCGCTTAGAGAAAATGGTGAATTTGCAATCTCGACACATGCGAATATCAACGCTTATTGAGGTGCCTCCGCCCGGCTTCTCGGACGCGGATGCGATCGGATTCGTGACGTTCAGGCCTACCTCGGACGAGCACGCGGTCTGTGGATCTGCGCATACAACACGCCCGCATATCCGGCAATGGTGCCTTCTGAATGTCCAGGAAAACTCCTGCTGACAAAACGGACATTTGGGAATTTTCCCATCATCTTCCCACGTCACAACCGATTGTTCGATAATCTTCCGCTGGTTCCTCTGCGCAGCTAAAGGAGAAAGGAGACTCGTACCACCACTTGCTCCAGCTTCATCAGGCGGGTGAGCGAGCAATTGGGTCAACTTTGTCAGCCTCTTTTCTAGTCGTGATATCTCCAGTGTCTGTCTATCAACCCTCTTCCTGCGTATTGCCGCGAAATCTTGCATATGATCCCTTATCAATCCGTTGTGATCATTATATCCTTCTCTTGACTTGTAACACGTTTCACACACCCTATACCAGTAGCCCCTCACGGGTTCATGTTGCGCTGATCTTGACAGCTTCATCTGGTACATGGTATGCTCCTCGCAGAATAACCTCCCGCACTGCCTGCAGTTTATGCTACCATTAACAGCTCCCAACCTCTTCCCACATGCCGGATCGGTGCATAAATCATTCGGGCCCTGCCGCTGCCAATGAGATTTGGTAATTATGTCGTCTGGATCTAAAGGTAGGTCGGGAACAGGAGCTCTATTTGCCCTCCCGGCGACGGGGACTGGAAGTGGAAGCGATTCATTGGATTCGAAGACTTCGAGGCCGCGAAGCTTCTGGTTGATTAGGGAGAGCGGTTGAAACTTCTTGGCTTTGAGAACCTGCTTGTCTATCCAGGACTTGACCTCATCTTGCTCGAATTCAGGCAGCTCCTGGTGCGCATCGTCGATATGGCGGTTCAATTGCAACAAGGTCATCATCTCTTCGTCACATATGGGACACACGAGTCTGGAACCTATTTGACCGCCATTGCTCGGGCCCCCAAGACTAATATTGGAGGTCAAATCTTGTGAAAAGTCGGGTAACGGACTGGTACCAGGGGATATAGACGTGGCAGGAGAGCCAATGGACAAGGTACTGTCGGACGGGGCAGACGGGCTCGCAGCTCGTTCCCTCTGGATGGCTGGAGGAGCTGGAGGGGCAAGCCCCTTTCCACTACCCAGTATCCTCCCTCCGCCAAGTTTGCGACCAGACATATTGGAATTTTCCTAGGACACTTGTATTTGCAAAGCCATGAGGAGCCAGAATTTCCGCCGTCACACCCGCTGCTAGCTTCGGAACCGTTGGAAAAGACGTTGAATTGTTGAAATTAGAATATGGAGTAAGCAGCTGTCTTCTGTAATGGGGGATAGAATCCCATCTGCGCATCGGGTATGTTTCAGCGATCGGTAATTCGTAATTCGTCGCGACTTTAACGTGGATTTCGTGGTGCGTAGTGTGTTGGTTTGTAGTTGGAGAGGTGCGTCGCAAGGCAGAAACATGTAGAATTAATTTACGAGGGGCGCAAGGCTGTTGCTAGGTACCGCTCTAACCCCGATGCAGTACACAACTTAAAGAGATTGATAACTCCTGTTATGTAACAACATCCTTCCAACGTTCTGTTCTATAGGATTTATGTTAGTGCTTGTGCAGCTACGCATGTAGCTTTTAAAGTTGAGGTATGTACCTACAAAGTAGTACTTAGTTTCTAAGGTTAGGCTTACAAAATGTTGAATAATGAATGTTAGCCCACATACAAATACTCCACTGTCTGTGGACACATGTACCTACAACTATCCAATTTCTAGGGCTCCAAGCTGCGGAATGGAAGTCCTCCAGTTCCCAGTGGAGTTCCTAGCGGTTACAACCTTACCGTAGGTTCCAAAGTTTGGAACTCCCGCCTTATCAACCTCTACAAACAGCTAACCCCCACTATACTATACTTATCGACTGGCGCTGGAGCATTGATGGAATTCTGTACCAATCCAATACCTTATCCACAACAACTGCTTGGCCCTCTTCGTCATCACAATTTTTTTTAATCACACCGTATCAAGGCTCTCGATGCTCATCATTCGTTCCCTCCCCGATGCCAGCTTCTCCGGAGAAATACGTGTAGGTAATAAAAATAAAATAAACATGCCTTAATTCGCAATAGACCTCCCCTTTTCGTCTTCTACTCGACCTCCATCCTCCCCTTACGCTTTGAATATATTTGGATTATACACCTACACATGATCATCATGCAGTAGCTTGTTCTTGTTAGAGCTTGAAGCTTTACTAAATCATACATACCATGGCCAGTAAAAGCAACGGCCAGTTCCCTAAAGTCCAAGGCGGAGGCAGCTTGATTCTGGCCTGGCAGGTCAAGAACAAGCATGTCCTGGTCGTAGGTGGCGGCGAGGTGAGTTGTTTACCTGGGTACCTAATATCTAAATACAAAGAGACATTCTTCTAATCAACTGCAGGTCGCGGCTGGCCGCATATTCAACGTCCTTAACGCCGACGCCAATGTTACCGTCGTGAGCCCATCTTCGGGGCTCAATCCCGAAGTGCGCCATCGTATCGCCAACAACGAGGTTACTCATGTAGACCGCGTCTTCCAGCCTTCAGATCTCGAGACCTTACCCCCAAGCAATGGGCCGCCTGATATGGTTCTTGTCGCTGTTGATGATCCGGCCACCTCGACACAAATATGGAAGTTATGCAAGCAACACCGCATTCCAGCCAATATCGCTGATGTCCCGCCTGAATGTGATTTCTATTTTGGAAGCGTACACCGCGATGGACCCCTACAGATCATGGTCAGCACCAACGGCAAGGGGCCAAGGCTGGCCGCCAGTATCAGGAAATGGATCGGCAATCAGTTGCCCAAAGGAGTCGGCGATGCCATTGAGAGAATAGGAGAGCTGCGCACTAAGCTGCGCCATATAGCCCCCAACCCTGAGGACAGTTCCAAGAGAATGCGTTGGATGACGAAGGTTAGCGATGCCTACAGCTGGGATGACATGTGTGGACTCACCGACGAGGACATAGATAATCTTCTAACTTTTTACCCCTCTAACACAGTGCCCCAGTTAGACTTGCTGAAGGCCATGCGAGGTGGAAGAGCATTGGAAGATATTGATGTTTTTGACGGATCATTCGGCTTTAGTGTTGTTGCATAATGTCAAATAGGGGTGAAATCTATAGCGATAGCTGGAAGCTGTATGGACGCCACGTCTCAGCTTCGGAGGGAGGTCTCGGGATGGCAAAGACCACAGCGGAATGATCTAGGTTCTGGACCGACTGATTTATTACTTTATCTCATGGACATCTGCTTTACGACTCGGATAAGTAAACTAGGTACCTGGATATCCATCATACCACCTGTCTGGCTACAATCTGACTCCAGACATATACCATCTATAATCCCTGCGGAAGTAATTTAGTTTACTCGCAGTTGTAGGTGCATATCGATTCAGTCGTGGCATCGCTTCATATGCCCACCACTCAGTTCACTTTTATTAGGTGTATATGACGTATACTATATGTGCGTATATCCCGTTGATGGCTGGATATCCTGCCGTTCTTGCTGCCACGCGTGACCTAATATAAGGGTCCGATGGGGTCGTACTTTAGAATTTGAATTGTATCCCAACTCAAATTATATATCCAAACCTCATTACCTATGTTCAACTTATCATAGAAGTGCCACTAAAGTTACAACACCCATTCCATATTTAAAATTCATACCCCTTGAGTGAGCCATGCCTTTTTCACTCCTTTCTAAGCCATCTTTTATCTGCAAGTTACCCATGGGCCTGGAAGAGGGTCGCCGTTTCGTACAGAAGTCGATTGATATTACAAGGACAAGATTATCTACCAAATCGTCTAGGTTCCGATACCACATCAAATGTGTCGAATGGTTTTATTTTTGTGTAAAAAATGTCAAGAAAAAGGTCGTCTGAGCCATTCTTAAATCACTCAAGATTCATTAATTTAGACTGATCCTTACGGAGCCGAAATCAGAATGGAATCCTAGCATGTCTAACAGTCTTTCAAGGCACCGTTGATTCCCAGTCACGGGGCAATTTGGCTGCTGACCTACGTACCTAGTAGTCATAGGGTAACCCCAAAACATGCTTGGGAGCGTTTGACTTAGTTCCAATAGATAATACTAAAAGTCAATCCAGTCACCTCTACACATATACACACATGTACGCATAGATATGTGTATCTAGTGGGTAGCTTTGTATTCGGAACCGTTTGCTCTAGTCTATTACTCCATTGATGTCCTCGTTTATGATAATTGGACTCCTACTAAAGATGGAGAGGCCAGAAGCTAGAAGCTAGAATGGAATGTAATACCTACGAAGTACCCTATGTAGTAGTAGTAAATATTTGGCTTGAGTGATGGACTCATATTACGATGAGTCCCTCTCGCGTCTTTCCTAATATGCGGATCTTAGGCCTAGGCCTTTAGAGAATGTGATAGATCCAATGGCCAGTCGAATCATGTAGATAGACCCTATGGAAATACCTAGCTACCCAGATGATACTACAAGGCCCGGCGTTTAAGTGATAGCACCAGGTTTGGACTGAAGATTCTAGACTTCTAGCACGCCGGGTGGGCTGAGCTTCGTCCATCTGGACTGAGCGCCTACTAGGAACATGAGACTATTCAGCATGGCCCCTATCTAGGCCTAGTCTTCTATTTCTAGGTAGCTAGAAATTCTAGTCCAGCCATAGAATATAGACAGGTAGAACATTGATTTCCGACCATAAAGTCCATCTAGCACTGCCTGTGCAGCTGCTGATGGTCAAGTTGCTGCTCGGGTAGGTAATAGCTAGGTAGCCCTTTGATGATAGGAGATTTTCGTATACTTATCACTCTAGCAGTCGGTGGATTTTGCCACTATACTGTTGCCTAATTATCTGACCATGATAGCGGAACCATGAGTACGGCGTCCTTGTCCACGACAGAGTGATTTCCGCCACATGGTAGAAGTTTTCTATAGATACCTAATCGTAAGAGTATAAACCGAGCTGAAGTGTTATTTTTTTGATTACTACAATGATAACGTGAGCACATGGCGGCATTTAGTTCAGCTAGGTATTGATCAGGGATGTGCCTATACCCGTTATTATGAGTTCACGTGTCAGAGTGTAGGCGACAAAATTCGTATTGATAATGGATTATACATGTATATAGATCATGGGCTTGACTCCCTGGTCGTAGTGCTACTTCTAAAGGCTCTGGCTCACCATTGTAAGACTACCTAATCTAGAATAAACTCTTAAGGACACATACACGCCTATGAGGTAGGTATAGGTAGGTACCCATCCACATCCAAGTAAAGAGGCATACATTAGATATTTACACACGAGGACGATGTATAGCGCTTATTACGTCGGGGGCGCCGCAATTCTAGTGTCTCTTACATCCCTGCTACAGCTTCCTGGAGAGCTTGTAGACCAACCATCTAGTTACACATCGACTGCCAACTGTGCCTAAGCCTAGGCGCCATCATTTGGCAGGAAGTACATAAACTTATGGCCCGAGTCTAAGAATGCCGAACCTACGTGGCGTCTCGCTAATGTATACTCCCAACTAAGGCCTCAATGCATGTAATGGCCGATGTTAAACTTGTTGTGACACGTGGAGGAGATTCCTGGACTCAGACGTATATTCTCGTTACTAATAAAGGTTATTCATTTCACACGTGAAATTCTGTACGAGTAGCTGCTCCTAGTCTGCCCCAAGATGGGTAGATGGTAGAGAACAACTTCGTCAAAAAGTTAGTAGCCTACCTACCTTAGGTACCTACTATACTAGTAGAACTTATAAAGGTTAACACTTCCCTATGTAGCTTTATTAGAAGCTATAGCATATATACAAAGTATTTCTTTAGTAATCAGTATAGGAGATGAAGAGTATTCTTTATCCTAGTTTATCTTATCTATTAATTATGCCCTGTGGATTTGTGAGAGCCCTACAAATAAAAGAGAACACCTTTAAATTCAAACGAATTGGAGGCTCTAGGAGTATATTTTTTTTTCTTCGTACTGCCTACTACTGAATTTCGGTCTAGAACGTTGTATTTTTTAAATACATTTCGGCCGGGGCGAAGCACTTTAGTAGAAAATAAAAAAATAAGAAAAAAAAAGAGGCGGTCAGCCGCCTCTGGTGATGAATGGCGTCCCGGATGGCATGCCGATCAAAGCCACCAGCATAGGGGTGCAGCTAATCCTCGCCTGACGATTCGCTCGCTAGTACGCAGAAGTGCGGTGATTATTCGAATGCGTGAATTCATCTCCGACTAGATTTAAGAGGGGACCCAAGATAGAAGGAGGTTACTCCGGCGAGAGCGGCAAAGAAGCAAAAGGACTCTCACCGAGATCCATTTAGCGAACCCTTTGTAGACTTACTTGGGGTTTCCCTGTAAGCAGTAACTTGGGGCTGGCCGTGGTACTTGGCTTGATGTTCGCTATTTCACACCCATTTACCTCAAGCACACATTTATCTCTTCAAAGGGGCTATGCCAAAACGAGTACAATGGCATTGGGACGGAAACTACATAGCAAATATAACTTGCTACCGGTAGTTCACATCTAAGATATCATACTCATCACTTGAGATTAGGTAGTATGATACTCAATCCTAGATCCGGTGACCCCTTTCCCAGGAGTCAAGCGACGGTTGCTTGCATAAATCGGAAACATACTGTAGAGGAATTATCTCGCCGTTATTAGCGTAAGTACATTCATTTTATCTTTACGCACGAGCCTTGACAGGCGTCGACTGTGGCTGAACCGGCTAAAGGGACTGTGCTTCCGGAGGCGGCCAACCACTAAAGTGAGTGGTGTTCTTCTTGGAAATAGGAAGGAATGCGCGATATGTTGACAGCTCTGTCTGGCTTGGGCTAAGATGACGATAGTGAGCACAAAAACCACGTGCAGTTCGTCCACGGAAAACTGAGACACTGCTTTATTGCGCACCCCAATGATACAAAATAAGTCACCACAAGGCAAGACGACGGATAGCTTTCCGAGCCAGATCCATCATTATGGTAACTATCTGTAGCCATCGAACACAAAGGATCCCTCCCTCTATTGACCTTGGCCTACCTTCGAAGCGCAAGATGAATAAGTAGGACCGCTGCAGAAATCGGTCGTGTTTGTAAATTACTGGAGACCCGACTGACCAGCTTGCCGGGATGTCCCACATCACCAGACCCATGGAGCGACGGCAGGACGCAGGTCCTTGCAATCGACAAGTTGTTACAGGTTGTTGGGTCCCAGGAGTCTGGTAACAGTTCCACGGCTAAGCAACATCAAGTCACGTAGCTTTCCCGAACGTTCTGAACCCCTGCCGATTGGTATTAGAAACTGGGAAGATCTAGCCTGCCTCTTGATTACCAGTCCTTTAGGGTTACTAAAAGGTGAGTGAGTGTTACATATATCTACACGGGGGAGCATTTAGATCATGCCATGTAATGTCCAGAAGGCGAATCCTGAAGCTAAGTCGGAAAGGCTTTCCATCATGACTGGCTGTTTAGTCGGCTGAGCGCATTATCTCCCGGCGACATACTGTGTTGATTCAAAATCCTGGCTATTTGTCACCATTAATAGCATCGTCTCAATCTACTTTTATGTCTAATTCGCAGTCTTAGTCCGAAGCGAGAAAAGCAGGGACTTTCGTGATGGATTGAAATTAATGGAAGCTTCGATATAGTTAGATACTACCTCCTATTATGCCACTAGTATGATTGAAGATAGGTTACTCTTGATAATATTTGTATCTCTCTTGGGGTGTCCCAACTATGGGAGAAATCGGCCATGGCCTCTTTCATACTACGGTCCCACGGTCTCACGAACTGGCTCTCAATGGGCATCCCAAAAACCAAAAGCCTAGGTACCTAAGGCGACACAAGCGCACCCTAAGCATAGTCTAAGCTCATCTGTTTGTCGCACAGCAGGACAGGCACGTCTGTTTTACGGACGTAAATCTCGCTGAGGTTGGAGTACACGCATTGCTGCAGGATCGAGGGACACACGGAGATGATGTACCTGGGAACGGATAGCTGCTTACACCGCGAATGCCCGGGGTTTTCAGGCAGCCTAGATTCCATTGAAAAAAATGCAACTAGGGTATCTAATGTAGCGGCCAAATTATGGAATCAGTAGCCCACTATTTCGTTGAAAGGTGACGTTAGAGGCGATGGGAAAGGGGCAGAGGTTTGAGAACCCGATAAATGCTGTGTCGCCGATTCAGACCAGCCGGGTGGATACCATGCAGTCGATATTAACATGAAGCTACGTCAATCTCATCAACGTGACCGATCTGCGTGCAACGTTTAATATTGAGTCCCATCAAGGCCGTACGAGGCTTAAGCAGAGTACACATTCACAGAGCAAACGATCCAATAACCGAAGTTGTTCCCCCTGACTGTACAACAGCCTAACGTGTACCATGGCTTTAATTCACACTGCAGTCTTCCAATATACCCCTTTTCTCCTCATGGAAGAGTTACGAGAAGAAATATGGCAAGTAGGAAGGGTTTGGTTCTAAAGTAGTGCATTATTACGTCAACGTTACTAGTAGTAGTCGTGGTATTGACGAAGCATAAGAAGCTCTAGTTGATAAACAGATAAGTGGAGGGCCCTCGCAGTTAAGACTGTAGGAAGAATAGGCATAGTTATAAGGACATGGAAAGAAATGTCTATAGATCAAATGTCAGATACACATTAAGCTGTCCAGTGGCTTGGAACACCACGTTTCTGTAAGGATGTCGATAACGTGCGAAGCGGATGATCTATCACGTCTCGGCGCAGTTAGATGCTGCAAGGGCTCGAAACATCTTTATTAAACGTTAGGATGTCTGGTCTCAACTTTGCCATCCCACCACACTCTTAATCGAAGCGCAAGACAAAGCCGTTGGGATTGGGAAGATCCCGACAAATTGGCTTCGTCCCCCAGCTTCCCACGTTCTGTCTCGCTGCATCAGTGATAAAGTCATACGAGCCCCGTCGTGAATGACACGGCCTGGAGGGGGTAGATATTGTAGGGTTAAAGTACGAGAAGTATCCGTACGACCACATACTTTAGATACATTGGCATGTAGCTTCAAGATGCCAGCACTCGCTGGATAGAGAAGCCCTAACCTAGGGAATGTAACGTTGTGAATCACGGAATCTTGAACCGTCAGAGCCTATCCTGGTTTGGACAACATCACTAGGAAGGACTCGTCTAAGTAGCTGAATGAAGAGAACAAGAAGACTGCCTGGTGGTCGGTTCCCTCCCTGCTGCTACAGGGCGAGTGACAGCGGAAGTCCCGCCCTGGCTATTCCTGGCTGCTGCTGTGTTTTCGTCGTACGGCATATGTAGCGTCGTGTTACATCATCTCTTCCAAGCGCTAGGATCGGGGCATACCCATAGGAAGGGAGTGCGCGAGATCTGGTGGGAACAGTATCTTGCTGCATAATCTCTGCGCACCTAAGCGTGTTCCTCGTCTCTCGTTACTGTTCTTGGCCAAGCCGCTGTTGGCGATAAATGAAATTGATGCTCTTGGTGTTGCCTACTTACATTGCTTACACACGCACTTACACGCATATTCCCTCGAGCGCTATGGGGCTAGCTAGCGAGCCTCGGGATGCCGATGCCGTTTACCCCATTGCTCTGTGCGGGCTTTCGCAGCGTCCCGTGCGACGAGACTTGATGGCCTGACCTCACCGGCCTCGAATAACCCTTGCCTGAGAAGAGATGGTGTCTGGCCGAACATTACCTACTGCATGTGATAGATCTTGCCGTATGCCGTATCAACCAATCTGCCTCATTACTGAACGAGAAATAAAATAAAAAGGTGGAGTAGTGTTTGCCGAGAGGAGTGATCGATCTTCAAGGCTCTCCCCTGGTCGGCCAAATAAGCTCTGAAACCCTGCCGGTACTATGGCTTGATCCATTCTCGGCCTGAGCCGAATGGTATGGTTTCCTTTAGTTTTATGTGGCTGGAACCATGCATCGAGAATAGAGCATGTGAGCTGGTATTCCAGTGAAGCCCGCAATATCGTGTCGAATTTGCATATGCACGAGCGTGAATCCTTGTACGTTTAGCACGCAACCCTGTTCCTAATAAGTCCTTTCACCCTCCTTTTCATCCCGACCCCACCGTACATAGGTCATCAATTTCCCTTGTCAAGGTCGGAAGAGGCTTACGTCAAGAAGAGCGGCTGATCGCCGTCATGGGGTCGGTTGTATTATTTATTTTTATTTATATTTATTTCTTTTAGGGGTTGTGATCACTCACCTTCGGTGACCATGAACCCCTATGGGGTTAGGAACGGACACTCTTGGCGGAGGGTAGATCGGGGATAATAGTCTCCGCGGCTATCGTTCAATGGAGTTGGGCCCTTACATGACTCTATATCGTCGGTATTAGCGTGCCTAAAAACAATAGGTACCTAATAGTCTAATTCGAAACTGGCTATCGAGTAAATGTAAGAGTTTCGTCGTTATACTATTAGGTTAGGCAGCTATATCTGCTGTTTACGCGCTCAAACGCATTCGTACTATGCAAATTGCTAACCAAATGGTTCAATCATTACAGCGTTTGAAAAAAGGGGGGTAGCAATTCGCTACCTACTTCATTGTCGTACATGCGGACCTCTTTAATATGAGATCTTGGTCCCAGGAGACGGGGACGTGCTACCTACAAGGGGTTTCTATCGCGAATCTGCGACAACCATTAGGGTGTGACAAGACTAGATAGCTGTTCCCGGCATACAGGAACCTCGATTTTAAACCTATTGGTAGACGTCTTGCTGGGTGGTAAGGTAGAGACACTGGGAGACGTTCATAGCCGTCAACATGCGCGAGACATGGAACCCAACCGGATTTGGGCCCAAACTATTGGGACCCGAATTTGCAAAACCTGGGTACAACTTAGGTTACCGCGGGCTTGCCCTGACTAGATAGATAATCTTACCTAGTTGGTAAGCATATGGGGAGAATTATATGTATTTATGGTCGCGATCAACTGATAGATATGTACGTCGGCATACTCTATGAGCGAAAGTTCGTTCTTAATGGTCAATCCTCCTCCTAGCTTCAGTAACCATGCGAAGCCATTGTTAAGCTGGCGCGAAATCACTACGGTATTGCACCCTCGCGGAAGCTTGTGTGACACTAAGACTGTCCTCGTACAGTTCCGCCCGGCACTGTCAACCAGCAGGTTGGTTTCTGCGGCGATGAAGCTCTCATTGCCATATAATAGTCATGTACGGCCGTACTAAAGATCTTCAAGGAGGTGTGACGATCAAGTCTTGACGTGCCTAGAATTGATGAACTCATGAGCACTGGTGAGAGGGTGTCGCTAAGTTTTGTGAAGGTGCTGTGGTTGAAAATACAGTATCTTAGGTACCTACCTAGGTATGTATGTAATTAGCTGGTGATTTTCGCATTCAACCTTTCCCACTGCGAGAGAAGAGAGACGTCTAAGCCATGAGACGATTCTTTCCAATTGCTTATTGGGTTCGGCCTGGAGTCCCACGGCCGGATTGGTCTGGAGATATTAGCTGACGACGTTGATTGAAAAATAACATACCCGCATGTACCTGATACAGTACCATAGCTTAGACTGTACAAGACTTTCGTAAATACATAGCATACTGTCAGTACATGTAGGTAGGTACCATTACAATAACACATCAATATACTCATACATACTGTGTTTTCTATAGCACTTAAACACGGTAGATCGGAGGAGCAAGTTTTATTCCATCTTGCGTGTCAGTCAGGCAGATGTGTTCTGCATAAATATTTACCGTATGACTGCATTCTACACCACTGTAGATGCGCCGCACCACCATAAAAACCCCTGCGACAGGGCCTCCCCACCGCCAAGGGCGATCATCATACGAGAGTACATATTGTACGTTCCTAGCAGATACTTACCTGGATACATATGAGTTGTACCTCTTCATATGGTGTTCTGCACACCCTCAGACATATGGGCCGTTGAAAGAACCAATGATATTTGGACGGAATGAATGTGCATGCATGCTAGGCGGATTCAAGTCATGATGGGGGCGGAATCCCCATGCGACGGATCCTCTTCAAAGCCTTGCTCTTGAAAATGAATACAAGAGAGATCCAATCTAGTTGCCATCTTTTTCCTGCACCTTCTTAAACGGGGATACCGACCTTGATGAATGACTTGGATACATACATGTAATTAAGACCGACGCCTCCCATGTTGTGATACAACCGCAACCTAGTATTAACGAATGATATTGCATGTGCCCAACTTGACGAAACAATACGTCTACCTCGATATATGACTTTCATCAATTATAGTCGACGTCCCCGAACACGACGTATTGCTATTGATTTTGAACAACATGGATGCCATCAGCTCTATATCGTCTGCTCTTCTGAAATAGATCATATGCCAACGCGGGGTTATTGATCAAGGGATCATTGTTTAATACCTGTGGACAACCCATGGAGGTATATATATATTGTGATGTGGTTCTTGCTCGAGCGGAGCGTAATACGTCTGGTAGTTGATAGTCTCTTTGATATTGTAGAATAGTCTAAGTGCGTACCTCCGGATGACATACCGAAGCCGACCCTCTGGTATAAGCTAGCAGCGCTTGGAAAGGAGCATCACTACTAGGTGATCATTCCAAAAGCTCTAGCAGGAGTGCTATTCTCTTATGACCCGTCGATTCAACGTTTTTATTGTCAGGTGCCAGCCTCGCTCGGCAACGTCCTGTTCGCCGTTCTTTGGTATGTTGCTTTTTTTTTTTCCCCATTTTGAATGTATATCTTCTACACAACGGATAATTATTGCCAGCATTCCTATCCGTGGAGGAAAGGACCGAATATCGCTAGAGAGCTCCAGCAAGTGTCGGTCTTCACAATCCTTTACCTATACCTTTTTTTTTTTTTTTTTCGAAATACTTAGTCCCAAGACCGATTAGCAAAAGAAGAAAAAAAAATGTTGCCAAGATAAAACAAGGGGGAAGCTCCTCAGCTATCTTTCAAGTACCTATGTACACAGTCCCCTGACCATCCCAAAGTAAAGGGTTGGGGTTCCACTAGGGGCGGCTGATGCCGTCGTCTATTCTCTCCCTTCTATTTTAGAACCTCCCGCTATGACATGAGCAAATCATGCCGAGTGGCACACATATCAGATGAACGTACCTAGGACGGCTACGGAGTTATCAGTTCACGAGGAAATGGGGCAGCAACCCTCTGCGAACCCTAGGTCATCCTACCCATCCCAACCAGGCTAGAGCATCTCAGATGGCTGCTCACACATCCTCCATTTGACCTGCGGAGATCGTCCAATAACTGCATGGGCTAGTGAAATAAAGTGACTGACCAATTATATTCCCGGTACCTCATCCTCTTCCGGTAATTCCCACCATCATACCCTGTCCATCGATCTACGCAGGACTAACACGCACGTCCCCATCTTCTTACTCTATACAACAGGTGCCTATTGTGTAGAGTAAGAGAAGAAAAAGCATTTTTCCAATGGAACTTCTGTTTTTGACATCCATTAGCCAATTATCTTGCTGACATACTAGATCTTATGCCTCCTACCCACTTGCAAGCGCAATGCTGACTTTGTCTCTGTCCAGTTGTGTTGCTTTTGATGCTGACTACAACTCTGGTCAGACTTATGAGAACTATATGCAGGCAGGTCGACATTATCCATCTATCAACACACCTAGCTACATGTACATCGTACGCCATACTTTACGTACTTGCCATTCTGGCTGTCTCCCGTCAGTCAACGTCCAAAGGCCTCGAAAGTCACCTATCTGGCTAGTCTGTCGACCACATAAGTCCCAATTTATACAACGTAGTGCAGTTCAGGCAGGTAATTTGTATTGTTATTATTATTTTTGCTGAGAATTGCGCCATCTTTCCCACTTACACCCACTTCTTGTAGGTCTTTACGCCCATCCTTGTCTTGTCATTCCCATCAATTCATTGCTCTTTTCGTCCATTTCCTCCACTCGCTCCGTGCTTTTTCTTTCCATTATTTTATTCCTTCCCCATTCCCCATAGCCGTCCTACTAGATGCCGCCATAGGATCCCTCCTTTAATGGTCTACATAGTGTCTATCCCTTTGGATTAATGTGGGGGATTCAATATCCACCTTCTACCTAGTCCTGATTCTGGGGCATCCAAAGATGTCTTCTCACCCCCGATCACAGACCCTTGCATGATTTGCAGCTTCTAAGACATTGGAATCTCGCATTTCAACGGCCAGCATCCCTGTTAGTAGCTACATCCTCCACCCTCTATGCTATCATTAGGGTTGGCATCATCGTTGCTGCATACACAAGCAACTGCCCGACTCAACATCACCTGCACATATATCCCAGAGTAAAAGGGATTCTTCAAATCTTGGAAGAACATGGGGCCACTAGAAGTCTGCGGCCGCCCACTGGATCCATTTTGAGGAGAAAATTTCAATGAAGCAAGAAAAGTAAAAAAAAAGGTTGTCCAATAAAAGTAAAGCAGGGGAGGCTTGAGATGAGCAACCAAGAAAAAAAAGGTACATCGATAGTATATGCCTGTGTAATGCAATGGTCTCGACCGGCCACACAACGCAGGAATCTTGACTACAGCCCCATTTACTTTCACAACGGCGATCCGAGAAATGTGTCTCGTAACTTATTCTTTTCGTCTCTTTATCAGTTCTTATTCCCTTCGAAGAACTTCTCCCCATCTTGTCCCAGTTTGAGGAACAACGTCTCACACACATACTTCAGAAACCTTCTTTTTTCTGAATCTTGTTCGTTTGCTGACAAGTTCTCCGACAACTTGTAGTTCTTTAGCCCGTTTACCTGTTCGTTGTTGGCGACCCGTGTCTTTTGGTTCAAGCTACGACACGAACCACGCGGGACACGCGAACCTCCCGGATACCTGCCTACTTCTGATTGCAGCCCTTCCAACTCCTCTTCATGCGAACACGTTCGGGCAGGCTGCATACGAACAAACTGGTCTCCACATTCTGTCGATTTCAGTGTAGATCGTATGTTATACCCTTTGTTATTCAGTCGTGTCAGATCAACTATCACTTTTCTATTCTGCAACGTCTAGTATGATCCTCAGAGCTTGTATAGTGACGGAGTTTTTCTAACTGACTAGCAAGTCGCGGTCATATTTTCTTTTTTAGAAAATAGCTAACCGTAGGAGATAGTATAAGTAGCTGATAGGCAACTAGACGATCAAGATATTCAAGGAGTTGCGTGTCCTCTTTTTTTGGGGCGGGGAAAGAGTTTTGGATACTTCCACTTTCCGAGACCGACTCAGAATCAGTTGGCCAACAACCTGTTTCAACCAATGAGCGCTTCTGGACTCCTATCTCCTCCTGCGAACTAAGTTGTCAAAGACTCTCAGATCTGTTCGGAGGGAAGAAAGAAGGGTTTTCATATTAATCCCCCCACGAATAAGTCACCCGAGCGTTCTGCGGTTCTAATAAGTTGAGATTCAAAGTGGTCACCATCTAGAGTGGCCTGTTTCTGTCTTTTCAGTAACTACCGCTCCTTATTCTTCTCTAGGGACCTCCTTGGATGTCTGTTTCACTAGGATTGTTAGCAGGAAGAGCTATCAAATCTATCCATAGAATCGGCAGCACATAAGACAGGCGGAGCGTGAACAACTAATTAATAACCCTCTATTAGCAGCCGGGAAAATCTTTTCTGGTAGGGAATCCAGGGGAGAACGCTTTAGAGTCTCAGCACATAAGGGCCCTCAACATTCTGCAACACTGCTCCCGAAACAGGTGTTCGTTCGTTCCATTTAGAACAATCCCTTCCAACCATTTCCCAGACTTGTGCGGAACAGACAGCTTAATGTCTGCTGTCAAGTTTGAGTATCCAACCTATAAGCTGTTCGAGGTGAGTCAAGAACAAGAGCATCTCCTTCCACATAACTTAGCTATCTAGTCCTGGGAAGTATGCTGACCAAGCATTATAGCCTCAATATCATACCCAGAGGCCAATAATTGTCGACACTGACGCCGAGTCTCCTGAGACGGTGATCCTCAGGTACGAGGAAGAGGCAGCTGCAAGAGCGAACGGAGGAGACCTTCGTGGGGATTCCCCGCCTGGTCTCCTGTCTATGCCTGCATATTCGAAGCCTCAACCGCCCCAGATGCATGGTAAGTCCCTGAAGTGGCCCCTCCCTGACTAAATTTAGATGTAATAGCTGTGACGGTCTTGGTGTGATGCCAGTAACTACACAGTTTTGAAAATCGACAAGCTAACTCGATCCCCGATTCCCAGCGTTTGATTCACCGAGATCCTATCAAGATCCTCAGTATCAATACTCAGCTCAGCATTTTGCAGCTCAACAGTCTGAAAATGCTGCTGCGCAACTCAACCAGATGGCCTTCGCGGCAAATGGCACCGCGGGCCAATACATGGCGTCGATCGTAGCGACGCTGAACTCATACCAACCGACGGGCGGCGTGTATGGAACGAAAGTCCTGATAAAAATATCGGCCCCGTACGATCTGACCACAATCACGAGCCATTTCTACCTTGCTTTTGGCTCCCACAAGAGTCCGGCACAAGCTATTAGGGACACGAGTGATGCCAGCGGGTTTGGTTATGCTGTCAGCGGAGACGCACCGCAGCTTGAAGACACGAGGAGCCCCAGCCCCAACGTGCCTTTATCACTCCTGATCGAGAGTGCAACTGGACAGACTTTGGCGACAATTGACGTCGGCACGTTCACATATCATGACGCTCCAGTCGGCACTACAGAGGGCCCGCCTGAGAGCGTCACGCGGCTCAAAGGGGGGTCCAGATCACCCGAGCAGAGGGAGAGCCCTATAAAACAACAGGAACAGGATCAACTGGCAAATGACACAGCTACAAATACATATGGCTACGCTCCCACTGCGCAACAAGCCGTCGCCTCCAACTATGACAACGGTTACACAAATAACGACAGTATGATTGGGACTTATCATCGCTCGTCTTATGCGGTTGACTATCCTCGTCCACCGCCGCCACCGCCGCTCAAGACGCCTTCGTGGAGCCCGTATGGCCATTCTCTCTCAGCTCGAAGTCCTGCCATCAACCACACAACAATCAGTCGACCCAGCAGCATCACGACATTACCAGTCCCGACATCTAGTGCACCGCAGCTAATCCGAACAAGCACTTTACAGGCCTCTGGATCTTCAGGGGGAGGGCAGCTGAATCCTTATGCACTCTACTCGACCAAGGCGGTACTGAAGATAAATGGAGATCTCGAGTCGATGGCGTCGGGTTGGTCGCAAGAGGAGTGGGAGAATCGGAGGCGGATAGTAATGTTCAGCAAGAAACAACAGGGTTCGACGCTATCGACATCATTTAAGCCGGTTGCGGCCAACGAGAGACCACCAAATAGCATCTGCATTAGCTGCATTTATTGGGCCGAGAAGGATGAATGTTTCGTAACGAGCGTTGATACCATCTCCTTGCTAGAGCAGCTGGTAGCCGCACCAGGCAGGTTCACGGTGGAGGAGAAGAACCGCATTCGGCGCAATCTCGAGGGATTCCGGCCCTTGACGGTTAGCAAGGCTAAGGCCGACAGCGAAGAGTTCTTCAAGGTCATTATGGGATTCCCGGCTCCAAAGCCACGCAACATCGAAAAGGATGTCAAAGTGTTCCCCTGGAAGATTCTGGGTTCTGCCCTCAAGAAGATCATCTCTAAATACGTGAGTTTTTCTGAATTCCCTTCAGCTTAGTGTATTCGATCTCGCTACATCTCTATATTCTTCTCGTTTGTTTGTTGCTCTTAGGGGGTTTTTTGAGTTGTTTGTTTTATTGGGCTCTAGCTTTTACACACGACTGGAGAGGAGTTGGCTCTTTTCTGAATCCATTACCAACAACAACAACTTGAACATCGCTAACTAAAAATCTAGTCTGCATCTCCGTCATCAACATTACCTCCTGGACCTGGGCCGACCTTGCTCACACCAGTCAGCAGCACTAGCCCAGGTCTCTACGGGCCACCGCACACACCGACAGTATCTGATGGCGGCTACGCCCATCACGACTCACATTCGATGCCGTCGCCACGATCTCTCGCTGGGGCACCGTCAGCATGGGCCGCGTATCCCGGACGTACGATATCCCCCGGGATCAAGTCCCACTCCCCTCAAGGCATTCAGATCCCTAGCCTGCCCACTTCATACAGACATGCAGATACGAGACCACAACAACATTTACCCGCGCCGCCTAGCTATGGCATGGCACAGCGATGGGACCCAACTGCGGTTTCGAGTGGCTATGGCGACGCTTCAACTGCAGCTCCCGCCTACACGACCAGTCACCAGCATCACCAGAGTCATGTGTACGGAACTGGCCCATACGGTGATGTCAGTCACCGGGAATAGCGACATGACTGGTGTCGCTAAGGAAGGGATGGGTGGGACACTCGGGGTCAGTGTTGAGAGATTGTAAGGGTTGCATGAGTACCATCTGTCCACTGTCAAAACAAAACAAAGATAAACAGCAACCCGGGGCGCGGGATCTGGGCTCAGGCATCCGTACCATGAATCCTCACGCGAGGGCCCCAGCAGTCTATCTTGTTGCTGGGGGGGGATTTTTACAGCACTATTATGGTGTGGAGGGGGGGAATATAGGCTCAGCATCTTCACCCCTTGCTCTCAAGCATCAAGAATGAGTGTGTGAGTGGTTCATGATGGGGAATTATGCTAAAATTTGGAGAATGAAGGAAATTTAGTAAGATGGCATATGCCAACTTGTTGAAGAGCTGGTGTATTGTATGTATGTGTGTGTGGGGGGAAGGGGGGTGAGTCTGGCCAAGGTCAGCTGTTGTGAAATCGACCAATCACGATTCTTGCCGGCACTCCAACTCGATCGCACGACAACAAACGACCTGACCCTGGAAGCCCTGGATATCTCCCGGCATCCTAAAACTTACATTACAAGACTTATGCGTCCATGAGCCGCCGCACCCGTGAAGACTTTGCGGTCCAAGCTCAAGTATCGATACCCTCTTACTATTGCTAGGCATGTTTTGAACCCTTGCAACAGCCATCACCATCTTGTTTTCTTTCCGGGTTCAAAGGAAGCCAGGCTTGGGGGCCATGATCGACTATGCATGGCTAGTCTCCGGTGACTGATTGGTCACAAGCTCGTCGACGTGCAGATACATCCATGTGGGCAGCATGGATGGTGTGCAAGTCTGGCTGTATGTCTTCGGGTGCGCGCCGCTGCCGCTGCATCATGCATACCATCTGCATCACGCCGTTCCTTACTTCATTACTTCCTCACTAGAAACATCCTCCTCATTTTATCTTTCCCCCCCTTGTCGTCATCGGGAGGCCCACCTCTTCAGCGCCTCGAGGCTTGAAGCTTGAATTTACATACCATTCTCCACGCACCCGACGACCCTTGATGGTTTCACGACAGATGCCTTCTCTCGCAACGCACAGTCCCTTGGCTGCGCAGATGATGCACACATAGTGCATACTCATATAACTCATCAGCAGACCCTAGCAGCATCTTATATGACTTATCAACCGGGGCAGCGGGGCGCTGAGTTCTGTCTGATACTTCCTTACAGCCTGCCCGTGGACTTTATTGGGACTAGAACCTGGCTACCACTTACAACCCCAGTCTTCACCGAACCCTAGACATCTGCTGATACCTGCGAGCTTATCTACCCGGCGACCAAGAGCTTCCCGTGGGGAACTCGTTTTTATGGGCTTGAGCGGCTTCCAACTTTCTCCCCCTTGCAATACTATACTATCATAACCCATTTGAGGACATGTACCTTCATACCCAACGCCCTTGTCCCGTACAATCAAGAAGTTCGAACCCCGAGGACTCAGGCCGCTCAACAACTTGCTACTTTCGCCCTTTACCTTTGCTATCTACGGTACTTCCCGGTTGATTTGCCTGTCGGTTCCCCGCCATCTTCAACCACTTCATTTATGCAATTTACGCCGATTGACGTCTCTGCTGCTAACGCCTCGCCCTTTTCTCAAACTGACATCTTCAGTCTCATGCATTAACACTCGCTATTTTCCCCCCTTTTCTTACATTGTTGTAATACCTCTGCTTTCGAGCTTAGGCTGCTTTGGAGGGGGCTTTCTTGGCTAAGGTGAGAGTTTTCGGCGGCTCTAGGGAGTTTACAGGGCTAGGTGGTTCTAGACGGGTACGGATACCGGGGCTTCGGGGGCTACGGGCAAAGGGAACTAACGAGCATAGTACGGCTGCTCATGAAGATCGAACTGGTTGGGTTATCTTTCCTTTTTAGAGCGTTTTATACCCTGTTTCTTTCTCATATCATGTAACCTTAGTTCACTATTTTTTTTTTGCTTTTCTTTTCGCTGTTTGCTTTGCTAGACCAATACTTTGAAGCCAGACATGCATTTGCTGGGTGTTTTTACTACGGATCAGTGTATCTTGGGAACCAGGTTAGAACACGAAGGGTTTTAGATGAGGCAGAATGGCATAGGTTATCATTTGATACTATGGATCGCATCTAGGGCGCATACGGATAAAGGTGGCGATGGAGAAAGAAGGTTGATATGGCTATGGGAAACAAGTCATCTTCATCCAAGCTTAGATGGGGAGGAAGGCGTCTTGGGAAATAATTTACTTACTTATGACTTGCCTACTCTATCGCTGTTTGTCTTCAAATGCTTGGTTACCTGGTGTCGTCATCTATCTTGAGACGGTTGCCACAAGATAGTCTGATAAATCGACCTTTTCTGACATTCGTCCATGAACTCGCATATTCATAAGACGGAGAAGAGCCGCATCTTCCTCCTTCTCCCCCCCTCTTATAGCTTCAGACCCTCCATCGTATCCGTTAGAGTCTGCCACCTTGAATCTCCCTCCCAAGACTCCTTAGCTTTTCCCATGATGCTCCTCACGGCGCTTCTCGCTTTACCCTTCCATCTGGTACCAATGCTATCTACTCGCGATCCGTAGTTCTCATATGCTGCAACTAGCTCCGATGTTCTCTGGACAACGACGTCCCAAGCATCCAAGTCCGTCAACCAGTTCCCCTGTTGACCTTGGCCACCACTAGATGCGGAAAGAGAGCTCCCGACCCCGCCAACAGCCGTTCTCCATGCTTTCTCGGCCGCGTCTAAGGCTCCCGCCCAGTCTCTCCTCCATGCGCGAAGACGGGACAAGAGAGCCCAACACTCTGAATTCGTCGTTATAAGAGGCACGATGTCATTCTCGAAGAGCGTGACGATTTTGCTTTCGATAGTGCCTCTCCCAGGTACGTAAATATCCGCCCCTCCCTCGCTGCTGCTGGGAACTGGCGTCTTAGTTGCTTCTCTGACTAGGAGCGTCAGGATGTCGAGATCTAATGCCTCTTCCGTATTTCGGATACGGATTACGTTTCTTACCCCAAGAACCACGTCATCCAAATCGGGATTTGGCGTTAAGCTGGCGGCCAGGGTGATAACGTTATCCCAAATTCTCCAGTTCGAGTCCGCAAGCGTTGCTCCGCGTTTGAAGGCCGCTAATGACTCTTGCAATAGGTTATGGGAAGACTTCCCAAATTTGGCCGCTCGCTTCGTGCTCACCATATCGTCCGGGTTGGCTGATTCGTCATTTTTCACTTTGTCTTGTTGGTGCTTTTTCTCCGAGACAATCTGGCGGTACCAGCTTAAAAGTGCTGTTCCAAGATTACTCCAAGTTCGTGCATCTTCGCCCCCAGAAATGTTATTTGCTGTCGATATGGCCCTCTGGAATGCCTCGGCTGCGTCAGGGAAGTTTCCGAGACGCAATTCAATGTCGCCGAGTCTACTCCACATCTCTGGACTTAGTCTATTCACCTCAACGGCGAGTAGGTAAGCATCTCGGGCTTCTTTCCATTCTTGTTTTCGAAGGTGGAGCTCACCGAGCGACCTTTGGGCCCTCGCAAAGCGTCGATTGGAGATTTCCCATGCACGTTGATAATGCTGAGGGTCGTTCTCGATATCCCCTAGGATGCAGAATAGCCGAGGGGCATTGGAGGGTGGCGGCGAGCGTTCTGGGCCATAGAAATCGGACGCTTTCAAAGATGACACGTCAACCTCAGCATCGTCTAGATTATTGTCATCGCTCAGCTGCGGAGGATCGTTAATATCAGAAGTGCGTCGGAATAGCCTCCATCGCACGACAGCCCTAGCTTTCTCTTCGCCTCCGCTTCCTCGACCATCTTGATCATCAGTTGCTGCGCTACTTGCTAGGCAAAGTGCAACTTCTGCCCAGAGGCGCAATCGTTTGAATATCTCTAGGGCCGAAGCAAGAGATCCAACAGTCGTCCAGGCGAAGGCGAGTTCGGACTCCAGGTGCCAACGCGGAGGGGAGGATAACGCATTGACGTACCGTAGCCTCTCTTGAGGAGACGCTGACTCGGTGGGTTTAGGAGCAGGGAGGAATGATGTTGGTTTTTGAAGATTCGTGGAACGGTCTGGTTGGTTATCAGGGATTACTTGGATGGTGGGAATATTTGATTGGGCCCTTGGCTCATATTGATCACCTCGAGAATCACCGGTGGAACTAATTGACTCTTGCGTATCCACGATGATTTGGTCCACTAGAGCTTGCATCTGTAGCACGGCACGCTCGACCGTTCGACTTCGATTTAGCTCGATCCGTGATCTTACTAGGAGAGCTTGGGTATATATTTGCCAATTGGTCGATTTATCCTCAATCACCCGTTGGGCAAACGGCAGGATTTCTTCGGAGGTTAATGAATCGGCAGGTGAAAAGGTATCTCTTATGGTGGCTTCTGTTAGAAGTATGATGTGATCTTCCGGACGGAGTTGCGGCTGATCATCAGGCTTGATGTCTTGTAATTCGGTGGGAAGATACGACGTTGGCTTATCTGCATGGTTGTTTTCGAATTCTATATTCTCTAACAAGGTGTCGTCGTTTAATGGAAGTGCGACTGGTGTCACGTCAGTGACGTGCTGTCCGTTGGACGCTGTAGGAGATAAATCATGGCTCTTGGCGAGCACCACAAGCTGGCTAACATTCTTCTCCTGAAACCTTGTGCGCTTGCCTAAAGCACCAGAAAGCGTGTAAGAGAAGCCGCTGTCTTCTGTAGCCGATTGTAAAGCCTGCCGCGCCTTTGTTTCATTCCCAAGAAGGATGTGACAAGCTGCCTCCTCTAGACGAAATTGAATACGCAATTCCCGCGGCCATTGAAACTGTTTGAGGTCTCTAACTGCATTGGCCGGCCTAGCTATAGAAACTTCAGCTTCTAGCAGGCTTTTTTCGATGAGTTCCTGGAGGGTAGGCACATCTGTCCAGCGACCAGCCTTAGTGAATAGAGACCCAGCGCTTAACGAAGGTTGAGCGATGAGTTTATAATGCCAGAGATGAATCCTTAGCCGCGTCCAGGAGAGGTGAAGCGAGGGAGACTGGCTTCGATCTGACCATATTTCGGGCACCTCAGTGGGCAATATGATGCCTGACGTGAAGATGAAGCGCGAAAAGCAGAAGAGCTCAATATGAGGTATGTAAGGATATGGGGAAACGCCGTCTACATCGAGAGACCGGAGGCAAAGCCTCCTGAATGATACTATTGGCGCTTCTTCAACGCTGTTTTTCGATTCGCCTGAAGATCTCACTTCAATGAATTCCGAGAGAAAAACATCCTCAACTGCGCTGAAGCCTTCGAGTACTGGGCCTGTAACGTTTGCCTGTAAGAAAGCACCCAGTGAAGCTAGCCCTAAGCGTATTGTCCTCGTAACCTGGCTACATTCATCAACTGTGTTCGTCTGGTCGGCTCGCTTTTCAGGCGAATGCGCTACCAGATGCCGGACAAATTGAGCTACTATGCGATGCGATAGTTCATCATGAAAGGCATCGAGGAATGATGAATTCTCAAAAGAATTTTCGATCGAAATGAGTTGAGAAGGTGAAAAATTGATGTCGGCCATATTGAACTTGTTATGTTCAGATGTTTTATTTGCCTTGCAGAGTCATATAGGGCAGCCCAGGCAATAATAATATTATGCACCAGCTTCCAGAAACTGTGGGCTCGATTTGTAAGGTAGATAAAATTATACAACTGACTTTGGCGACATCAGCCTATACTGGATAACCTCAAGCATCTAGTTGCCATGATTTTTAAAGTGAAGGAAAGGTATACGCAGTAGTCGATATTGTTGGACGTTTCCCATGGGTGAAGGTATAATATTCATGAATGTCTTCGACATTTGCTCCAAAATGGTAATGGTGGGGGAGGGGCAATATCGGTTTTTTTTTTTTTAGGATCCCTGTTGCGCTCAACCGTTCTGACGTTATGTGGTCCGTGCCAACCCTCACGGGAACTAGGCACATTACCTAATACATTTAGGTACTGATTTGATCGTGTTGTAGACATCCACGAAGATACTGGATACTTGGAACTTTTACCTTTCTCTAATTAGAGTCAGCTAAGTATCATTAGAAAAAGGTACCTGTAATTATAGCTCAGTTCATTTCTTTCGCGGAAGTAATTCCTGGGCTTGGACATTGATCATTGTGCATAGAGGACATTCATCGCCTGACTGCGTCTTTTGTATTGTATTTTCTTGAGTCTGGGAAGCCATGTAGACTCCGTCCTCTATCCTCATGATTTTTCTTCATTATACATCGAATTGCTGACTGATAATCATTCACTTCATCTACTTCGTCTCCTATCAGAGCTCCTTCATTTCTTTCCCTTCTTACGTCCAGGGACCACCTTGAAGCCGGCACCTTGAATCGAATTGGGGTCGTTATTGGATTCCTTATGGCTGCTCTTCTTAGCCACCTCGTTCCAACCGCCTGCCGTACTAGATTGTGTATCTGCTGAAGGGCTCTTGGCAGGTTGCTTCTCCACTACTCCTCTATCGGCTAGCTTCTTGCGACGAATAAACTCCTCGGCGAAGTGACGTCCATCCATCGTTTTAGAGTTGGCGTAGATGGCATCAGAGATGAGATCTCCCACTAGCGGAAATCCTATAAGCGTATTGGCAAAGGCTTCGACTGTCGAGGTTCATCGTTAGCAGCGTGTTCTCATTTACGTGGCTATATCATTTCCAACTTACTGTCCGTAACACCAGTGATTCCTTTCGCCAATTGACCGTGGAGCCACTTGGTGAATTCTTCCATTGCTTCTGTATGGGCAGGTCCGCTTGTCGAATTCGCAGGCTTAGCGGCAGGCCGTGATGGCGGAGCAGCGACCGCGGAGATTGGTTTGGCGGCACTCGCAGGTCGCGCTTGGGAAGAAGGCCCTGTTGGTGCTTTGACTTTCCCGCCAGCGCCAACGGTAGCCCATCCAGAAGTGTTGACGGCGGGCGCTTGGCTAGGTGTGGGTACAGCGTTGGGCTTGCTAGCAAGATCAGCGTATCGCTTCCCGGCACTGGACGCAAGCCCGGCTTGCGAGGCCATCTCCTTTGCTTTCTGCTTACGAGCCTCTTCCTCGCGCTGGATATCGGCAAGCGTCTTCTTCTTGTCAGTAGCTTGTGCCTGGGTGGCTGGTCCAGATGCTGGAGCCTTTCCGGGAGCTGGCTTCGCCCAGGGACTACTAGCTGCTCCAGGATTGACGGGGGATGCAGTACCCCAAGTACTGGTCGTAGGTAGGCCAGGAGCCGCAGCCGCAGCCTTCTCGCGTTCTCGAGCTGCCTCCTGCTCGAGCATGGCACGCCTAGCAAGAGCTGCGGCTTCTTCGGCCTTGGCTGCCTTTAGAGCTTCCGCCTGCTGAATTTCTTTAAGACTAGGTCCTTTGTGTGCCTCTATCCCACCGTCCTTAGCCCACGGGGCAAGCGGTGGTGGTTGGGCGGCGGCAGACGAGGGTGTATTATCAGGTGTACCAGACCGAGAGCTTGTAGCATATTGCTCTGGTAGATTTGATTTGACACGTTGAGGAGCAGGGGCAGGTAGAGGTGTCGCGGACGGTGGCGGTGGGAAAGGCATCGGGAGCCCACTGATTTTTGCTGCAGCTGCAGCTGCTTGCGCCTGCTGGTACTGTTTGGTCAAACAAGCCGATTGATCTCCGCCAGCTTGGCGTCGGCTTGTCTCTACACTGGGGGATTCCTTAGGAGACGATTGGGATTCGTCGGCTTGAGAGGGAGGGCTCATCTTTCGGGCCTGTTCGTTTGTTATTTCATGAAGAGGCGAAGCTTGGCGTTCCATCATTTCGGCGTCGTGTTGCGCCCTGAGCTTTTCGAATTCTTGTAATCGTCCCCGGAAACCCTCAGCATCTTCAGCAAGTTCACTGGATTCCGGGAGATGGCTACGAACACCCCCATCTGAAGGCGGCGCGCCAATAGGTTGTGGTGGGATGTTACCGCCTATCGCTCCCGCGCCATGGAGGCCAGCTAACATCTGGCGTTCTGGTCCTGACAGACGAGCGAGCTCGTCTTCTCTGAACATTTCTAGCCCCTGTCCAGAACTACCTTGTACGGCGGTTTGATGTGTAGCTGGTGTGTCGAAAAAAGAGCTCGTGGATCCGATGGCGCCGATGGGAGCTTGTGGTGGCATTGTGATGGGCGACGTAATGCTACCAAAACTCGGTTGGCTCTGTAAGCTGTGAGCGCTGGAGTGATGATGCAACCCCGGCACACCCGAAATAGGTACCCTACCCATTGACTGCTGGGTAGCGTAAAATTCTCGATGACGGGCCATGAGATATTGCTCCTCCTGCTTGCGCCTCTCGAGATTATTCTGCTCTTCTGCTGTTAAGGTCCTACCGAAACTAGGAAAGGCATTAACGAGAGGTGGCTGGATCACCCCGCCAGAGTTGGAAAAGGGTCCAGTCTGGGACGGTGGACCATGAGGTATCCCGATCTGGGGAACTAAGAAGGGCTCGCGGGAGTTGCCAATGCGCCTAATTAATTGGCCTAACGGCTCAAAATCCGAGTCTTCAAGCTTCTTAACCCGTAAGTCCGGCGTGAAGAAGTTAGCCTTATACCAGTCATTCATCTCCAGTCCAGTAAACGGGCCTTGCTGATGACCTTGAGGATCGAGGTACACCCATCTCATTCGATCAGGCATGACCATTGTACGCGACTGAACGGAAGGGGGGTCAGATGCTTGGCTGGCAGCGTAGGACGGTGCATTGCTAGTAGCTGTAAACGCCTGGCTGTGAGGAGCAGTTGAGATGCTGCCATGTAGGGTTTCAGAACTTCCCGGTGTCCGACTCGACTCGGCTTGGGCAAACATCTCGGCGAAAATTCCCCTGCCCGTCCGCATAGGGCTATCGGTTTCGCGACCATGCTCACCGGGAGCAGTACGGCCAATAGCACCTAGCGGATTTGGCTGACGAAGATCCGGTATCGAATCGCTCAGGTTCTCGTTGTCCTGTGATTGCATTTGCGCCTGCATGGCTGGAGGGAACAGCGAGCCGAGCTTGCTGGCGCGGCCAAAAGATCCAGAGCCGCCGAAACCTCCTGCGCTTGCAGGACCAAAAACACCACCGAGGTTGCCCAGGCCGGGAGACTGAAGGTCGCCGACAGGGCCGAACAACGAGCCACCAAAACTAGAGAAAGGGGCGCGCTCGCGATCTGGAGTGCTTGAAGATGGCCAACCAGTCAAATTGGTCAGCGCCGGGTACGCCTTTGCGCCGACGCTCGACGTCTGGCTACGGTCGCTACCATCGAACGCCGCGTGAGCAAACGTGCGCGGTAAACCCCCACCGTAGCCAGATATATGGTCAGATACACCAGCCGAGCCGTGCTGCCTGTCTCCGATATCTTCGTGCTCACCACGCTCGCCTGGGGGGCTTCGATAGGGGTTTGTTTCTGAGGGACTTAAAGGGGCATGTTCATGTTCGAGATTCCCTCCTAAGTTGAGGCTAGACATTCCAAAATCTCCAGTAGAGCCTTTCACGGGAGTATCATACGCTGATGTATGGAGAGGCGGATGAGACATTGGGGGAGGACTCGTATCTTGAGCACCTCCTAGAACAGCACTACCCGAGACACTATCTTCACCGAAGGGATCGGTATCGGTACGCTGCCGAGGGCGCCAAGAACGGCTTGGGTCCGGCGCAGCACCCTCATTCGACTTGGCCGCAATGCTGTCAGAGCTTTCTTTGGGAATCAGATGCGCCAGGCGACTTTCACCACGCGGGTTTCCAGAGCGCTTCTCTCCGATCGTCGTGCCCGGAAGCGCGAAATTACCAAAGCTGCCTATACCTGGCAAAGCAGTCGCTGCTGACGTTTGCCAGGGAGAGGCTCCCGCAAAACCCGAGCCGCTCGGAGTTGTATTATTACGCATTAAGCCACCGAATGGCAGAGACTTGGTAGAAGCCTCACGCGCGTCCGTATCCTCTTCGGGTTCCTCGAAAGTCAAGTCCTTTGATTCTGTATTCTTTCGATTAAACCAGTATGGTGGGTCATCTCGAGGTGGTCGCGTTGCGGATGCAGGCGAGGTTAAGCCACCACCACCAGAATACGGATTAGTGTCGGTCGTTTCACGTCGTCTTGTTCCAGGTCTTGAAGTAGCAGAGGGCGAGGCGAGTCCGAATGTGTTGGATGTCCCATGCGAGAGTGAAGTTTTTCGGCCGTTTATCCCCCCTCCGGAATGATTGCCATCTTTATTCTGTGCCGGCGGCTTTATAGCAGAATTAACATCCGAGGCGAACAACTATTTGGGGGTGTTAGCCCACAAGATTCATAGCAACGCTTAACGACTTAGGCCAATACTTGGGAATGCCTACTCACCTCTTTCTCCTCTGTACTCATCTCTTGCAGTCCGACAGCTTTGGTCGACCCTGGTGTATCCCAACAAATATCTGGCTCTTGAGGAGCGACATGGGAATCGCCGGTCTTTCCCCATCCCCTAGATGCAGTGCCATTAGCATGGCCCGGATTCCATCCAGGAAGGAACAAGGCGGAAACATCAGGTCGTTGGGAATTAGAGTCGTAGGTGGCGTTAAAAATTGAAAGGAGTTCATCTCTTGAATATCTGAGAGTACCCGAAGTCTCGACATTGGTGGAGCCGACAGGCATAGCAGATATGACAGCAGGGTCAGCAGAGGCCGGCTGAGTGGCTTCTGAGCCCTGCATCTGATTCAATGATTGACTAGAAGGAGTAGTTGACGTTCGACGGAAAGTGAGAGTGCCGCCGTTGGCTGATCGTCCTGGGCGAGACCTAGAGAAGGAGGGCAAAAGCAAGAAGTGTCAGCTTGCCGGTACAACCAGCCAATGCATTGTTTTTAATTAATCGGAGGGCGGTTACATACCATTCTCCGCTGGTGTTCCCTCGACCGTCGTTTCTAGCGCCCGGTCTCGTGTCACGGCTCGGGTTCTGTCCGGCAGCGGCTGAGGCGAAACTCGAAGGGAGATTTGACGGCATTGTCACTGATTCGAGAGGCTGTAACCTTTATGCAAGAAATACGGCTTAGACTAATAATGCGGAATGGGGGGCGTCTACAGCTTCGGGAATGGAGGCAGTTGGGCGGGCGGGTGATTCAAGCTTATTCTCGTCTGGCGTCGAGGTCAGCGTTGCTGTGAGTGATGAATGGCAAGGTACCCGAGGGCTTGTGCATACGTAAAGGTGAACGTGAAGGCTCGGGGAATAGTGGCGGCTGTCAAACGAAGTGTATGTTGCATGGAATGCTTCGTAGGGTCGCGCGTAACAATAGCGAATCGGCTTCGTAAAGCTACCTTGTGATATGGATAAAAGTTGTTGTGTTGCTGTGGCAAGATGCGGTGGGCTAGGGGGGGCGTGTCGAATTATCTCTGTGGTGACGAACTTTTGAAATTCCTATTTTTTTCCTACTTGTTGAAATTTCAAGGTGGATGGGTTAGAGTTTCCTGAGCAGCTGGGGAACGACAGAAGCGACCCACCTACCAGCCGTCTACACCCGTGAGATAGGTACCTCCGCTTAAGTAAACGCTAAGTAAACGCTAAGGACTCGATGCTGAGCCACAGAGATAGAGATCCCACTTCACATCATAATTGTCGCTAGTCGTACATGTAGTTTAAGTACATATCAACTCTATATAGGCCGAGTTAAGTACATACCTACATACATAATGTAATAATAAAATCAGCCACGCAAGCCTCGGGAAACTTTCACCAAGCCCTTAGAGGCAATTCTAATGGATACATCGTGCTCAACCTTCACGTTCAAAGGAAACCAATCTTACTCGGCTTATAGGTACTCTGGTAAAGTGTGTTGAATCGAAATACCTACATGAAGTTTAGTGCATGTGCTTACTAACTCTAGGTACCGAGATCGATCCAATGATTTGCTTCTTGTTAATCCATACATGTAAGATGGGTAGGACACCGTTTATACCGTCTAACATGACAACCCATTTATTTCACATCGCCAAAGATAAACACTCGATCGTTAAATATGATTATATGAATAGGTAGGTAGGTATGTAATGTATATTGTGGCCACTATAGAGGTAATATAATTAATTCTATAGATACATGTACCTCTCAACACACGAGGCCTCTCATCTACCTACCCACGTACCCACGTACCTACATACCTAGGCACCTAAGAGACTTCCTCTTTCGAGTGTTCTCAACTCTAGTTATCTGGTTCTAAGTAGACCCTCACATAGTGTTGTCTGTTCTGCTGCTTAAAAGCCCCACTGCTTGCACCAATGCTTCATTAATTTGGGTGTCACTGCTTTGGCGGACTTCATAGTCGGGCTGCGTTCTGTTGTGCGCTTCATATCACAAACAACCGGCTTCTGGCCCGCTTTGTAAGCATCCGACATCCTTCGATAGGAATCAATTAATTTGATACCTGGGTTCTTCCCTAGGGTTTGAATGTGGTCGTCTTGGCTCTTCTCCAGTCTCTCAACCCAGTCCCCAAAGTCAATCAGTTCCGGAATACGGTCTTTTCCGTAGAATTCTTGAACAGCTGGGGCAAGCTCACCCCACGTCGTAGTATAGGGGTTAACACCATGGTAGTAACCACAGATGTCGTTGGGGGCGACTTTCTGAGACACGCCAGCAACTTCAAGGACTAGATTCGCAATATCCTCAGCAGGCGTCCAGTCGACACGATCCATCACCCCGAGGTGGCTGGGGAGTGCTCCGAGATACAGGCTGCTGGCAATAATCGAAGGAAGCCACTCATGTTTATTCCAACAACCCGCTTCAGCCTCGGGTCCAGCGATCTGCCCGACGCGAATTATCGCAGCTGGAAAGTCACCCGCTTTAGCAACGTCTTCCAGAATGAGACTCCCTACCATTTTGCTCTGGCCGTAGCCGCCTCCAGGGAGCCTGAAGTCTTCAAGCCTTGCCTCTGGGACCGGCCCATTGTTACTGTTCCAGTGGTCTACAGTTCCTATCGAGGAGATAAAAACAACGGCCACACGCTTGGCTGAGTTAGTAGCAAAATCGGCAATGTTTCGAACGCTTCGGATATGGGGCTCGAACGATTCAACGGGTATGTTGAAGTTGACTGGCCACGCGTTATGGATCACTCGGTCCGTATCGTTCAGTAATCGATTATAAGCCTCATTGGAAAGACCAAAGTCTGAGCGCGACATGTCGGCGTGCAGGAACTCGGTCTTGGCTGCGAATTCAGCACTGAGACCTCGGTCTTTAACAGATTGTGCCTGCCGTTTCGAGCCGCCGTCCTCTGCTCTATTTAAACATATGATTTTTTTCACGGCCGGGTTCTTCACCATGAGATCGAGCATATAGGATCCCAGCATGCCGGTAGATCCAGTGAGAAGGACGGTCTGACCTTGATCCAACGAATTGGGCCTCCCTTCCCTTTTCATAGAGAGATGGTCCGTATACTTCTTCCAAAGGGACTTCATAGCTTGGATCTCATGCTCCCCTGTGCTATTATGATTAAATTTGACCTCTTCTTTCAAAACCGAGTATATATATCGCGCGAGCTTTTGTGGCGTCGGATTCCCATAGATAGCACGAGTAGCCAGCGTCGTCGTATCGACATAGTACCCGGCAGCCTCCACCGCGCCATGAAGCAGTCGGGAGGCATTGATGACCAGTAATGAGTCAATGCCGGCTGAGAAGAAGTCGGTATCTGGTTCAAGTTTTCCCTTGAATCCCAACCTATCCTCAAAGACGGTTTTGATGAAGTCTATCAGCGTGTTTTCGGAGCTTGCATCCATTTGGGGTGCGGAGGCGTCAAAAAGTTGGTCTACTTCTTCGTACAGCCTATCGATCTCGTCTTTGTACGCCCTCAGCGTGCTTGCTCGCTGAACAGTGCCCTTGCCAGCACGATGGAATGGTTTTTCTGGATTAGCTAACGCCATGAACTGACGGGCTATCTGTCCATGTGCGACAGTTTCCTCATTCGCCTTGGCGACATACGGCCAGACTCTATCGAGGAGTTTTTCTGCCTCTTCGTCTGTTTCAGGGTTCTTGAGTGGTTCGAGAAGTAGCCCAGCTTGCAAGCGATCAGAGCCAACAACGATGGCGCCTTTGATTTCAGGGTGACCAACGACAATTTCTTCGATGGTCACTGGGTTTAACTTTTCTCCAATCGAAAACACAATAATGTTGTCAGACCGCCCATAATAACTCCAGTGATCGGGGAGGGTTGGATGAGGCTTGTACATATCCTTTGTGTCGTATTCGTCGATATCCGGAAAGGTGTAGAAAATGCCCTGGAAACCAGGGTGCTTGCCTTTGCGAACCATAACCAAGTGATACGCTTCTTCGGGACCTTCAACCTTACGCCAGTCCGCTCCAATTACATCCGAATTTAAGATGAAGTATTGCCATAGCTCGTAATTCGATTGGAAGTACATCGGGAATATAGTGAATCTAATAGCTGTTAGTTACGTTGGGAGTTAGACGAAGCTCTAGGGTTGCCAGCAACTTACTCTGTAGCACCGATCACATTAGCAAGTTTGACACCATTCCTCACTAGTTTGTCACCGGCCTCTCTGTTGAGGTTTCCTATAGGAATTAGTTGCCTTGACATGACAGGTGGCATTTGGATGATATAGGCTACCAACCTCCGCCAAACAAGACGAGATTAAGCCTCGTCAATGGTCGAATATACTCATCGTTGTGGCTCATTTCTTCCAGCATCGCCGGGGGGAGCATGACTCCCTCGACATCTGCATTATTAAGAGATTCAAGGATTAAATCGATAGACAAAGGACGGTCACCGATTCCTAGGGCGATTGGAGTATCCCAGAATACGGCCAAGAAGACGAAAACAAACACGCCAGCAGCGTGGAAAAGAGGCACTGAGACGATTTAGCATAGCTAAGCGCATATTTGGAGAGTCAACCTACTCGGAAGTAAGTGTCTCTTTGCAGACTCTGCAAATCCTCGCAACCATGGAACGTATCCGTGGAAGTTTGGTGTATCGTGGCACGCATCATTGATAGCCATCAGACCATGGGTGAGGGTAATTGGCTTTGGAAGTCCGGTGCTTCCACTGGTGTGTAGTACCATCATTGGTTCCCATTCAGCTTCCTCGAATGTCTTTTCGTAGGGAAAATGCTCTACATCATAGTCCGGAAACCATTCTTCAACTGGGTCAACCTCGATAGCCTTCATATCACGTTCCTTCAACCAGGGCTGAACCAGTGTCCTCTGTTGCCTGGCAAAGGAAATGATTCGACAGTCCGTCTTGTTAAATAGATTTATCTGTCCCTCGAGGGAATTCCTGGGAGAAATGAACAGAATCTAGAATTTACCTAAGTTAGCCCTTAGTCGACTTGTTATAAAGAGAATAATAGGTACCTTGTAGCCAGCTTTAATCGCGCCCACTAGTATTACGACATAGCGAGCATCATTTGGGCCAACGTAGGCTATGGTAGGGAAAGAACCTGGGGACGGCACGCCACAAGTCTCGATAATCCTACGTGCAATATAGTTGATAGAATTCGCATACTCCTTGAATGTAACGGCTTTCCAGCCGTCTTTCGGATTGGACGAACGAGGGATGGAGAACGCTTCTCGTCCCGGATCTGTCTTTGCAATCTCATCGATTATATTGGGCACTAGCCGTCGTCCGTAATTGGGCTTGCTAGAACCATTTGTATTCATCTTTGCCGTTTCGGCCATCACTAAGCTCATTTGTTGTGTGCCTTAGGTAATTTATCAACTCAACTCCACGAAAGCGTATGTTATGAGAAAAACAGAGATATGAATGTGGCCTATTTCTGCTTGCAATCTTTCTGTGATATGAAGTAGACAAACAAGTAGGAGTAATGTGGTTCATACACCCAGCAGATGGGGGAAACCCCCGTGTTATTATAGTCAGGTAGAACACCCACCGCCTGTTCGGCTCAAGTTACTGCTCCCTCGGCCGACATCTCGTTCCTACGGGTCAACTACTACGTAGACTACGGGAAAGTATAATACGTTCCTACTGGAATGTGAATACAACAGTAAGCGAAGATTGCCGTGGCCGCATGCAAGGAGGTACCGAAACAATCCTGGGGCTAGAGGTAGATATCCAGGAATAACAAGAGGCACTATAACGAAGGTTAGGGCCGAATCCCGGGGATCCCAAGCGAGGATCCCATGTCAAGACCTAGGTAACATATGTGGTTCGTACCTAAGTAGGTAATTATATAGAAGCGGTATGTTATAGTATTAGCTTGTATTAGTGAGGACCTGTTGATTTGTAAGTATAAAAATTGAGTAAAAGCGAGCCAAAGTAACCTTATCGAGACACCAATTAGCCATCCTGGATGGGTAGATTGATTTCCAGAAGCGCTTAAAGTCGGTTTCAAGTTAGGTATTAATTCGATTATCTATATCGGGTCCCTCGTATACACTAAGTTACGAGCGAGCGAATGCCTGGTGGTAGAACTTACGTGAGTGCTAGAGGCTTATGTGACTGGTGGCCACGTAAAGTATCAAACTATTTCTTATGCTATTCCCGTCGCAACATAACTCTTGGTTTGGAACTCGGGACTATAGTGGTGTCGTAAGAGCTATTTTGTCTACTACCTAACGTATCGTCCTCCGGCGTGCGGAATTGATGACGAGAACCCACTTACTTATTAAAGTGGCGATGTAACCCTCACAGATCGACACGCCCTAGATGTCATTAGGGACGCCTTACGCATCTCTGGTTCTGGTGTATCATACTACAACAGGGCTTTGTGTAGGGTTAAGCGCCCAGGTAATTGGTTCAAAATCTCGCCAGACGTATGAGCGGTCTATTTCCGTTGTTGGAAGTTGATGTACTATACGACGTTGTTAGCATACCTAATTCGACTGACGACGGCATCGTAGAATGTGTCCTTACCTATGTAGGTATGGGGATACCATATTAATGTCTATTGGAGAGAGAATTGCCGAATCCCTAGCTCCCTTTTCAATCCTTATCCCCAAGGCGTACCTTACATAATGCAGTGAAAACCCAAAACACCGTTGTAATTCCCGACTTTAGAAGCCCACATTAACGGGGAAAGTGGGGATACACTTTAGAAACTGCCGCGCCTAGTACCCATTTATTTTTAAGTGGTCCGAAAAGCTTAGGTGAACATTGTTGAAGCTTCCGGTCGAGCCGCAGCGATACTATTACCGATGGGGTAGGTAATATCTCTTACACGGGATACCCTAATGGATAATCTGATCAAGTTCTTCACGTTACAATAGAACTGCACAGATTGCGAAAAATAAGCGTGTGAGCAAGGGTTGTAACCATGTCTTAAACTAATACCTTAGGATATTAATCGAGACTATAGTGGTATTAATTCACCTGTTGTGAGTATTATATTCCACTAAGGCTGTTTAAACGCCTATAAAATGTTGACCAAGCTGGGGGGTATTAAAGTACGGCCTCATCTTTTTTTCACTAAGCAATATTATAAACCTTATGAAGAGTTGGAGCTGTGATGTGTATCTATACAAGTCCACCTAACAGTTTTACCACTTTTATATTCTAAACTTGTATCACATCGGTAACAGCCCTACCTCGCTGAGAAGCCAATCCTGGTAGATTAAGCCCCGCTGATATACCGACTATTAAGTGCATTTAAATTCCAACGTAAGCAGCGTAAGATAAACTTCTTCCGTGTGAGCATAATCTCTCGGTGTTTTCAAGGATATACTCGGTCTTTGCAGGGATACGACCGGAGATTCTAAAAGTAAGCTCGGGCATTTATTTCCACATTGGGTGATTAGTCAGATTTAGCATGAGAACCTCTTTCGAGTATGAGCCAATTGAAAATTGCAATCGACCTACACACTTTCTGAGTCCTCTTAGGTTGATTAAACAACATATTAGAAAGAATAACCATGACTTGACTTATATCTACCGATGGCAAGATGAGAATATCATGCCTAGCTACTCATAATTTTATTGGGTGATAAAATCTTGACACAGTGGCTACGGCAAAGACGTCGCTGTTGGTCGATGTGTCTGAGCAGAGCGACGCCTCGCCTAGTGACGACAATGAGCAGCTTCGATGACAATGTATCTCGATAATCTCATTGTATTTATGCTTCTGGTAGGTAAAAAGTCCTGTGCCTAAGTCGGAAAACTCAACATTTGGTCGAGTGCAGGGCCAATGGCTTTGTACCAGTATTTCTCCAACGCCGCCGAAATTTCATAGCACATGGACTATCTTGCTTTTGGGTGCGGAGGTGGCGTCGCCGCCCTGGATTAATTTACCTGCAGCTAGGTGTAAAGCTAGCAGCGCTAGAATACGGCATTCCAATGGTGTGCCTGAATTACCGTTACCCAACTCGTGGCGTGGGATTCCTGTAAGACCTCTACGGACTAGGCCGCTTTACGCTCAATGATGAGCCATAACTTGTAATATTTAGCTGGTAATGTCAATATAACCAACGTTGCTGTTAAACCAGATGTTCGGGTCGGGACTATAACAACACAGCCATATGGAATGTCATTTTCTTCCTTGGTACTTACTCAGTATAGTTGAAGGGATGTAGGGCGCATGGTATAGTGTGGATCCCAATGCGTGCAGTGAACTAGAAATAGATAAAAAGTGTGGTGATTCACGTAGAGAAGCAGTGTTAAAGGAATTATTGATTTCGAGGATCTATGCAATGGAAAAATACTAAATACAACTCGACTCCAAGAAATCACAAGGAGAGACCTCTGAATGTCATAATCGTCACTGTGCAACCCCATAACGCGTAGAGCTCACCGACTAGGATAAATCACATCGTAGAGTAAGCTTGTTCATGACTGCTTCTTCTTTCCTTTTTGGAGGTACCTGCAAATAATTAGTCTTCGCCAAAACATTTCTTACCCTCCTAATTGCCAGAATGGGACCTGAGACTCACGTTCCAAAGACTCCTTCTATGAGACCGACACCAGCCAGGATTCCGACACCAACGCCGATGTTCTTCCAACCTAAGCGTCCATGCTCGTACAGACCCCAAGCCTTGTAGCCCAAGTATGTGCTGAGGCCGATGACGGCAGTCAAATTGGAGACAACTAAGGCAGTACTGGCATTGTCACTAAGCTCGCTGAACCACTTAGTGAGAATGTTATCGGCCTTGCGCGCCTTCCCAGCACTCTTCTTCTTCGCAAGGTGAGCCTCGGCACGAGCGCGCTCGGCTGCATCTTCCAGCTCTTGACGGGCGGCCTGTGTTTCGGTCTTGACATCCTGCTCCATGAAATCGGAGGGTACAGTTCGTACCGAGGGTGTATCGACGTCGACAAGGGACGCGGTGCTTGCTGACTCGGAGGAGATTACCTCAGGAGGTTGGGGAGCTGCGGCCTACGATAGAACTGTGTTAGCTATGTCCCTATTGTTATAAATTTTCTTCATGAGAAGAGCGTGGGAGAGGGGTATATTCTGAAGGGTAGATTCTCACCTCTTCGGGGGTCTGCTTAGGGCCAGATGCGGCAGCGGCAGCGTACGACACTATAATACAGTTTTTATGTTAGTCATATACCCGTCTTATTTCTTGTTGTACCTGAGTTGCTAGAATAGGCCTCAGGGCAGAGACTTACTCTTGATTGAGTTTGTTGGTGGTTAGTAAATGTTGAAGAGTATTTACAGATTCTGAAGAAGACTAGTAGGTTGCAGATCGTAAAATGCAGAATGTTCGCAAGGTCTAGTGGTTTTTTGCGGTGGTAAATGTGTGGTCAAGTCCGGTGGTGATGGTTAAAAGAAAGACAATTGCGACATGTGGGAAGAAACCGGAAGAGGCTCTATGAACGAATGATCGTGACGATAAGTCGTAGCTACCCGGTTACATACAATCAAATGACGTATTCGCGGGTCCACCAGGGTTAGCATGCACAAAATCGGGAAAGTTTAGGATTAGGGTTAGATGCATATCTAGATTTGTGTCGATCCAACGGTCTATTGCATATCACATCATCCACTTTACTGTCCGTGCAACCTTTTAAAAAGAACATGATCAATATCCAGCTTTCATCACCATTTAAGGCGCAACCATGGGATCGCAGCATATTTGTTTCGCCTAACCTCTATAAAATCTAGTTGCCTCCAATCTATTCGTCAACGCTATGCAATCTTGCCGGTTTCATCTGCCGTGTAAACATCTATAGAAAGTGGCTTTCTAGTTACCCAGCCCGATCTAGATCTATACAACATTGTCTATGTTGAAATTAACATAAACACGCCCTTCCCATGGCTTTAGAGCCGGCGGCCTGGCAGTCTTCCCAAGTGCCCACTCTTCATTGTCATTATTAGATTGCGTACTAATTAGTAGCTTGGCCATATCATTGACTTCGCTGCCCAGGACACTCTCAATGTCTACGCAATCCCGAATCTGTTTGGAAAAGTTCAAGACTACCACGGCCATCCTCTTCTTTCTCGCGCTGTTATTTGAAGTAAAGCCATTTATCTGCGGCTGTGCATCTGAGACAGTCAGGTGACTCTCCTTCACATACGCAAAAATGGCCTTATCTTCAGCTTCCAACAGCCGAAAATCTCCAAAAACGAACAGGTCCTTGTATCGCTTACGCAGTCGCAGGACCTTCTTATAGAAGCTCAAGATAGAGTCCGGATCTGCTATCTGTTTCGCCGCATTTATTTCGCGGTAGTCGTCATGAACTCGCATCCAGGTCTTGATTCCTTCCTCTGTGAACCCGGCATTAGGAGAGTCATTCCATTGGAATGGAATGCGCGAGTGGTCGCGGGCAAGAATGCGTAAGCCATGCATCGTGTCTGCAATTCTCTTCGGGTCTTTAGATTCCACCGCCTCGGCATAGAAGTTTAGGCTCTCCACGTCTTTGTATTCTTCGATCCCCCATGCGGCAGGCATATTCGTCATCCCGGTTTCCTGGCCCTGGTATAGAAATAACGTTCCCGTCAAGGTGACTTGCCATAGAGCTATAGTTTTCGCACTCGCCTGCCATAGTCCCGGCGTTGAACAGTCACCAAATCGACTCACGGCTCGTCCGTTATCGTGATTCTCACAGAAGACTGTCGTCCACCCATCCGTCCCTTCGATGAAGGTCTGCCATTTCGCCACGATGGCTTTAAGTTGCGGGAGAGTGAACGGAACGTATATGTACTTAGGTCCGAACATGCCGCCAGTCCCCAGGCGAATCATGGAAAACTCGAACACCATATCAAGCTCCTTTGCTGCTGCTGACACGTACGGTAGGACTTGGCTTGGATGTGGCGTATTTGACAGCTCGCCAACAGAGACGGCTCCGTAGGGATCCAGCGCCTTTGTCCTCATCTCGTGAATGAACTCATGGATCCGAGGCCCATTGCACCACATCTCCGGCGCTGGTTGAAAAGGCGAGTTCGGGTCCGTAATCGGCGCATCTACGTACTCGGTCCGCTTGCTATATTTGTTGACTGTATCGATCCTGAACCCGTCAACGCCACGTGCAAGCCAGAACCGCATGGTGTTTTCGTAGATGGCCTCACGGCATGCTTCCGATTCCCAATTGAGGTCCGGTTGCTCGGGTGCATACAAATGGAGGTAGTACTCCTGGGTATGCTCGTCCCAGGTCCAAGTGGAACCAGCAAAATAACCTCGCCAATTTGTTGGCGGGATCCGTTGCCCCTGTGCATTATACCGCGCTGGCTTCCAGATGTACCAATCCCGTTTGGCATTGGTCCTCGACGAGCGGGATTCTTTGAACCATTCGTGTTCGATAGAAGTATGATTCACCACCAAATCGAGAATCAGCTTCATGCCTCTAATATGGCATGCTTCTATAAGCGCATCAACGTCCTTTACGGTGCCATACGGCGCATATATTTTCTGATAATCCGATACGTCGTAGCCCATGTCGGCTTGTGGGCTCTCGAAAACCGGCGAGAGCCACACTACGTCGACGCCCAGATCCTGGAGATAATCGATCTGGGATATGAGTCCCTGAATATCTCCCCAGCCGTCCCCATTGGAGTCTTTGAAGCTTGCAGGATAAACTTGGTAAAAAGTAGCTTCTTTCCACCATGGCTCTTTGCCGAAGCGTCCGTCATCATGGTACAGCCCGTTCATGATGCTTATATGTGGATGTAGTGACCCTAATAGGGGAGAGGAAGATCCTCAAGTGATGGAGAAGAATAAGGAACTTGGTTCAGGTCATAAGATGTTGTGTGCATGTGCCCAGCCATAGGACTAGAGACCCTCTTTCGTATTTGGATTGAATCCGCATTGTCGGGTCAAAAATTTGTCGAGATCGGATCCAGCTTCCAAGATAGCCGTGTCTTACCGTTGTGGGTTGACTGATGATCCTCGACAACAACGTGAAGTTTGTTTGCCAAGAGGATCTAAGGTCGCGTGTCGACACCGACACACCTATTGGTCTCCGCCAAACTCCGCCTTCTCACCTTGTCTCATATACTAGCCATCCAATTAGAATTCGAGAACTCCGACAGACTACTCGGTCCATCTTTACTTACGCTAAAGCTCTTACAGCTTCTCATATTCTAACAATGGAACGATATCTTGAGTTCATCCCCAGCTCGACTAGCTGCACCCCGCATAGGATGAACATGGCTCGCTTCCCCACAAGGACCTAGGCCGCTGCTTAGTCGGACCTTGATTCCATTTAACAGAGAACTTGAGATCAATTTCCCCCGGAAAGGAGATAAATAGCTCCAATGGCGCCCTCACCCACAATGTTTCCAGGCGACTATATCCAACAAGCTTCTTACACTTATGTCTAGAGTGTCTTCTGTCTAAGAGCCGTCAAAATCTCGAACCCTCTCCAAGATCTATTTCCGAGAACTATCCCACATGGCAACGGAAAAAGGGGATATGGTCGACGCCGAAAGGGGGCATGAGCATGTCGATGACATGGGCATGAAGCATGATGCGAAGCTCATCGAAGAGGCTAAGCACGCTGCAGATGCTGAGCAGCGGATGACACTTCTGAAGGCCATCAAGTTGTACCCGAAGGCAATTTCTTGGTCGGTCCTCCTTTCGTCGACGCTAATCATGGAAGGCTACGATCTGGCGCTGTTAGGTAGCCTTTATGCGTCACCAGTGTTTAACAAGAAATTCGGCACTTACAACACGGCCAATGGCAAATGGGCTGTCTCCGCTGCGTGGCAATCGGGATTATCTAACGGAGCACGCGCCGGAGAGATCTTGGGACTCATCTTCGCTGGCTGGGTCTCAGATCGCTATGGGTATAAGATGACCACAATTGGATCTCTAATCCTGATGATCATGTTTATATTTGTATTATTCTTTGCGCCTAATATCCAAGTTCTAGTTGTTGGCGAGGTGTTATGCGGTGAGTAGATGTCTCGACAAAGACTGTTGCGTTGGTGTCCCCCAAAGCTGACAATAGTCTATCTACGATAGGTATCCCTTGGGGCGCTTTCCAGTCAGTTACTCCTGCATACGCATCCGAGGTGGCACCCGTAGTGCTTCGGCCGTACTTAACCACGTTTATCAACATGTGCTGGGTTATCGGCCAGTTTTTCGCGGCGGCCGTGAACAAGGGCTCGGTCGGTCGAGCTGACGAGTGGGCGTACAAGATCCCATTCGGAGTACAATGGGTTTGGCCAGTGCCGATTCTGGCCGGAGTGATATTTGCCCCAGAGTGAGCGGTCTAATCTCGGAGCAAGCAAGACACAGTGGCTAATTCGTAATAGGTCGCCGTGGTGGTATATTAGACATGGAAACCGAGAGGCAGCTAAGGCATCCCTATTAAGGCTAACGTCGCGCAATGATCCGAGCTTCAACGCAGACGAGACCATCGCTATGATTGAGCACACAAACGAGCTTGAGAAGCGGATGAAAGAAGGTCTCACCTATCGGGACTGCTTCAAGGGGATCGACCTGCGGCGAACGGAGATCGTCGTAGGCATTTGGCTTGTACAGACGCTCGGAGGCCAGAATCTCATGGGATACTTCGCTTACTTCCTGTAATACTCCAGCCTAGCTTCATCGTTATTATGGTCAGTTGACGACTTGACATAGATGCTAACAACTTGCAGGACTCAAGCCGGACTGGATGCGTCCAACTCTTTCTCGCTCTCCATGGGACAGTACGCATTGGGGATGATAGGCACAGCCGGCTCATGGTTTCTCATGTCTCGTGTCGGTCGGCGAACCATCCATTTCAGCGGTATATGTTCCCAGCTTCTAATTCTTATCATCGTCGGCTCCCTATCATTTTCCGGTACGAACGGTTCCGTGTGGGCGATCGGCGCGATGCTGATTGTGTTTACGTTTGTTTACGACTTCGCCGTTGGACCAGTCACGTACTCGCTGATCTCAGAACTATCGTCAACACGACTCAAAGCCAAAACCATTGTACTGGCGCGCGCAGGTTACAACGCGAGTAACATCTTCGTCAACGTCATGACAAATTACCAGCTCTCATCCACGGCGTGGAATTGGGGTGCGAAGACAGCATATTTTTGGGCTGGGACTTGTTTACTGTCCGCAATTTGGGTGTATTTCCGATTGCCTGAGCCAAAAGGTACGTCTTATCTACCCTATTATGCAATCCGTATTCGTAGCAAGCGGACTCTGGCTGACTCCCCTATCCCCGCTCACCAGGAAGAACATATGCTGAGTTGGACTTACTTTTTGAGCGTCGAGTCTCAGCACGCAAGTTCGCTGAGACTAAGATAGACCCGTTCTCGCAACAGTTGAGCGATGACATTCAAAGAGTGTCGATGGAGAGGAAGCCGGGGAAGGAGTTTGAATAAACATAATCATATATAAAAAATGATTTACGATATATTTACTACACAAAATACATTGTGATCAATACAGTAGGAGACATCCGTGTCTCCATGTGTCAAGAAGTTCGGTATTAATATACTGCTTATAAGACCTAAACGGCCCACGCGTTTGGTCTGCCGCCTCGTGCAAAGTGAACCCAGTCAATGCATATCCTATCCTTCTAGTCCATCTACCATAGTAGGTAGAGTTTGCTGAATATGCTTCAGCAATAAGGCGTCGTAAACTGTTGAGCCTCCTGGTAATTGCAGGATTAAGCGCCGTACATATTTTAGATCATCTTCCGCCGATGTCTTTGTCATTTGTATAGGTACACGTGCGAGGACGTTAATTACAGCGCAGGCTATGTCGAACAGTTTCTCCGTTATTCCTACTCCGTGTACTTGGATGCTGTGTATGGGCAGATCGCGAGTCGAGAGTGCCAAGTCCTTTGCCACCTCCAGCGGATATTGGTATGTGCGGCTACTCTGTGTGTTCTGTTCAGACAGGTGACCTAGACGCAAACGTAACTGCCAGAGGACGATGCGAAGCCAGAGTTGTGTTACTCTAAGGTTGGCATTCTGAGTTGGGAGGAGATCAGATGGACACGAGTGATTCAGCGCTATGTTGATAGCCATTTCGACTTCATTGAGAGAGTCATGAGACACCGTGCGAGGCACCGTCTCTTGATTGAGAAGGGCTATAAAGCTCGTATCCAAGCCTCGAAAGAGAGCAGCTAGGCACCGAAACCCGGCAAGAGTGTGATCATTGTCGGTGGGGAATGACAGTCCGAAGCCGTTGGTCGTAACTTGGAGTGTAATAGGCCGCCGATAGCGGATTGCATGAGATCTCTCGGAAATCAGCAGGACCCAGAATAGCCGCTCTGCCAAGAGTCTCGAAAGGTCGTCCATGCCATCGGGTTTGACCAAGATGAATAGCGTTGCTGCTTCTCGGAGGAAGAAGAAAGCCTGCGAATGGTGAAATAAGCTGGCATGGCATGCGTATATAAAGAACACAAGCAAGACTGAGTCAAGAGATGGCGTCGATCTGCGTGTTAGATGGCGATGGGCTGCCAAGGCTTCCTCAAGAAGCAGCCAGCCGTAGGCAGCATTGCTCTCTGCTGCGACGAATTGTCCAAAAAACTTGTCCTTGGGATCCTCAACCTGCAGTGCCACCATAGCGCATAGCCCGAGCAGAACGCAATACGCCTCACTTTCTGAGACGGCTCGCGTTTTGAGGCTTGTGACGTACTGGGGAGTCAAAATTGGAATGGTCGGTGCAAGACGCTCAAAAAAGCGTCCTGAGCAGTAGTCAATAACTCGAGGTGGCAACAACCCGGCTTTCCTCTCGAAGGACTCCCTTGCGAAGCTAGTGAATGTCTGAGGACTCGTAGGCAAGTCGAGGTTAATAAACAGCGGAGGCGCCGTGGAATTTAACGAGTCTGCAACCCCTTGAACTCGCGGCGGAGTCTTGCGAAACCTCAACACTTGAGGGGACGGGGTCTGAGGCGAAACTCGCGGTTTAACGGGCAAACCACTACATTCACCAGCAAGTCCGGCCCTTACGCATCGTTGGCATGGCCGAGAGTCGCTGCACGCTTTCTGAAGCCTTCTGCATCGCTGACAGGCTCGGGCAACTTGTGCCCGTTTCGCTCGTGGTGGAGCTATAGTACCTATGTTGCTTTCCCTAGCTGCAACTACATGAGCTTCAGTAGTTTCTATTGAGAATACAGTCTGACGGCCTTCTTCAGGTATCACTGTCATGTCCAAGTCGCGATGTGCTGAGAAGTATTACGACGTATCTGAGACGACTGAATGAACCTAGGTAGGGCTGCCATGGGAATTGTAACGAGGATAAGACGTCAATTATGATACCACTAACTCGGAGCTGGGGAATGGGGAACGGGGAATAGATTATGGGGAAGTTGGGGACGAAGTTGGAGGTTGTAGGGCAGCCGACCTACAAGCATCGGATCGAATCCATGTCTTATAGTAGCATCTTAGACTGTGGGGTAAAACACCAATGGCTGTCGGCTTGACGTGTAGTTCATGGCCCCTTGGCATTTGCGTCAATAGGAGAAAATTACGACAAATACGCCGAACACCCCTGAACCGTGGAGTTGATACTTTTGTGCAAGATCACTCGTCAATAACAAGTCAACTCCAGGGACAAGACCAAAGTTCCAGTGTGATAGCTTCGCAAGAAGATGTCTTGGAGAGTTGATTAGTGTTTTTTTTAGCCGTATCTCATATGCTTATAATATACATCTAGTACACATGTATGTACAAGGCTCGTGTGGTAAGACGACGCATCCGGTATCCCGTTGCATATTTGCGCGAGTTTAGATATCTTTCCTACCAAGCAATGCTTGAATATCGCGCGCCCGGACCCTTTAATGTATTATTCTTCACGGTTGTGCCGAGGGGATATTCTGCTTTTCCCCCTCCTTAGCTACTTCTGCGGCCTCTGCATCTGCTATCTTGGGTTCTTTAGCTGGAGGGGTCGGCTTCTCTGAATTCGGTCCGGTACTGGGTTCGGACGTAGCTGTCTTAGCTATCGGCGTTTCGGCTGCAATTTCCGGACCACTTTGCGCAGAAGCTTCATCCTCGTCTAATTCTTCACCATATACCTCGGGGTAACGCCTGAAGCAGTCTTGCATGTGTCTGTTTCTTCTATTAGCTCAGAACAATGCGCGGATCGGCGCCGAATACGACGTACTGGAATTTGTCGATACAGTCCATCCCCTTCGGTTCCTCCTTTGAGTAAACGAAGCAGCTGAACGCAGCCTTGAATTCCTCGCCACAAGGACCATGAGCCATTCCTCCTAAACATGGGCAGTCCCAATTGATCTCGCCTGTCTCCGGATTGAATGCTCCTTGCTGACCGGCCTCCTCTTCTAAAGCTTCGGGGCTTCCCTCGGGGAGTTGAGACTGAGCGTGCGCCTCGACATCCTTGACAGGTGCCGATGGGGAAATTTCAGAACCCAGAGTAGCCGTATCTGGCTCGGGAGTTGACGCAGCTTTTTGTAATCGAGCTTCGGCTTCCCGGCGCTTCTGTGCAACTACGGCTTCGACTGTGGGGAGATCGTCATCTGAGAACTGCGGTGGCGGCGGTATCGTTTTAGCTGTTAGAAATAGATTCTTGTTAGTCCAGATTGTATATGCAGTAGGGAGAGGATAAAGATATGACATACGTAGGGGTTCTTCAGCAAAAATTGTGCTTGTGCTGTACCAATATACTGCGCCGGCAGCTAAACCCCATCTAACAGCAGCGCCCTTCCAACTTCGGCTTTTGTTTGCTGGGGACGTCGATACAAATCGTCGACTGCTTGCTGAGAGCGTGGGTTGTCGGATAGTATTTGCGACTCGCGGCGCAACTCGCAAAGCAGATCTATACATGTTGGTTCTAGATTTTTTTGTGAAAGGAGCGCCAGGGAAAGAAAAAGTAGAACAGGAATGCTAGAGAATGTGTGGGTTCATAAGTAGCATTTGCGGGTAGAAACCAGCGCGCGGAATACCGAAAAAAATTGTAGATCGAACCTGTGGAAAATGAAGATGTGTTTGTAAGCAATTGTCTCTCCAAAAGTTTGGATCGGGATGTCATTGAACGATTACCGATAAGCTTTTAGAGCAGACGGTGTTACACAGCATTAAGGTACGGTTCGCCCTACCAGAGAGTGGCATGGTTTAGGTACATAGGTATTTTGTGGGTACACCTACGATCAGATATCGAGGCACTAATTCCGGGACCCGCCATAGATGCGTATCATCCATCATAGCATGCGTACCTACCTAGGTATGGTCGGTGCGCCTTGGTAGTTGTCGGTGACGTTAGCAGAGGAAGTGGAAATTGAGCATTTTTAGATTTAGCTTCCGGGGTTTATTTGAGGTTAACTTAGAGTCTCGCTTCCTACCTGTGGATCTGAGACATTCCTGTCTTGTCTTGAGATCCCTAGAGATAAAGGTGCTCCAGTCTTCTTCTAATATATGAGCTTATTCATAAATGCCTTGGGCTCAATTTCTCCCTCGCTTACTTGCTCCATACCTACCTAGCTATACAGGTTCAGTGCCTGTCATTTTATCTTCACCTATAGAACTCGCGGTTTTCACTATAAGTCGATGGGATGAGATCCAGATATAAGTAGGACGCACATCTTATAAGCCGCCGCTTCTACGTTGGCGTACTTGCGACTGAAAATATCATTATACGGAGAATTATCTCTCGACACAACACGGAACTACTAGTTAGAGCTGTATTTTTAGTGATAACCCGCCAATATATAGGAACAAACTACCGCTCGCCGCCCTTCCCGATCGCTATCATGGGCTCAGTGGACGAGACTACTATTGGGTATACTGAATGGCATCCCATCAAACAGTTTCTACGCTATCCAGGATACGAGTTCGCTTTGATTGTTCTAAATCAATCAATCAATGACGAGGGCTTGTTCAGAGACCTCTGGAGTATAGGTATACCTCTCAACAACTTATGTGTAGGCCTTTGAGTGTAGCATGCTGACTTCTCTTACAGCAGCAACTCGTGTCGCTGCCGATGGTGGCGCTAACCGGGTGTATGATATATACCAGAAATCCTTGTTGAGGAAAAATATCCCACCCTCTGCTGGTAATTATGTGAGTTCGCTACCACATAAACGTTCCTATTCCTTTTGACTAAAGGCCTAACAACGACGAAGGTAAATCTCGATGCAATTATTGGTGACCTAGACTCTCTATCCGAGCAGTCCAGGAGCTTCTTCACCACAAGCCCGGCAAATTGTAAGGTCGTTCACGATCCGGACCAATACTCCACCGATTTCGCTAAGGCTGTGAAATTCGTACGTAAAGACTTCCCAAGCATGGACATAGTGTGTATGGGTGGCCTAGGAGGGCGTGTGGACCAAGGATTAAGCCAGATACACCACCTGTATTTATTTCAGACCTCGCCGACCTACGCAGATGGCAGGATGTTTCTCCTCTCCGGTGAGAGCCTGTCGTTCCTCCTCAAAGCAGGAAAACACCATATTCACGTTCGCGAGCCCGACGCAATCATTGACAACTTCGTTCGCATGAGCGGTGACCCATTCGCCAAGTATGTCGGCATCATCCCTGTTAAAGAACCAAGCGTCATTACAACCAAGGGCCTTGAATGGGATGTTGAAAACTGGCCAACCGAGTTTGGAGGTCAGATAAGCACGAGTAACCATGTCCTTCCAGAAACTAAAGTTATCGAAGTCGAGACTACGAAGGATGTGCTTTTCACTATTGCGCTAAAACACGGAGCAGAAGAAAACTAGTTGCCCCTTTCATAAAGTCCAAAAGGCCCCTATCAATCAGCAAGGACAAATTGATGCCATCGCCGACTCCAGCACTGGCGCAGGATTTCAGTTATCCATTTAGGATACAGCTTTGGATTAGAGGGTTCGCATAAGACAGGAGCTTCCCGCGGATTAAGAGGTGACCGCAATAGAAGGCAGTACAATCCAGCATGTTAGCCAAAAGCGACAATAGAAGTATTTTAGAGCAACGCCTGAACGCCTCGCTGAAAGTGATATACCATGCAAAATCCCATGACTCAAGACTTCGCGGTACTCTCCCGGTTTCCGATGTCCAACCATCTATTCATTTACTCGTTCTACCGCAGGAAATGCAGACACAACCAGCAGAATGCAAAGAATATGACCACGCCTGCCCAAAAGATCCACTTGTCCTGTTTGGCCCTCCTCTCGATCATGCGTATGGTATCCCCGCTGACGCCGAGAGTGTTTGCGACGCTATAGAGTCTCTTTTGCGTGTTCTTCAACATCTCCCGCTGTGTGCCTAGGTCCCCGAGTACGGCCTGTCCCCGCGCGATATATTCGTCCAGCGCCGTGTTGGTACTTGCAAAGAAGTTCTGTTCCCGCAAGGCGTGGGCTTCCCGCGTGTAGTCGTTACTTCCCATGCTTAGTTGGCCTCCACTGCCGTACCGATTCGAGGGGATCGAGGGGGGTGAAGACTGCGGCGGCGGCGTGTTTGCATACGGGTTCTCGGGTGTGGCGGTGGTGAAGGGCCGTCGGCCGAGAAGTTCAGATCGGTTTTGGGCATGTAGCGCATCTTCGCGCCTGGCCTTCAGCTCGTCTAGCTGTGTTCGGAATGACGATAGTTCAGATCGAAAATTCTTGATTCTTTCGTAGGCCTTCTCCTGCTTGGCCGGATTAAGCTCCTGCTTTGCCAGCGCATTGTATTCATCCAGTGTCCGCGAAAAGGCCGTCAACGAGGCTGAGAGAGAACCCAGCGCTGCGGGTGTGGGAGGCGCGCCGTCCGGGGACGAAACGAGATTAGCAAGGTCCCGTTTTATAGAGGTGGATTGCTTGAGCGCCGAGTTGAATTGTGTATTCTATTACAAGTCAGTGTCTGATTGTCTCTATAGCAAAAGCCCAGTAAACTATTGTTACCATTTTGGCGACAGATATAAGTGGTTTATGTTCGGTTGGTCGATTGTATAAGGAGCAAGGTCCAAATCGCAAGGTGTCTGGTTTTTACCACATGTAAGAAGAAGTCGAAAGTTCCCCGCAGGTTAGATTCAATTATGTGACCTTGTAAGTTTCTATGAAACTCTATTCTGCGCTTAACTTGAGGAACTTTCTCAGTCTATCGGGCAGATATTGAAGTTGAGAGGGCGCAGTACCTGGAGTCGCCAGAATTGCTAATTACCTAACTAACACGTAGCTGAAGATAGTATTTCTCTAATTGCAATTCCCCACTACTTGCATTAAGGTCGGCAAGTACCTGTGGGGTGTATGTACATATAATAAGCGGGTTGTACCATGGTACCTACATCTCACATATTTCTAAGTACGCCCTTTCGTATGGTATCGCGAACAACATGGGAACAAACAATTGATGAAGCTTAGGTATATATCCGCTTTTTACTGTGATAGGTAGCTACTCCCAGCCGTAGACCTAGAACCCCAAGCCTAAGTACCATGATATCTGCTATAAGAATCTAATTGCAACATGCTTATGAAGTCGATTACTGATAATAAGTCGGTATGCAGGTTAGGAGGCAAGTATGTAAACAGCCAAGTAGTAAATAAAGACTTAAGAGAACTTTCAACTGTCCATCCTTAATAAACTTTCTGGTTTGAAAATTACAGTATTGTATTTATTGTTACAGATGCTTTTGTTATGTTTCTCCTTAAACTGTGGCACTTATTACGAAGTCTTAAGCCGTGTAACCAAGCCCTTATTGAAAGCGTAGAAGGTATAATAAGTTAACCTTTTTCTATGAATATCATTGGTGAACCTCTTGAAATTTCTCAGTATAATCTTGTATGGACATTCATATACATATTAATGAAGTCCGCTAAATGGTAAATAACATACCCTTTATTCCCCCTTTATAGCAACATTAGGTAGTTAGGAGTTAATGTAACACTTGCCATTAAATTCTGACTTATTATAACCTGACATTTCCCCTACTACATCATGGATGAGGAATAACGTGGAAAATATAGATTGCAAAAATCAAGGAAACGTACGTATGACAGAATTTGCTTAACCTAACAGTTTACTGGGAGATAGGGCTGAGAGACGGCTACTGGAGAATATGAAGCTACCATACCAAAACCCGAGGTCGGTAGAGAAGTACAACAGATCTTAAGCTAGCTTAGAAGTGCCTTAGACGAATATACAACTTCTAAGGCGTTGGATAGCTGGGTATCTCGTACTCGCTACTGCATCGAAGGAGACAAGCCGCCTAAGTATTATACGTTTTTTTGATGGATTTTCTATGTATGATATTTCATCATTTAATCTATCTAGGTAGGTTAGTAATGTTTAAATCAGTATAGAATATAGCCGAGTGACTATCCTCAGCTAATGAATGGCCTTCGAGCTAGGCCGTGGTGCCTAAGCGACTAACAGGAACTATTACTAGACGACATGTTAGCCTTGTCTTGATTCTCCGTATATAGCTAGCTCTAGTTGTGAAATGGATTAGTCTCTATAACCATGAATGCACGGTAACGCTTTGTTTGGCTTGAGATGGTTCGCGTTAGCGAAGAGATATCATTCAACTTTGTGTTCGAGATCTGACTGGTAGCTAAATTTATGTAGAAGAGTCAAGACGACGAAATATGGTACGAGACGAAACTGAAGAGTATAGGTTATGTTTATTAGATGTACGTAGTAGTATTGACGACTTATTCTGTTCTGGTTCTATGAAGTATTCTTGGCTGGATGGAAGCGGCGTAGCTGGTTATTTTGATGTACTATTGGTTGGTACCCCTGATGTCGAAATCAGTCTAATACAGTAATAAGGTTGATCCTCCGAAATCCCACCTCATCCCCCGTCGTCCCCCGTTTCGTTCACTACCATCCTAATAGGCGAGTCTTCTTCCCGCCGTCCATTCTTTACAATTGCTTTCAATTCGGTCCGCTCTTTACTGAACTACATAGTAATATAATGTCTGCCTCTCGGCGATGATCCAATCCGACGTTGAACGATCCCGATGGCGTCCGATCAGCCGGGCACCACCGTTCTAGGCCGCCCGAAACCACCACAACAAGCCCAAAGGGTGATAGCAGGAACAGGAGCAGTACCGCGTCCTGGAATAACAACAAGCATAACAGCAGGGTCGGGCAAAAGAGAGGCGGAAAGATCACCAACATTCGAGTTTCGCGGCTTCGACTTCTTCGCTAATCGCGACTTCAACGAACTAAAAAATGCATCGCGAGCTTACTTCACGCCCACTTCCAGCTCCGAAAAGCATCAACGTCTACCGTCTACTTGGCTAGGTGATGCGACACCCCCAACTAGTCCGCGACCATCAGAGGACGGGCCTCCTACTGGAGGAGGAAGACCCCCGCCTCCGCCTCCGCTTGCTGGATTTGGCGGGCAGAAACCTCGGAACGAGAAGAGAATATTTGGGCTGGGGAAGTCTAAATTCTGGTGGCTTCTAGCACTGGTCGCTCTTTTGTTGATTGTCGCAGTTGGTGTTGGTGTTGGAGTCGGTGTTGGCAGAGGCGCGTCGCAAAGCTCCACTCAGGCTGCTGCTGCGGCGTCAAGGTTCGTTGCGTTTGGATTATGTCTTCAGCTTCAGCCAAGCTACCTTACGTACATGTCTGTCCAGCAATTTTAACCCTTTCTAGCTTATCGTCATCGAGTATATCACAAAGTCCGAGCACGTCGACCACATCCGCCACTCCAACGGAATCTACATCTAACCCCTCAACAACTTCCACCACTTCATCGGCTTCCAATCCGACAGGCAACGCCGAGGGAAAGATTGATTGCCCCGCCGCCAATGGAACCACATACCAGGTTCCAGGGTCGGACAAACGGTTCCTACGAATCTGCGGCATAGATTACACCGGCGATGAAGCGGAAGATCTGCGACAGGTACCTACCGAAAGCATTCTAGATTGCATGAAGAATTGTGCCGGGACTGCTGGCTGTACGGGTTGTGGCTGGGGCTATCTTGAGGGAGATACTGGGACCCAGCATACCTGTTTTCTCAAAGGTAATCTGAAGAAGTCCCACGAGGCCGACATCAACTGGGCTTTTGCAGTGCTTCTATGAGAGGACAAGGACATGTGGAGAGATGCAGGCTACGGAACAGCGGGGATAGATGTAATGACACCAATAATACATTCTACTATGCGGGAACAATGCGATGTGATACACCAGGTTTTATCTTATTATAATGAGGTACTCGATAGAAACGACGGAGAAAAGCGACAAGTTATAGAATATGAGGGTAGGTTCGTTATGGCTGAGAGCTGTTATATATTTCGATATTAATACGTACCTACGTCCTAGGTAGTAGCATCAATACTTGGTGGACATATTAGGATTTCTCGAACAATGTAACAGCGAGAATGACCTAGTATTTTTGATCACATATACAAGAATTGAAGGGACAGGTATTGTCTAAATCTGCTGATACTCGCTTTCCAATGAGTATAACCCAAGATGAAACCGATCATAGAATACGAGGATCATTGCTCATTTACAAACAGGCCAGCCATACCCATTCCTGTTCCGATACACATACTCGTCAATAAGATCTTTTTCTTTGTTCGCCTTAGTTCACTAAGACCGGTGACGATCTGCCGGGCGCCCGTCGTGCCTAGGGGATGACCAAGTGCGATGGCACCTCCTCGGGGGTTCATCTTAGCCCAGTCTACTTTCAGGAAATCCCTACAGTAAACGGCCATGGTTCCAAACGCTTCGTTGATCTCCACAACGTCAACATCGTCTAGAGTGATATTGTGCTGCTTGAGTAGCTTGGGGATTGCTACCGTGGGTCCGATACCCATAATTCGAGGCGCCAGGCCAGCAACAGTTGAACCGACATATTTGGCTAGGATCGGCAAACCGAGCTCAACAGCCTTGGACCGCTTCATAAGAACCACTGCCGCGGCACCATCGGTAACCTGGCTAGCATTACCTCCAGTGGTAATCGGACCCCACTGTGGGAATGCAGGGCGGATTTTTCCTAAGGCGGCAGCCGTTGTCCCTGGTCGAATGCCCTCGTCCTTTGTTAGTGTGACGGTCTTGAACTGGCCATCGGGTCCCTTTAACTTGGTAGTGATGGGCACGATCTCGTCGTCGAACAAGCCTGCCTTCTGCGCCATCTCGGCGCGCCGGAAGCTCTCCGCAGCATATTCATCCACAGCCTGGCGAGACAGCCCAAAGTCCTTTGCTACGTTCTCACTCGTCCAACCCATGGCCATCATGCAGTCAATAGCTTCTTGGCTGTGCTTGGTGACCTCTTCGTCGAAAGGTCGTTCGAGTGCGTCGCCTCCGGCAGTCATGGACTCGGTACCAGCGGCAATACCTATTTCGATCGAGCCAGCGGCGATCTGGTGAGCAATATCGGCTGTGGCCTTGAGACCGGAGGAACAGAATCGGTTCACGGAAGAAGCGCTTGTCGTGTTGGGAAATCCGGCAGCGAGAGCGGCGGCGCGTGCTTTGTAGGCTGATTTGCTATCTGAGACCTATGTGTAAAGAGTAAGTTAGGCGGTACGCTTATAAAAAAAAGCGAGAGTGGTGGGAGAAGTGCATACATTCCCCATGCAGATATCCTCAACGAGATCGGGGGAAAACCCTAGACGCTCGCGCGTAGCCTTCAGGATGGCGTACATGAGGTACTCGACGGTGGTATCTTTGAAGCCGCCCTTCTTTCCTTTGCAAAGCGGTGTTCGGATCGCAAGCGTAATGACCACATCGTCAGGATTCTTTGACGTGCTGGAGAGAGGAGTACATCAGCGTTTCTATCAACTTCCCTAATTCGATATGTCCATGTGTAAACAAATCCTACTTTGATCCAGCAGATACCTAGACTTGCTTTGAAGTGGAATCAACGTTCCTTGGGCGAGTAAAAAGACAAAGACCAGGAATATCTTACATGGTAGCCAGAGGCGATCCTGGCGACAGATGCTTTAGAATGGAATTAACTCGCTCGGTAGCCATCTTGACAGATTTCGGGGTACGCGTAGCAATGAAGAGGAAGAAAAGAGAAGGGGACGCTATCTACGTGATGGGGGTATTGGATTGTTAAACCACCACTTGGAAAACAAAAACTAGCTGGCGAGTGGCATTGTCTGGGAGCGCTTGTCTGGGAGGTGATAAAGAATGGAATGTAGCTTCCCGAGAGGAGTTGAGGTAATCGAGATAATACAGGGGTCTATCTGTTGCATTTTGCCGAGGCCTGCTTCGGTCGGTTCGGTGACTTCGGCCATCGGCAGATTTATTGGTGGGGTTCTATATTTTGTACCTGATACTTTTAGTAGCTATTCTGAGTATGCTAAAAAGTCTAGCGGACTTTCCCCTATAGATGTACTTCTACATATAGACCAAGTTCGATCCGCACCGTCGTTCTGGAGTCCGGGGTACCTAGCATCCTAAATGTTTATTCTGCTACTGACCTATTTGATTAATTGAGGTTCACATTAGGTTGGATGAGATCGACCTGACAGTTCCACTGTGGATTATTTCTCTTATTTTCTTGTTGATACCCCAGGCTATATGGTCTCGGATTTACGCTGCCATATGCTCCCGCTCACAGAGAAAGTCTCTTTCCTAACCCTGCGCCGGCAGTTTGTGACGGGATCTCAATTTTAAATCCGGAGACTACCTAGGTACAACTTCTAAAGAGCTACCTTTCAAAGAACCGTACATCCCACCCAGATCGCTTTCCCGATTATCGTTCCTCAGCAATTGCTCACCTCTAGATGCTTGTGCTTATCTTTCTCTTAGCCGTGGATTGTTCGGTTGTCAAGTCAATGTAGGCATTTGTTCTTCCGTCATGCCATGCTATGACTCTCACATACGGTGTGAGAGTCTACGCAACAATATATCCTAAATACAAGATACGGGTATATATAAAATACTAATATGATAGGCATGTATGTATCTGGTAAGTAAGCTGTGCTGTGGCCTTACCCTATAAATCCGCCATGATAACTTCGGGTAAGTAATAATCCAATTGACCTAGTTCTAACCTGCCATGACCCTAACGACTCTATCAAGGCATATACTCTTCAATATATCACGAAGGCAGCCATGATAGCTAGTGCGAACATAATGCTGCTTGTCGTAGGCATGCGCTTTATCGTCCCCGACTGAGGCTCAATGCCTGTAGCGCTGTTGCCCAAGTACCACGAGCCAATATCCGTGAGCTGCCCGTCATTGTTTAGCATAGCAGCGTTGGGGCCCACGTTGCTATCGCGGGACCGGAAAGAGCCAAACAAGCTATAACGTCCAACCGAGTCCATGCGGTCAAAGTATTCGGAGGATGTGTTGTAGAAAGACTGCGTTGTGGCAAGGTCTTGATTATCCAGGTTATACTCGGTAATCCATTGGGTAACGTTGGGAAACGCGGCGGCATAAGATCCCATATGACTCGCTAATCCTTCAAAATTCCCATACCAATGTATCGTGACGAAATCATACGTGCAGTTCCTTTGCTCGCTGTCGGTGCTAATAAGCTGAGAGCAATTGCCAAGGAATTGTTGCAACCACGGTATCCCTCCCCAACCGCCAGTGCAGGCGGGCAGTCCCAGCTTGACTCCCCTGTCAGCAAGAGGCGCGATGTTCTTGACCCACACATCCGCGGCTACCGAGGGCTGTATATTACTACCGCCGCCGTACTGAGAGTCGGGTTCATTGAATCCTAGCACGTGTTTGATATCGCGACCGGAATCGATCTGGCCTTGAACCGACTCAAGGAAGGAAGTGTCGTCAATAGCGCCCCATAGCATAGGGACGAATTCAAATTGATCTTGTGGTATATTATCAAAGGCAGGCGACGCTGTCGACCCGTAGTTGTAGTACCAAGTCAGATCGGACCCCGACTGCACCCATATCTGATTATCTCCTGGGCTGTTGGGGTTGGGGACAAACACCAATCCACGTTTCGATGAGCGAGTTTGTGCGAGAGTGACGGACGCAGTCGCAAGTGATAGGGCGTACGAAAGGCGCATAGCTGACATAAAACAAACTCGAATTCGATTGATATTAAGTACACTTTGAAATACTTGTCTACCTAGTACTCAAGAACTACAGAAAATGAGAACTTTGTAGAGTGTCAGAACAGTCCCAATGATTCTAAAACATAATATGTTAAGCCGGATTTAATCGAAAGTATGAGAAACGAGAGATCAGAACGCATGGAAGATATTGGACATCCAGCTGAGGACAGAAGCGTCGCATCTGGACTTTATTTTATTTTACTTTTTTCCCTTTTCGCTTTCCATTTACTTCACAGCTAGCTTTGAAAAGCCATAGGAAATTGTAGGTGGGTTGCAGCCAGTGAGGCGCGGCTGGGCTTGGCTCCTATAAGAGATAACTTCTGAAAAGCGCCACTCAATAGTCTCGCTAGAAGGTTACCTGAATGTACGCGCTGCGAAGGCGTCAATGGGTTGGCCTAGGCCCAATTGTCATAATAGAAGATGATAACGGACTGCACTCCGAACATCTCGTTTAACCTGGACATCGGCCGCAATACTAAATCGGGTTGTCAAGATATAGCTGGCTAGCTACCTAGTATAGGTTCTTAAAGGTTCGTAAGTGGGAGGGTTTAGTAACTTGGACCTCAAATCGGTAGATTGCTGTCAGCAATATATGTGATGCAGCTTCGTATATGTAGGATAGAGAGGTATTGGATGGTACCGAACAATGTAAACAAATTTGAGCGCAGCATTTTGGTCACTGTGTTTGTTACTTCGTATTTCAACTATCTATTCTTCTTTTGTGAGAATATAATGGGTGGGATCTATTATGTAAATCTTCGAGTCGATATCGAATATCAAGTTATGCTTTATTTTAGTTGGACTGGCGGCGCTTGATCCCTGTCGCCATGTTGCGATAAAGATCTGGGTCCAGATGACGCGCATGGACTCAACATTGAAGTCTCGGGTGCCTACTGGCTGACTCTCGAGATGCCGATCATAATAGTCAAACAGCATTAGATTTTTGTCTAGGAGTAAAAATAATAAATGGCCAATTACCGAGCGAGATATTGAAAATTGGTATCAATTATAATCAGATATCCCATCATGGAACGTCATCAATGGTTTTACCTGGGTACCTACTTATACCGTACATCTCAGCCTACGCGTATCGTGCAAGTTTTGGGGAACGGGTAAATGATATCCATTGTAGCACCTTGAGTTCTGGTGGTAATTCCATTTAAAACGTTAACAGATTTTGTTAAGTGCTAAGAGACAGAAAGGGATGGGTGATATATTGGTCCTCCAGCTTACTCAGATTTGTGTGCCTTGATATCATAGCTGAGAGTCTGGATGCTGAGTGGATAGCAGGATGTTGAAGGATTTCAATACTACGGTGTTGATTGAAGATCTAGTAAAGACTGGGTGGCCCAGTGCGGTAGCCAAAGAGTTACGTCTGGGATCTACTAATGGATGCATGTTCATTGCACCATATAACCCCTGTTTGTATTCTATTATGGGACATGCAGACAAACTTGAGAATCGTGGCATTTCATCATGCTGATCAGCCCACGTTTGGGATGAGCTGGAGCGCAATTGTCTTGATTATCCTCTTATCTTAGCAGCTTACGGTACCCATATAGTAGAAATATTTCTGACAGGTGCCTGAATTAAGCTAAAATCCCAGTATCGGGACCCTATTGTTTGACTGGGGGACCCTTGTAGTTGGATGCGGTAGGTGGCATTTGGAGCCGTGAACGGACAACGGCATGCAATGAGACTCTCGAGACTTATCAATCAATGCATTCATCGTATCTTTCTACCGCATTCATACCCCTTGCTTAATACCGATCAAGATTAGGTGACACAATGCGATGGCAAATCTATTAAAATGAGCGACTCCTTTTTGTCGCCTTCTAGGTGACCATTTTTGAGACACTGTCCCGCCTTCAAGACGGTACGCATTCCCTTCCCGCTTTGTGCTTTGGCGGAGCTCATCTCTGGCCGATTTACCTTCGTTTTTGACAATGCATGCCAACAAATCCTGGTTTTCGTGCAGCCAGCAGCTGGGAGAGTCCTCTATGGCGCTCCTGCTGCGCCGCCTCCGCTGGCTGATTCTAGCCGTCGTCCTTATCGTCACCATCTTTTCGCTCTTCGGCGATGTGAGATCGCCGTTCGATAAGCCTGTTCAACAATCATTTAGGGAGCCCCTGGAGCAGTCGGCCCAAGCGAGTCCGCCTCAGCTCGAAGAATCGTCTTGGGAATTCGATCCGAAAAGAGACAGCCTCAATTATGGCCTTTCCGACGATCAATGCGAGGTAAGTAATGAACATTGTAGATAAGCTAGAATTGCGAACTTTTGGGGATGGTTTTTCCAACGCTCATTTTTTGGTAGAGCGCATTCCCTGATCTATTCCAAGAACTCGACCGCGCCCGCGATTTTCTTCTAGACCAGAACCGACGCATTAAGGAAACAGACATGCGACTAGATGCGAAAGACGATTATACCGGTCTCCCGCATGGCGAATTTCACGTCATGGTCTCAAATGGCGAACTATACGTGATTAAGGAGAAGAAGGGCGAACCAGATCGATCCCGTGGCCTCGCTGCTCTTGCGAATTTGTATCGCGCCATAACTGCCGTTCCCGACCCCCGATCGCTTCCGAACATCGAATTTATCATCGATATCGAGGACCGAGCTGCTAGAGGCGAGAAGAATCCGAAACGTATTAGATGGGCTTGGGCACGTCAGGAAAACAACCCCTGGTTATGGGTTATGCCCGACTTTGACGGATGGAGCTATCCTGATGATGGCGTAGGATCGTACGTGCAGTTCCGCGAGGACGTCGAAGAATTAGAGACTGAATACCCCAATGGGTGGGATGATAAGGAGGAAAAGCTATGCTGGCGAGGCAGCTTGGCCGTGAATCGTAAACTGCGAACCGCATTAGTAGAAGCCGCGAAGGGTCACGATTGGAATGACGTCGAAGCTATCGACTGGCATAACCGTACCAACATCATGGACATGCGGGACTTCTGTCGCTTCAAGTATGTCGCGCATACGGAGGGCAATTCCTGGAGTGGACGGCTACGATATCTGCATAATTGCAATAGTGTTCCGGTCATTCACAAATTGGACTATGTATTCCACTACCAACCGCTTCTCAAGGACAGCGGACCTCATCAGGTATGTTCTATCAATCCTTAGCTGAACCACTCGAGATTGCGAAACTCAATAACGAGTCTACTCTTTAGAATTATGTCAAAGTGAAGCGTGACTGGTCGGACCTCAAGGGACAGATGGACGGCCTCATTGCTGACCCCGATCGAGCGCGGCAGATCGCCCATGAGTCGACAAGAGTCTTCCGAGACCGCTATCTTACCCCTGCTGCCGAGGCTTGCTACTGGCGGCGAATGATACACAACTGGCGGGCCGTGATGGATTTCGAGCCACGACGATACGAGATCAAGGAAGACGGTACTAAGGTTAGAAGAGGCGTAAGCTGGGAACGTTTTGCCTTCAGACAGAAGAAGAGCTTCGAGCACGGATTTTGGGAATCTGACAGCGTTGAAGAAGCTGAAATCGAGTAAGCACATGCTTTGAATCAAGCGGGAACGAACAGCATGAACCCCTACAACTAAGGACTCCTACGGATTCCTACGGACCCGTGCGACCTAGGCGCACATCATCTTGGAAAAATCCCCGCGACCAACGCGAGTTCGTGAAGACATATTAGAGAGACGTACGACCACAACCCAGATGCGATTGCGCCGACAGCTAGGCCGATTAAGCCAGCGCCCAAGACGTTGGTAGTCCGGTACGCCTTATATATGCAGCCACGAACGGGATGACCTTAGATATCGCGATAACCATGCGGAATCACGTATGAAAGAGATCTGTCTAGGGATGTGGGCGTTTCATAAGAGTCAAGATATGCGCTTCTAGGCGACCGCTTAGTTGGACTATCGTAGGACGCTTGTGAATAATTCTATGACTACATTAGCGTAGCGTTAGGATGATATTGTCTTCTCAAACACAGCCAATTTGGCTCGTCGTTCCTCACTCAATACAATCCATGATACTATTGCATACTGTTCCTCCTTTCTGGAAGGCGGATCACTCTTCCGTAAGATTGTAGATCTTCTGGATGGTATGTAACATGGCCTCGTGATCCACCTTCAAGTCTTTGAGCAGGCCATCCTCAAATCCGAATACCCATCCGTGGACTATGGGAAATTGGTTCTTGGCATATGACTGCTGTACAGCTGCCGTCTTGATAACGTTACGGCACTGCTCAATGACGCTAAGCTCTACCAAACGATTGTAGCGCGCATTCTCGTCCTTTATCGCATCTAATTCCGTTTCGTGAAGGCGATAAACGTCTCGGATATTCCTCAACCATGGGTTAAGTAGTCCGAGATCTTTTGGTGTCATAGCCGCCTTAACACCGCCGCAGCCGTAGTGACCGCACACGACAATGTGCTTGACCTGCAGATGGCGAACCGCATACTCGATGACGCTCATAACGTTGAGATCAGTGTTGACAACCAGGTTGGCGATATTGCGATGGACGAATGCCTCCCCAGGACCCAACCCCGTAATTTGCTCCGCAGGAATTCGTGAGTCACTGCATCCGATCCAGAGATACTCCGGGGTCTGCCCTGACGACAGTTTGGTGAAGAAGTCAGGATCTCGTTTTCTTTGCTCCTCCGCCCAGGCATGATTGTGCTCAAAGACGCGATCGTGCGTCTGCTTTAGATAATTCGAAATTTCTGACTGAGACATGGCGCGCCAACCGTCCGAGCCTCTAGTTGAGCTAGAATACCGTGGGAAATTAAGTGTTCGCTGAGGGATTCCTAAGCAGAAGTTTCGTCTTGTCGATGAGAGAAGACAGCGTCCCAGGCGTGCTTTATGAAGCGTCGAGGCCGTCATGTGTCGTGCCTATGAAGTCGGATCCGTGAGGAGAAACGACCGCCAGGAATTCCCTTAGCTTGCGGCTCCTTCTTAGATTTGTTGAGCCCGCCCAGATTTAAGAGACGTCAGAGGCGTTCAATGGTGGGGGATCTACGGAGAGAGCCGAGAAATCTTGTGCTACAGTAGTTTAGCTTGATCTAGGTTCACACTGTATTTCATTCTATAAATTAGTAGGGCAGACGGTAGTGGTGCCTAATGTAAAGCTATGTCAATTGTTAACATCAATCGAGATCACCGTTACAATGTTCCCCTTAATCATGTGTCTCAACTCCTTGCTTAGGAGACGCGATCCATGATAACCTACAAGGTCTCGGAACGCCTCTAACCTAGTTTAACATGATACTTCGTCATGTATTAGAAGTTTGGGCACTCCTTCAAGACGTGCTCAATGATAATTCTAGTTATTACTGGTCTGACTCGGTGAAGCTGAGCTAAAGAGTGCTAGCTGCTCTAGTGTTAGGCTAGTCGCGATGAGCTTCTATCGCGTCGGCGTTACGGATAAGTCGACCTTGCATCAACCAAGAATGGTTTATCGAGTATTTATATTACATAATGCCGATACTCTATGGCTTGTGATAGGATCAGTGTGGACTCATATATATGTCTTCGCCAACATAATACAAATCTTCATAACAGCATTACCCATTAATGGGAGAGGGGACAAAGACGCTTCTGTCAAAGCATTCCGGTGTCAAATTATCAAGCCTGTCGACGTGTTATTGGAAGCTGGAGATGAAATGAACCTAACAAAACATCTAGACTGATTCTCCAACTCGCTCTTGAAGCAGAGTCGGAATGAAGCGGCTTTGATCTAGTTTAGACTTGGCCCGATCGAAGAGCGAATGTATAAGGACTAGATCCGTATAGAAGTAACACGGGGCTTTGGATGGTTATACTTAAAGGACTTATTGATACTGTTTTTTTTTTTTTTAGCTATATGGAAACGTTGAGCCGACGTTAACTCTAAAGGAGATAGAGAGGGTGGACAAGAATCTAAAGTGCCATACCATTAATATCGAATGCTTAAATATCTATAGTTGACATATTTCTTCTATGGTTTAATTAGCCTTCCATAATATATAACTACGAGCTACTGATTATGTTTGTCTTTCTTGTCATATACCTCGTTATAGCCGACTTGATACATGATTTATACTGAAACTCTCTGTTCAGTCTTGCTTCTAAGTTTAGCCTAGGATTTAGCTACTTCAGTTTTGATAATATGTTTCTCATGGAGTTCCCTTCATCAAAGTAACTGCGGTATGTTAGCACACGTTATACTGTGCCCTAAATCTACCAAGGGTTGCTTACATGGGTTAAGTAGCTCTTAAATACGTTCCATATTCCATGGTGTTAGGGCCATTCAAAGGGATGAAAAGGCCACTCATAAATGGATATCGTAACCTAGCTAAAACTTCATAATGTATGTATCTACCTACTAGCTCTAGGTAAGACATAGCCATCTGGGCTTCATTTAATATAAGTCGTTACTACTGGACAGCTAAAGTCTTAAGTACCTGCGCAACACGATTATGAATTATGTACCTCAGTCTAACTAGTCATTTTAGTGGATAATTTTACGAAAGATACTAAGCACGTAAAGCTTAGGTCAAGAAGGTAAGCTGAGTTTTAATCTTCGCTATTAATCATTTTCACCATAGCTAGGGGCCATGCTGCCGGCTTCTCGGTATCTCTCCAGTTACATGATTGGTTAATTCATGTTCGCTGGACTGTATGGCTCTATTAAGAGATTCTTTTTAAACACCCCTTTTAGGTCTATGGGACCTCTAGCGTACCCGTCTGTCGAATGTCACGACTACTCGCACCAACGCTGATGTTGAAAGTGCCCGCAGGAACGACCCAGTTTTGCTTAGCCGTATCCCAAATACTCAAGTCCCGTCTCTTGATATCGAATGCTACATTGTCCGAGGCACCGGGCTCTAAGACTAACTTATCGAACCCACGGAGTTGCTTCGGTGGTGTTGCCGCGGACTCTGGGTAGCTTACGTACAACTGCGCTACCTCCGCTCCTTTGGCAGTTCCCGTGTTAGTGATGGTGACAGTGACTCTTAGGACGGTTTCCCAGAGATCAGCTCGGCCTCCGGAGATGATGTCCCCTGTAGCGGGGCCGGATGTCGGTCTCCCGTCAACAAAGATACTCGAATAAGTGAAGTTTGTGTACGCTATGAAGGAAGGTTTAGCTGAGACTGCGCAAAAAAACGTTTCAAGATATAAGGAAAGAAGACTCACATAAGCCATATCCAAATTCGTACCGAGGTTCGATGCCCTGTTGGTCGAATCGGCGATAATCCACGAAAAGACCCTCTTTGAAATCGTCGTTCCCCCTCACGACACCAGTCCCGTAGTCATTTGCAGATTTGGCAATGGTGTAGGGTAGTTTACCAGAAGGACTGGTATCGCCATAAAGGATATCGACAAGCGCATTCCCGTTCTCTTGAGATGGCAGACCAGCCCATACAATTGCTTTGACACTAGGCTGAGCAAGAATGGTTTCGAGGATAACTGGGCCAACAGAGTGTACGACAACAATCACATTTTCGTTCGCTGCTGCCACAGCTTTGACGAGTTCATTGCCGTTGTGCCAAGGATCCAGATTATTCCGATCGCCCACATTGTCTTCCACTGTGATATACCCTTCACCGCTGTCGGAGGTAATGAATACAATCGCGGCATCGGCGCCATTTACAGCGGAGCCTACAGAACTTGTGCTATCGGACGAGGATAGGCTGATCTGGGTACCATCGGCTTGGGCCCGAGTCTTGATGGCATCAGCTGGAGCACTGAAATACGCGTAAGAGGCAGTGCCCGAACCCCACCCCATCCCAAGAGCACCAGTGTTACATCCTTGATCGGTGCAAGAGTTCATGCCTTGGGGGTTGACGACAGCGGCGGAGCCGACCAACCCAAGCTTGATAGGCTTCTTCAGGGGGAGAATGTTGTCCTCATTCTTCAAGAGGACAATTCCGTCTCTTGCTGTGGCACGGATATTGGTCTTGTGAGTTCCTTGCACGTTCGCTTGGAGATTGATCGTAGGGTAACCGCTGTCTTGACCGAGTAGATAGAACGACGCCAAAATTCGGCGGACCATATCGTCTAGACGTGACTGTGATACTTGTCCGCTACTCACCGCTTGGCTTAACTTGGAACCCCAGAAGATCGATCCGCCATTGAAGTCGGAGCCCGGCATGGTCATATCTAAGCCGGAAGTTGCGGATTCCGCCGTGGAATGCTGCGCGTTCCAATCAGTCATTACATACCCTTGGAATCCTAGTTCTTTCTTCAAGAGGGTGTCTAGGACATAGGGACTGCAGGACATCAAGTTAGCCAAGTTGCGAGATATATTTAACTGGTTCAATTCGATTGCCTCGTAACCATCGCGGCTAGTGAAGACCCGGAAGCTCATTCGTGTAATGGAACAGGATGGAACGGATGGCTGACTACCCGAGTAGGTACTTACTTTTCACATGCCCAGGTGCCATTGATCTTGTTGTAAGAGCACATGACGGATGCCACGTTTGCGTGTACGGCGTCTGCGAAGGGCCAGAGATATAACTCGTGGATTGTTCGATCGTCCACGTTGGAGCTCATGGTTTCGCGGTTAAGTTCTTGCTCATTGAGGATGTAGTGTTTCGCATTAGCCTGGACACCAACGCTTTGCATACCCTCAATAGTTTCCGCCATTGCGATGCCTTGTAGATAGGGATCCGCGCCGAAGCCTTCCCAATTTCGGCCGCCCGTAGGGTTCTTGCCGAGAGGTCCGGCGACAGGTCCTAGTAAAACGTGAACACCACATCCTTTTGTTTCTTCGGCTATGAACTGTCCGCGTTCTCTTATTAGGGCACGATCCCACGTTGAGGCAGCCTGGATGCCCGGGACGAAGGCATTGACACCCGAAGCGTAGCGAACACCGAGAGGTCCATCTTGTAAGCATAATTGAGGATAGCCGATAGAACTGGCTGCTGCCGTGTTGCCAACGCAAGGCCCTTTATTCCAACCTACTCCAGTAACGATGTTGATCTTGTCATTCTGCGATAATTTCGCTAGTGAAGCATTGGCTTTCGTGTAAGCCGCTGCCCAGTCGAGAGTCGCAGCCGCAGAGGCTGTAGCGAACACTGTAGCAAAGATTGGAGACCACATCATTGTCGACTGAGCTCGAAATGTATCGAGCAGCAATGATCCTTGGCATGCTTCGAAGCTGTCGGATGATTCTTGTGAGTCTTATATGACCTGTTCCATAAGCAGGTTGGCTAAGAGTTAAAGGCATTTCGGCCCACAATGCAATCTCTTACCCCAAATCTGTTCGGATGGAAAAGTGTCGTGGGGAACCCGGATCTACTAGATCTGGCAATAAACGGAGCAGCATGGGATGGAAATGAATGGCATTTTCTTGCCGGGTGCCACGCTTGTGATAGATTGATCCTCTTGTCCCATCTTGGCCGACGGCATCTCCTCTGCTCCTAGTTCTCGATGAGTCAATGATCTACTTCCCACCATGGGCGGATATGGGACTTTTCCCGGATCGCGGTGTAGTTTGAGTGGGAGGAGGTAAAAAGACTCTGGTCCCGGGCCGCATTAGCCAGATATTAATTAATGCGCCCGTCTATTCCAGGGGCTGCCAGGGTTTATACTACTTAGGTAATTTTGCATGTAACCACACCTGCCTCAATTTTCAGGTCCCGGTATCATAGCCGAACTTGTTGCGGGTTGCCCTGCTGCCAAGTTTGTAACGAATTCCCATAACGTAAATCTGTTCTGCTCGAGGTTATGCCGTAAGTGGAGTAGCTGAGACATTGTTCCCCTCGATTCGAGCCCCCTATTTAAGGTTAATGAGCTCAAAGACGCTTGCAAGTTCTATGTACGAATATCGCCAGATCGGAATACAAAATATAGTAACGTTGAGCGCAACTAAGTTCGCAGCCCTAGAGCCTCATGATCTGAGCAAAATGAATACAAAAAGCCACCTAATAGCTAGTTACTACCTATTAGCTCGTTGGTATGTGAGCGATAAATATCAATGACTATTAATATGTACTTACCCCTTTTAACATCAAGCGCGTAATTCACCTTTACTATATACAGCTGAGCTGACTTACCTACCCCTTAATCCTACGTTCGTCCTCCAAAGAGGGCAATTAAGGACAGCGTAGTTGTCTACCATAGTCTGTGGATGAATGTATATGTTCCATTCTATAGGTTAGCAGCTTAATAAGACAAATCTCCCTAGATCGTTCGAATTTATACAATCCGTTAGAAAGGTGGAAGGCGTCATTGTGAGAAGCTTTGGGGGGCGGGTGGCAAGTAGTACGTCTGTGCGGTTAAGCTTCTTTAAAGGCCATAGAGAAACAGTACCTGGGAGTAGACGATGTTGTATTGGCACGATTTTAAGTTCCGAAGCCACTGAAGCTTCGTGAGAGTATTCATCCCTCACAATATGTCGCACCTTCTCTTTGGCGTACTTGCCACCATCTCGTGGGATCTTTGGTGTCTGTTCAATGTTTGGCCAGTGCTCTTAACAGAGCGGAGGGGATGATGCAGTAACATACGGTTGACTTTATGTGTTGGGCGAAGTTCTGTAACCATTGTGTCATGATAAACTTCGCCCCCGTAGATAATATACGTGGTTCTAACAATCAGCACAATTCAAAGGCTCGTATAGCTTAGCGTTTGGCTTAATTTTTTGTCACCCTTCGCCTTTATACGTAATTAAAGCTATACCATTTAAGATTTCCTTATTTAATATATTTAAATATTCGTTAATATTTTATGCGGTTAATAAAGCGTTATATATTATTATATATATTATTATATTTTTTTAATAATAATATTTAAAATAAAAATTTATAATATATTATATTATTTTTATAATTTTAATTAAAGTTTAAAAATTATTACTTTATTACGAAGTTTAAAAATCGTTTAATTATTTACTTTCGCGCTTTGTTAAGATCGCGATTACGTAACTTTATTATATAACTTTAAAGTTTAAAGGTTTTATAATTACGTATATAAAACTATTTTATATTAAATTAAACATACATTATAAAGCAATTAATTATAACCACATTTACATTAAAAGTTATATAACATTACACCTTTATTAAGTAATTAATAAACCTTGTTTATTTAACACGTTTTAATAATTATTTATTTATTATATTTATATATTATAATAATGTTGTTAAAATTTATTTTAAGGTTTAATTATTTTATTTTCGTTAATATTATTAAAAAACCTATATTATTATACTTATTTTTCTTTAGTAATAATATATAAGATAAATATTTAAAATATATTATATTATCTTTACAATTTAAATTAAAGTTTAAAAATTACTACTTTGTTATAAAGTTTAAATAACGTTTAATTAATTACTTTTATACCTTAATAATTACTTATTTACTATATTTATATATTTATAACAATATTATTAAAAAACCCCTTTATTAACTTAAGGTTTATTTCTTTTCCATTAATATTGTTTTAAAACTTAATTTATTAGCTTAAGGTTTACTTTCTTTTTGCTAATGTTACTATAAAATTAATTAAAAAACCCTTATAACCTTAAAAGATATAAAAGATAATGATTATAATGATTAAAAAAATAGTTATAAAGTTATAAAGATTTAAACTAAGATTTAAACTAAAAGATTAAAGATAAAAACTAAGAACTTTAAAAGATTTAAAGCTATAATAATCTAAGCGATTAAAAAGATAGTTACAAAGCTATAAAAATATAAAGTTATAAAGATTTAAAGATTTAAATCACAGTAATTTAAAATATAAAATTATAAAGCTTTACAAATTTAAAGCTATAAAAATTAAAGATATTAAAATATAAAACCATATATAAAGCCGTATATAATTAAGGAGCTAATTAATTAATTAAGATTATTAAGTTAACTATTAAATTAACTAATTAATTAATTAATAATTAAAATAACTTTAAAAAAGCAATAGCTTTACTATTAAAAATAATTAACCATTAAATCTTATAACTTATATTAAAGCTAATTATATTTAAAATAACCTTATTATATAATTATCACAATACTATTAATAAGTAAATCCTAAAACAACCTCTTTATTAAAACTACAAAATATCTTTATTACTATTTAAAATACTTTATCTTTAAATAGTTATATATAATTGAAAAAAATAAATAAAAATATAAGATTTACTTTATTTAAAAATAATTTAAACTATTTAATCTTTATATTTATTAAATTATTTAATTACTTTATTTAATTATATTTAAATTAATGTTTAAATAAATATATTTTCTTTTATAATATTTATATTAAATTTATTTTATTTATTTTTTATTTTTTATTAATAATAAATAATTTAAACGTTTTTTTTTATTATATTAAGATTTTTATTTTTTAATAATATTTTATAAATATTTATAAATTTTTAATTTAAATTTAAAACTTTTTATTATTATTTAATTTTATATCTTTTAATCTTAACTTTTAAAGTAATAATTTAATAATTTTTAAAAGATATCTTTATTTTAATATATAAAATTATATTTATAAAGCTTTAAAAAGCTTTATAAGTTTTTAAGATATTTTTTTAATAATATCTTTAATATTTTATAT